>OY796893.1:18429156-18953452 GCA_963680785.1 Diplosoma virens
CCAAAAATTCTTTAAATTGTAAACGTTTAACACGAAAAGTTAACCATTTTGTTATAACGATATCAAGACAAACAAATTTAATGTTATAGAACATTTAGCTTTAGTTACCTTATTTTTCGTAAAAACATCCAATGTTTTGCTTTATCTTAAACATGACATTGTTTATCATTTTTATATAGTTTCGAAAAGCTTGTAAATCAAGTGTTTTTTCGAATTTTTAGCATATTATTTCAAAAACATACGTTTTGGTTACTAAAAAATAATATTTCAAAACATAGAGTGTACACGTTTTTTGAAGGAATAATTGGTTGTTTTAACAAACTAAAACACATCATTTACATTTAGTCAAAAATAAAAACACTTGTTTGTTAAAAACATTTTACGAGTTTTTGACATCTTCCGGCGTGTTCAGACTTGTCAAGACGTTTTCAAGTAAACAGCTACTAATCGACGAAAAAGAAACTTAATACAGTTGCTATTGGGCAATAGGTTAAATAAGAAAAAAAAATTCCTTATAATTATTCGTTAGAATCGAAATAGTTATTTTCCCAACATACAGCGCACGATGTCTGCGAGTGGTAAAGCAAAGTTAAAAAAGTCGCTTTCTTCGACGAACAATGCAACAGACACCACTTTAAATTCGAAATGTGTTTTGTTGCAGTAAAGGCCAAGCGAAAATACGAAAAGAAACCTCAAGCAGACAGCGAATCGGAATGATTTCTTTCTTTGTTGAAGTGGAAGAGCAGCAATATTTCAATCGTCCTTCAGTTACGCGAAACTTTATTGAACTGCTACCCTTTCAAACATGTCTTCTATTCTTCGAAAAACAAAATACCAAAGGAATTCGAAAAGTTTACATAATTTTTCTTCATGAAACCGACCCCAACAAGTGTTCAGTTCGTGCTATGTTTAAAAGAGTGCAAAAAGAAGTATTGGTTGATGAAATGAAGTTATATTATAGATATATCAATTTGTTTTCTCCTCTTTTGTATGTGGAAACCATAAAGAGATCTCTTGTCGCTTATAAATGCATTCGCTTTGAAAATGCGAGCGATGTCGAAAAGAAGAAACTTTGTGAAATCAGCCAATTTCTTGTATCTTTTTCTACCAATAGCAAGAACGTTGTAATGCTTGATTTGAATGATCACCCTTTGTTTAGCGAAAAATAAATCAATTATATTTTTCTGAATTGTGAATAAAACATACAGTCTTAAACTTTTTGTGCTTTATTGTATACACCGAGTTGAAGTATTAAGAAAAAGTTTTCAATTATGTCTTGATTTTCTGTTTTAAAAAGGTTAATACATGTATTGTAAAAACTTACACTGAGTATTCATGAAATTATATAAAAGTAGAAGTGATCGTGAACATTGAAGATAAGCTTTAGGATGTTTTTACTTTTGATTTATAAAAGAATTGTGTTTTGGAGTGAAATAAACAGAGTTTTCAACTATTGCTTGCTCACAAGTACTTTATAATACTAAAAATGACAACAAAATCGTTTGAGTTCAGACAAATCGTTCACTCTACTTGCAACTCGAGTACGCTGCATAGTCTACTTTTTGGTGAATATTTATAAGTTGATTGTTCAAACAAAACAGTTCTGTGAATTCAATAAGGTTTACAAGCTTTTCCCGAAATCAACAAGAAAACTAACGTTTTAATCTATAGAGTAAAGAAAAGATTGGGTCCGTTCTAACAAACAATAGCTTTTCGAAGAAAGCGACTTTTTTAACTTTGCTTTACCACTCGCAGACATCGGTGCGCTGTATGTTGGGAAAATAACTATTTCGATTCTAACGAATAATTATAAGGAATTTTTTTTCTTATTTAACCTATTGCCCAATAGCAACTGTATTAAGTTTCTTTTTCGTCGATTAGTAGCTGTTTACTTGAAACGTCTTGACAAGTCTGAACACGCCGGAAGATGTCAAAAACTCGTAAAATGTTTTTAACAAACAAGTGTTTTTTATTTTTGACTAAATGTAAATGATGTGTTTTAGTTTGTTAAAACAACCAATTATTCCTTCAAAAAACGTGTACACTCTATGTTTTGAAATATTATTTTTTAGTAACCAAAACGTATGTTTTTGAAATAATATGCTAAAAATTCGAAAAAACACTTGATTTTACAAGCTTTTCGAAAACTATATAAAAAATGATAAACAATGTCATGTTAAGATAAAGCAAAAACATTGGATGGTTTTTTACGAAAAATAAGGTAACTAAAGCTAAATGTTCTATAACATTAAATTTGTTTGTCTTGATATCGTTATAACAAAATGGTTACATTTTCGTGTTAAACGTTACAATTTAAAGAATTTTTGGTTACGATTCGCAAAAAATATTGGCAACCCTGCAACGAATTTATTGTTTTCGTATTAAAACCAGGGTTGTGGAGTTGTAGGAGTTTTTTTCCGACTCCACTTATCTAAAGTTTTCCGACTCCAGTACATCTAAAAAACGACTCCGACTCCAGCATGTCTGAAAAACGACTCCCTTCGGACTGCGACTCCTTCCAAAAACATGTGACTCCGGTGATTTCTACTCCACACAACCCTAATTAAAATTCGATTTTGTTGCGAGCAAACTGACAAAATGTAAAATTGACCACAAGTTTTCTTTTTTTTTTTTTTTTTTTTTTTGTCATTCTTAACCAAAACAGTGAATTGGAACAGAAAAAAACATACGCAACAATTCAATAAACTCGAAAAGTGTATGACGCAAGTAACGGTTTTTCCATTGCCACTGGGGTGCGCCACATCGTATGTCTTGACTGAAAACTAGAAAAATTTACTTTTTTTGTAGACCTTTGGTGTTTTGAGAAATAGTTTTATGATTGTACAAAGAATCGGTAGACGACTATGGGTCGTTTTAAATGTTGCCAGCAGCAAACCTTTCAAAGATTTGGCATAAACAATAAAGATTTTTGCTTCCAAAACCAACTATTTTATAAAAGCAGTGAAATTCGCTACAAAATGTAGTTCAAATAATTTGTGCTTTTTTGTAAATTACAACTTTTATCTGATATTTTACCTAAAGACAAAATTTTACTTTTAAAATCTTGATATAAGAAAGTTTTACCTGTTAAATTTTTTGGTCTAAAAAGACGATAAGACAAGAGAATAATTTATTGGAATGTACGGTGCAGTTAGAATCACACCTCTAAGTTAATACGTCTACACCTTTTAAAAATCAGAATCGTAGTTTTAGAATAACAAAGCATTGTTTTTTAAGACAAGTCTCAAGTTCACTGACGCATATGCTGAAAACAAAGTGGGTGACACCATGTATTTTTTCATCAGACATGATGCCGAGAAATTTGCCTGATATAAACCAGATGTTGAAAATTGTTTGAAAAACGTATTGTTTTGCTGATTTTTGAGGTATGTTCTATTATGAAATTTACAATGCTAAATTTTTATCACGAAATTAATTTAATAGATCACAAACTGAAAAAAGTTGTTGGAAAAGCGACATTGTTTTGCAAATTGACTGATTTTTTGTTATTTTTCGATCAAGAAGCTTTCAACTTTAAGAAATCTTTGCAATATTCGTAATGCTGACTGTTTTTCTTTTGCAGCGAAGCGCAAAATTAGATGTAAAATCGCGTATTAAACCAATGCAATCTTAGACATAATTCAACTTTGCAAAATAAGTTTTAAAATAATTAAAAGATTTTCTTAACAAACAGTTTTTTATTAAAAGTTGTAACCACTATTTTCTTGTTTTCAAAGTCACAAAAATTATAAAAGTTTTACGTTTTGCTAAAGAGTAACTTCTTGACTTTTAACAAAATTTTTACTTGAAAAAAGCCACAATCAAACCGTTTCGAGGTTAGAAAAACTTGAAGAATTTGTGTCAATCATTCTGCATCATAAAAAATGCAAGTTTTTTTGTATCAATAGGTCAGGTGGTTTAAAAAATCGTGACATACGCACACAATAGTTTTTATGAGACGAGCCTAAATAGTCTTGGTTCGTTGTTTTTCTGGAGGTAGTTTTCAAAAATATTCTTGGAATAAAAAACGTTTTTACTTTGTTTGGCGAAGAGATAGTTTAAAAACAGATTAATCGATATTAAGAAAAACCGCATTGTTTTCAAACGACTAATCTATTGTATCGCTTTTAAAAGAAAAATTGAGTGAAATGCAAACAAAGAAATCTCAAACCGTGCAAAATAACGTTTAAACGTTTTTGTCTCTGTTTAATGACACGGTTTACACTTTAAGCAATTCATACTCCCAAGTTTCGACGTTTGAAAAATTACAACATTCATGAAAAACTTTAACGACTCGGGTCAAAATTTTAAAAATTAAATCCATGTTGCTTTTTCCACAAAAATCTGTAGCTGACGTTCTGTTGTTGCTATGCAGATACGCATTGAAAAACGTTAAAGAACAGCAAAAAAATCTCGAATAAACCACAATTTTGTTGGATTCTGTCGGTTTTTTGTGTTTGAAGAGTTTAAAATAAAGTAAATTTTTTATGTAAAAGTTTTAAAATATGAAACGGTAAGTTCACAATTGCAGACTTTTCAAGAGTTTTTGAAAGTTTAAGCAATATAAAAATTTTTAATTTTGTTGCAAGCCCCATCCACAGTTGACGTTTTAGAAACGCGTCCACGGTTTTTCGTTTGGATATTTTACAACTTGTGCTTCCCGATTAAAAACTGCAGAATGTCAGACTTTGATTGTCAAATAGATATGATTTAAATTTTTTACACAGTAGTTTCAAAAAATTGAGCACAAATGCCAGTGTGAAAAATGTGTAAATTTATTAATATATCGATTGATCAATTTTCAATGTATTGTACTTTACACGGTCAAAACGTTTTTGAAAAAAGAATGATAACACTTTCAACAATTCTGGCTTCATTAAAAACAGCTTGTTTAAGATGAGTATCGATGATTTACTATTTTGATGTTTCTCACTCGAAGAACAAACGCATGTCTTAAGCTCTTGTGCAATTACCATTGTTTGACACGGATTGTTTCGGACAAGCTTTGAGTGCACAACCAACAACCAACAAGAATAGATGTCTTGTATACAGGTCCAGCAAAATATCATGTATCCACAAGGCATGCAAACCGCGTTTTTTTCCTTGTTCTTACATTTCATGCATTTGTCTTCTTTATTTATGTTCAAAACAAGGTTGAGTACCTCTTGACAATTGGAGAAGTTGCAATTATTTTTTTCTGTTCGTTGCAAAAGAGCAGAACGGATCTTGGTGTCTTCAATGCCAATGCTTTTTGCATATTTCACGTCAGGGTCAAGCAGCATCATTGCTTCTAATTTTTGACTTCTTTGCTCGGTTGCAACCGTGCTTTGCATTTGATTGGTCAACATGGTACGTAGCTGATTTGTTGCAGCGGATCGAATTGGATTTTCTATATTTGGTCGATGTAAACCTAGGTGTTTGTGGCATACTTTTTCCACATATTTCACACCTTGTTTCTTTAGAACAAATTCGCACAAAGGAAACCAGTTTGCATGCTCGTACCACGGCTTGTCACGCAGTTTCCAGTGAAATAATTGTCTTTCACAATAGAAACAACTGACAAGGTCACCAGAACCCATACCATAAACCCTGCGTCAACCAGTTCATGCGGCGTTGGATTTTCCTGATCATACCAAGAGTTTGGAAAGGTTTGCATACGAGCCTCTTTGTCACACATGTGCGGTTTTTGCGGGTTTAAGCAGCGAAACATTTCAACTTCTAACTCTCGAGAGACAGAATGTTGCGACATATTTCAATGACAAAACCAAAGCACGCTACCTTATATACGCCTCTTCGTATGACGTCATAGATTGCATCATGTTTTAGTATTAAAAACACACTAAACCGATAAAACCTCCAGCCAGAATGTGTGTGTTTTGTATTAGAAAGATATCTGTTAAAACCGTTGGGCAGATCTTTGCAATAGGAAAACATTGTTAAAAAACCAGATTACTGATCTTTGCAATAGAAAAACCTTATTAAAATCTGTGTTCAAGTTTTAAACACAGCTTTGTTGCTCAGCTTAAAAACGAACCTGTGGTTAAACGCGACTGCATCGCTCTGAGTAAAAATAGAACTCGTTTTTAGATGCGACTTCGTCGCTCTGGGTAAAAATCGAACTTGCAGGTAAACGCAACTTTGTTGCTCTGGACGGGAATCAAACCCTCAACTTCGTTGCTCAGCTTAAAAACGAACCAGTAGTTAGACGCAACTGCGTCGCTCTGCCTGGGAATCAAACTCTTATCAAATCAAACCGGATAAGCACATGATAGGAATGATCAAGGATCTTGCCGGAACAAAAGTTGTACTCCTATTAATTTTCGTTTTATTTCATCTCTATATTTATCCTTCTGACTCGCAGGAAAGCGACGGAGGCGCTAATACATAGGGTAAGCAATTAGCCTGACCTGCTTCCGGAGACGTCCAGACATTGCTGTCCGATTGAAATTTTTATTTTGGTTTATTAGTTTTACAGCGATATGACTGAAATTTAGAACCGTTTGCCGACCACCAAGCAAAGAAAATGCGGCAGAGTGTTTTTCCCAAGGACGTAATAGAATGGCGCAAATAGGTTTTGAACCAAGATCATGTCGATCACAATTACGGCACTCTAGCCACTCGACCACGATGCCGACACTTGACTACGCTGCCGACTTGACAGAAAGCGAAACAATCTTTGACGTCAAAGAAATCGTGTTTCTCGATGGCTCCTTTTCTTTCTAATATCTATACGTGTGATCTGCCTTCCACAACCATCAGAAAGTTTGCTTTTGCAGCCGATCCAGCATTGTTGCGCTCTTTTATACATTGAAAGAACTTGAAAGGCAAGACATGACTACAGTTTCTGCGTATTTCCAGACCTAGAAGTTCAAACTTAATCTTTCAAAGATTGTGAAAACAGCTTTTCATTCAAATAGCCCAGAAGCCAAACGTAAGCTAAAAGTTTATAACAGCAATAAACTTTTACCATTCTGTCCGGTCTCGACTCATCTTGTGGTAAAACTAAACAGATCTCTCACATTCCGGCCATTTTCTGATATTGCATAAAAAACTATCTTCTTACCCCACACTGCCGAGGCGACGTGCGAAAATGTGGTACTGGACCATTGCTGCCAGCATCTGATCCAGGCAGTGCGGCAGCCTGGGGTAGTGAAAAGATAAACCTTTGGCGTCAGTCCTGTTTGTGCTTGACCCAGAGTCGATGGCCTTTCATACTACGACAACAACAACCTTTTTTCAGTCTTCACTTTATTGATGTATGAACTGTCAAGGTGCAACTATAAAGGACGTGCCACTTTATGTTATCAGTCAATAATCTTATATCAACTTACATTTAATTCAAATTGCTCCCTCAACAATTATTTCTTTTTACAGATAATGAATTCTTTCCTAGGGAGCCAAGTGGCCCACTTTAAGAAACACTGAGCTAGATATGGTTGATTTTAGTAGCAATGCAGAGTGCTCGATAACAAGGCAGCTAGAGCTGAATATTTCTGAATCAAACTATCATGAAATTAAAATATAATTTATCAAAAGACTAAATACTCTGTTTTACTCAAGTGCGACCATCACTTTATTCAAATAGAATTCAATATGTAACTATAAAAGGTAAATTATCCTCATACTTTTGTAGCAATGCTTTGTGACCGTAACCATTATTAAAATTGAGTTCGATTTGAGCTTGTAGCGAGTTCGTTTTAGAACACTAATAAACAAAGCTGAATTCGTTTATTACAAAGATGAGTCTTTTGAAATAACTAGCAGCAGAACAGTAATCACAGCACGAAAAGAACAGAATAGAAGATTCTCAAGGATGGCTCAGTCTGACCATCACGGGGTAGTTTGTCCGAACTTATCTAAGTCTCTAACTTTGTTCTCCTCTCTGACCGGTCATGACTGATTTACGGCATTTAAACAAGCAATTTACTTATTATTTTCTTTGGTGACGATTACAGTAGAGCGCCGATTATCCAAACTAATTGAGCCAGGGGTGGTTCGGATAGCCGATTTTTTCGGATAATCGAACAAAATACAATTTTGCAATAAAACGCATCATTTCCACATATGGTCATTTATTGTACATTATGGTCATTTCTAGTTGATTTATAATTTCAAGTTTCGTCTCAATAGTAAGTGCATTTCTTTTTCTTTTGGTTGCAGACATACTGTAGAGACTAGACCAGTTTGAAACTTCAAGGAAATACAACACATTGTCATGTGCTTTTTGCTTTCAAACGTCGCGCTTTTCTCGAAACACTACTTGTTATCCTATGTTTTTCGCTTACAGGCGTCACGCTTTGATGAATTTTGTTAAAGTAGAGTTCGGATAATCGGGGTTCTACTATATTTGTTTTCTACACGGGATTTCATAATAAACGATCGGCAGTTTCTTTGTAATATGAGGCCTGATTAGCTAAGCAATTAAGGCGTCACGAATCCGAGTTTACGACCAGCCAACATGTACAAAGGGAGGAAATATAACAAATTAAGCTTGGAAAAAAATAACAATTTACGATTGAAGGTCTGAGAAACCAAGCTTTGAGAACTAAGGACGAAATACAGGTACGTAATGCAGCAAGCAAATAATACTTTGCACAATAAACATGTTAAAATGTTTTATAGGAGATGAGCTTGCTACAAGCTGAATTAATTCAATTACATCAGTGAGCTAAACTCGTGAAAAATTTTATTTATATTTATGAGTTGCGTGTATGGTTAGGCAAAAAAACGCTTTAAAAAGCATAATAGGCTTACTTTAATTTGGAGTGTAAGTTTGGAAAAGTTTTCGGCACATGAACAGGACCACTTTTACTAATCATGTTTTGGTTTGCAAACTCCTTTTCCCTTGAAAAATTTCTGCGTACGCCACTGATTGTGAGTGCCTTTTTCAATGAAAAAAGTGTTTTTTTTAAACTTTGCACCCTTGGTAAATTAATGTTATTTGCTGTGAGCTCTTTTTGGCAAAGTCTGGTAAACCCATATCTCTAAATCGATATTTTAAAAGCTGTTTTGGATTTTTAATTTTGGTCAAGATTATATAATTGTAGAGACAGGTCTAACCCATGGGTTCCCAACTGATATAATTCCATGACGCACTAGAGACTAAAATATACAAGAATGAATCTTTTTGATAATTTGCAAAATAAATTTACTTCACAAATAAAAATGAAAATTTTATTACAAAAATTTTGTGTATAAAACTTTATTTATTAATAAAACTTTGTGATAAAAGACTATAAAAATTTATTTACATTTTTTTGTCTTCACACCTCTGCACAGCAAAATGTATGAAAGTTGTGCCCTCAAGTGAGTTCAAGAAAAAACCAAAATAAAAAGAAAAAGTCATAAAATTTCACCGCAAATAAAGGTGAAGGCCTTTTTAGTTCTGAACTGAATTAAGGGCACGATTTCGTACATTTCCTTGTTCGAAGGCGTGAAGACAAAAAAGTTTTTATTTTTGTTTGTGATAGAAACACGGTGTAACTGCACATGGGTTAACCTTATTTTTATACAAGTTTTTGCGACGCCTTCGCAGTGGCGTATGCACAATTACTATAAGTGGTCCTGGTCATGGGCAAAAAACTTTCCAAAGTTACATTTAAAAATAAAGTAGGCCTATTATGTCTGTTAGAGCACCTTGCAGTTGCATAAATTTTTTCGTCTAAACGCAACTATTAGCCTATACGTCAATAAAAATTTTTTTGAGTTAAGCTAACTGATATAATTGAATTGGTTCACAGCTTAAAACGAACTCAATTTTAATAATGATTACAATCCCAAAGCAGTTAAGCTAAAGTATGGAGACAACTCACTTTATATAGCTACATATTGCAATTTATTTGAATAAAATACAGTATCCTGATGATCGCAGTTGGGTGATATAGACTGTTGGGTTTTTAACAAAATATATTTTAATAACATGATAATTTGATTCAGATATCTTATTATATGATTTTATTATATGATATCAGATATCTTATTATGATATGACAGTTTGATTCAGATATTGATAGATGATTAGATAGTCGGCAGCGTGGCCGAGTGGTTAGAGCGCTGGGATTGTAATCGATATAGTCTCGGTTCAAAACCTACTCGCGCCATTCTGTTGTGTTTTTGGGAAAGACACTTTACGGTACTTTCCCCTGCTTGGTGGTCTTGGCAAGCAGTTCTAATTTTCAGTCATATCTTTATTAAATTACTAGCGGACAGCAATATCTTGGCATCTCCGGAAGCAGGTCGGGGTAATTGCTTGCCCTATGTATTAGCGCCTCCATCGCTTTCCTACGAGTCAGGAGGATAAATATAGAGATAAAATAAATAAAAATAAAGATATATTCAACTCTAACTGCTTCAACGAGCACGCTGTACTGCAACATAATTAAACAATATCTAGATCAGTGTTTCTGAAAGTGAGCTACTTGGCTGCTTATGGAGGAATTCGTAATTTTTAGGGAAAATAATCGTTCAGAGAGGAATTTATATAAAAAGTTAAATAATTCAAAGTTTTTCACTGATAACAAAAATTGACAATTCCTTTATAATTGCATCTTGACAGGTCATAAAAGTTGTTTTCCTAAAGTGAAGACCATTTTTTTTTGGTCTTCACAGTCATAAATCCCTATTTATTTTATGTTCCACAAGGATCGTAAAAAAAGACTGCAAAGAAAAAAGTAAAGACCGAAAAAAGTTTGTCGACGTCGTAGTATGGAAAGACATTCACTCCGGGCTAGACACAAACATGGCTGGGTCGGAGGGTTTATGCTTTTACTACTCCAGGCTGCTGTATTGCCCGGATCAGATGCTGGCAGTGATGGTGTTAAGCCAGTGCATACCAGATAGTGTGTCCAGCCAGATAGTGTAAAGCAAGTTTCATTATCAAGAACCGTCAGATCACGTGCTTCATGTAGTGCCCAATGTAAGCTATAAGGCACGCTCTTAAGACGTGGTCTGCCGTTTGTTCAGTGCCGCTGCACTCACAATCCAGTGAAGGAGCGAGACCTCATTTGTGAATAAACGAATGGAATTGCCCAACACCAATCCGCAGGCAATTGACCTTAACCCAAGCTGTTCGGGGCAAGCCCATTTTAACAGATCTGGAACTAGTCATGGAAATGAAAGCACAGAGCCTAGATAAACTTTCACGGTACTCCGTATTCCATCTATAATCCGTCCACTGGTCAGTGCGGATGCCAAGTTCGGCGAGGCCATTCAATAGTTTTCGCAAAGCTGGAACAAACGTGCATGTAGACCTTAGTGTCACTTAATGGGCATCTGAGCAACAACTTTAAAGATCATTTAAAATATGGTCAGGGTCTAGATTGCCACGATTAGCTCAGCTGGCTGGATGCCCAAAAATATGAGTAGGTGGTCCGTTGGAGTGGGACGCAAGTATCCACTGACAATGCGCAAAGCGTCATTTGAGACATTGCTTAGACGGGAGTGTAAGAAGTGCGATATTAAACTGGCGCGCTCTCGAGTAGGCCAGAGATAGGGCAGCTAAACGTAATATTTTGGCACCAGGAACCCAACTTAAGCCCGCAAGTCACCTCAGCAGTAAAACGCGTGATGATAGTTCTTTTTTGCGCAATGCCACGAGATGGAGACTGAATGTAAGCGATGAATTGAAATTTCCCCAAGATAAGACAGGACCGGACAGAATGGTAAAAGTTTATAAAGTGACCAAATTTTTTCAACACCATCAACTTAAAGTCACTGTTGATACCAACCTTATACAAACAGACTTCCTCGACGTTACCCTGAACCTTTGCACAGGCAGATATTGGCCGTATCGAAAACCAAACGACCAGCCCCTTTTACATCAATGTGCAGTCCAATCATCCACCATTGATTACCAAGAAGCTGCCTTATATGATCGTCAAACGCATTTCCGATACTTCTTGCGATGTCGACGCTTTTAGCAGTTCGTTACCTGCGTATGAGGAGGCGCTCAAGCAAAGCGGACACAAGATCCAGCCGCTCCCTTTTGAGCGTGTAGTAGGAAGGAACAAACGCCGACAGAGAAGAAGAAAAGTTATATGGTTCAATCTCCCATATAATAACCGGGTTTTCACCAACATCGGAAAAGCCTTCTTTCACCTCCTGCGGAAACACTTCCCTCCAACAAACAGGCTGCATAAAATCTGCAACAAGAATGTGGTTAAACTCAGCTACAGCTGTACCCCCAATATGGCAGACATTCTCTCAGCTCACAACAAGAAGCTCCTTAAGTCCCACAAAGGCAAACCAGAATTTAAACCCTGTAACTGCAGGTATAAGCCGTCATGCCCATTGAATGGCGAATAGTCGAGACAAAGCAATCGTTTACTAAGCAACTGTACAACCCAAAGATTAATCCAAGAACTATATCGGACTATGCGAAACCGAATTTAAAGCAAGATTCTATAACCACAACCATTCCTTCAATTCGGATTCCAAAAGAAACACAACAGAACTTTCGAAATTCATTTGGTCCTGCAAAGATTCCGGTGTAAATCCTGCTATTTCTTGGAAAATAATTTGCCACGCAACACTTTACCAACACGGGGGCAAAGTATGCAACCTCTGTCTGGCAGAAAAATACGAAATCTTAACTGCAAATGATGACGCTCTGCTGAAAAAACGAACCGAATTGATCAATAAATGTCGGCATAAAAATAAATATAAATTGATTAACGCCAAACTTAAACTGTGATTTTCTTTCATTTTTTTTTCCTTTTTTTTTTTTTTTTTTTCGCCGCGTACAACGTTCTACCTTAGCCGATACTTGAACCCCTTTTTAAATCTTTAATTTTTGAAATAATATTTGTATTTGTAATTCTTTCGCGCGCTTTTCCTTTTTTTCGTGTTTTCTCGCCGATCTTAATCAGTTTAGTTTAGCAGAGTCCGTGATGGGATGTTCCGATCTAATAAGCGTTTACAGTGTTTAAATTTTTTTTAATTTTTTAAAGTTTTTTCAGTTTTTTTTTTATTGTTTTCAATTCTTTCTGGCAGTTTTATCTTAACTTTATTTTATTTTATTTTATTTTTTAGATACCCCTGATGATCCCTTTTATGGGTGAAACAGTCTGTTGGGTTTAGCTTTGTTTTTATTTCCGTGATTTCGCTATTGTTAATTTTAATTCAAGCTCTAACTTTGTTATCGAGCACTTTAAAAGAACTGATTTTCATACAGTGTGATAATAATAATAATAATAATGTTTTTGTAGACCGCTCTTACGGTGAGATTTTTAAAGTCATATGGGTCTCAGAGCGGAAAAAGTATCAGTTAAAAAATAAAATACAGTAGCAAAAAATACATGTAGCATACCAAAAAATAAAAACAACAACAACAAACAACAAAAACGACAAGTTGTACACAATATTTTGAAGAAAAAATAATAAAATACCTATACTGACAATGTCAAATAATACTTCCCAAATATTCCATTAACAATAAAGAGGTAAAAAACTTTGCAAATACCAGGTTAAATATGATAAAAAAGGTAAAAATACATCACAAATATCAAAGAGGTAAAGATTAATTTGTTTACACTTCAAAAGCAGTTCTAAATAATAAGTCTTTAAATTTTTCTTAAAAATATATTTAGATGATTACAAGAACGTAAATCTATCGGCAGTGAATTTCAAACGTAGTTTTTTCAATGTGGTGTCCAGTATTAATAATTGTATAGTCATTTCTGATCTGAGATTTTTACGAAAAGGTTTGTACACATAAAACAGGTCGGAAAGATATTCTGTTGCCATATTGTTCAATATTTTGTAGACCATAAGACATAGTTTATAGTTAATGCGATATTTAATAGGTAATATGTGGCTGCAAGCATAGTATCTGAACAAGTCATGATTTTTTTATGGTATATTATAGATAAATTGAATACATGCATTTCAGAGTCGTTCCAATTTACGTAATAGATATTGTGGAATACATGCATACAAGCTATTACAATAATCAAGATGAGAATTAATAAAAGTTTTTATTAGCAACATTTTATGTTTTTGTGATAGAAATAAACGTACATTGCGTAGTTTAAAATGTTTGAAAAATCCAATTCTACAGGTCTCAGTAACCATATGACATAGAGCCAAAGATTGATCAAGAAACACCCCTAATAATTTGGCACTTGGAAGCAAGTTAGAATCAGTTTACAAACAATTTTTTAAATTACATATGTTTGTTTGGTGTATGTTTAATAACCTTTTTTTTCCACAAACAAGAAGCTGGATTTTGTTTAAATTAAGTTTTAAGAAATTTTTTGTCATCCATGTGTTGATTTTATTTAAACAATATTTCAAATTTTCAGACGAAGTATGAAGCTCAGTTGCAGGATTAAAACCAATATACAACGTTGTATCATCAGCATACGAGTGCATTTTTAAACCAAACTCATACCCTACGTCAGTTAATTCATTTATATATAAAATAAATAGTAAAGGTGCAAAAATAGATCCTTGGGGAACACCAAAGTTGTTGGATGTTTTTAAACTGTGGACATCGTCAATTACAACTTCTGAGGATCTATTAGTTAAATATGAGGTGAGCCATTTTAGAGCATTGCCAGTAATTCCGAAGTAATTGCGCAACTTATACAACAAACAATTATAATCTACGTATACTGTAGTGTCAAATGCAGCAGACAAGTCTAGCATTAACACTGCACTAAGATTGTCATTATGAATTGATTGTTGTATATTATTTATATTATATATAAGCGCGGTTTCACAAGAATGATTTTATTTATAGCCAGATTGATTTATATTGTATAAGTCATTTTTGTGAACATGAGAATTAATTTGAGAAAACGCAGCTTTTTCCAGTATTTTTAATAAAAAAGTTGTATTGCTTATTGAACCATAGTTTTTTATGTTTTCAGGATCAAGACCCAAACCTTTAATTATTGGAGTTATTGTTGTTTGTTTCAAATGACAAGGGATTTCTGCTTCTTCAAACGATTTATTAACTATTAACTGTAAAATGGGAAAAATCATATCAGAGCACTCTTTTATCAGACTTACTGGAGCAGGGTCAAGTAAACTGCTCTTATTATTCATTGAAGAAATAAGATGCTGCAGCTCTTTAATAGACACAGGTAGAAAATTATTCATTTGTTCAAACTTAACACTACATTCAACTTTATTTTCTATCAGGTGTGATATCTATCTGACTTAGAATTTATCAAAGAACGGAGAGTCACTATTTTGTCAAAAAAGTGTTTTGAAAACAATTCGACCAATTTGTTAGCAGTATACCCTAATGGAAAAGTTTTCTGTTGCATATCACCAGACAACTTCTTAATAGTATTATAGATTATCTTGGAATTACTTTCATTAAACTGCAGAACTTGTGAATATACATGTAATGGCAACCTGATTAGTTAAACCACTTTTTACTAAATTATCTCACGCAGGTTGTGATAAAATAATCGACAGCAAAAGCGAAACATATTAATAAAAACCCGACTTTATTTTAAAATATTTTTCTGCTTTGGAAGTTTTACTCACAGATGATTACCGTATATTACCTAACTTTGACGCAATTCAGGCGATAGAAAAACTGATCTCTACAATAAAACACAAATCACGAAGTTTAAAACACCAAAGGGCGGTTACGATAAAAACTTATACCATACTATTGTAGCCTACTTGCCGTTGATATGTTATTATATATAAGTGCATATCTCTAATCACAACTTTTCAAGGGGGTTGATCCCCAAAACCGTGCATACGCCTATGCACCCTTTTAATATTAAAATAACGCATCAGTTGGGAATCTGTGGTCTAACCAAATGCTTCTGTCTTTTAAATTTCAAAGGACACTATCTTCTTCTCTGCAATGATAAGCAAGCTACTTTGTAAAAATAATAGTCACAAATTATTCGGCCTAAAAAGTAACTAGTTACAAGTTATACAGTTACCGTTTTGAAAAAGGAACTAGTTAAAAGTTACACAGTTTTTACTTTTACTTTTGCAATTAAAGCACTTTAAAATTTTTTTTTAATTTTGTTTTAGTCTGAAACAACTTACAATTGCTAATTCAGTAACTCACAAAACGTAATAAAAAGCACAAAAAGTTATTCAAAGTAAGCAAAATAAAGAATTTTTTTTCAAAAATACATGCATTTTAAAATGTTCGTCACTTAGTACACGTTTCGACTTTAAAATCTCCTCTAAGTCCTTCCTTCCTTCTTTTTGGGCCGGATCCCATACCACCCAAGTCCCATATCACCTTGTCATAATAAGGGGCTTGTAACAAAGGAAAATGACGCGAGAAGGTTATTTCTTTCTAATCACATGATAGATTGGAAATTAAAGCTTAAGTTTAAAGTTTAAGTTTCCAATCTATCATGTGATCAGAAAGAAATAACCTTCTCGCGTCATTTTCCTTCGTTACAGGCCCCTTTTTATGATAAGGTGATATGGATGGGATCCCAGTCAGAAGAAGGGAAGGACTTAATTGCCACGCTTGTAGGTATACGGTTTTGGAAACAGTGATTGGTTGTGTAGACAAAAAACAGTGCCGGTAGAAAAAAACGGAACAAAAAACCGTGCTGTTACCCTAAGACTTAGGGCAACCATCAAACTACTTAGGGCCTAAGTAAAGTGCCTCCGAAGCCTTTCTGCGAGTCAGGAGGAAATATAAAAATGAAGCAAAAATGAAATATATATTTTCTGAAAATTACTATTTTTAAAACTTGAATTGACAAAAATATTCCCATAAATAAAAAAACAAAGATTTTTTATTGGACAACAATATTGCGAATCAACATCCACCACCTTGCGCCGTAAATTATCTTTTTAAATGGAAAACAGCATAGTCTATGGATTCTATCCATGCAGTTATTACATTATCCTACATAGGGTTACCATCCAAACTGACCAAAAAATAGGCACACCAAATTATTAAAATAAAAAACCTTTCAAAATTACTTGCGAGCACGATGTGTAATTGACAAGTGAAGAAAAACAAGTCTTTACTTGATGTTAAACTAAATAATGACCAATTTTCTTTGGACCTAAAGGAATAAAACCTTATAATAAGGATAATTTTGATTAAAAAAATGCTGTCAAAAATTACAATATGAACAAAAACTAAGTATCTAACTCGGAAATAAACGCTTATCAGAACTAAGCAGGTTAAAATTCTCAATGAGAATGTTTACTAATCTTGAAAATAAGCACAAAATGGCAACCCTAATAATGCTACTGATTGGCCGACATAAAACATCGAATTTATACCTTTTAAAAGTTATCCAAAAATTATTGAATCAATATGTGAATGTTTTATTTTTTATAACAAACAGAGAAAAAGAAAAAGTAGAACAACAATGTTCAAATATTTCGTTATTGTATCTAAATACAGACTAAAAAATATTTAACTCGTGTGTAAATTAGTGTACTAAAAAACAAAAGTCAGACTGGCTTTCTTAGTTTTCAAAAGAACTTGCAATTTCTAACACCTATTGTTTGTCAAAGAATATCTTTATTGCACTTTAAATACAGTAGCATTGTGAGCACGTTCAAAAACAAATTTGATCGGTGAGGACTCATGAATATACCTTATTGACTAAAAACTCTTTCTATTTGCGTTGACGAAGTAGGAATACATTCTTTTCGCAATCTGATTGAGAATAGGAAAAGTATGGGACATTTTGTGCCAAAACAAAAACTGTTCATTCCTATGGACAAGATCCTTAGAATCAGTAAGCTCAATGTGTCGTAAAAATTGTTTTTTGTCGTTTCTTGAAGATTTTTTTCCGCCGCAAATACGGCTAAATTTTTCTAAAAGTCGGGGAAGTTTAATAAAAAGTTGTTCGTTGTCATTTTGTTGAACATCTTTATTAGATGATGTTGATGAAACAGCTGTTTCACCAATAATGCTACTTAAAGCGGTTTCTCTTGCCAATGCTTCTCCTTCTCTTCATTCACAACTAATTCGTCAATCTTGCGTTTAATAAGATACTGTGCTTGACTAGTTTGAGCTTCGTTACGTTCTACCTCTACGTCAATATCAACCCAGTGGTAAGCAATCATGGGATCTAATGCTGATGCCATCAAATAAACATTATCTACAAACGGTGGATCTCCAGTTCCTTCGTATTGCTTAACCAAGCCACAGTTTGAAACATTCATAAAAACGACGTTGCAGCGAAGTTAGCAAGGAATCGCATAAAGCACGACAATGCCAAACAACGTTGAGGCATCTTTTTATGTGACTACAGTGTATTTAAATCCGATATTGTTGGAGTCACAAAACTAATGGTTACAGTTTTGCTACCTTGAGTAATGTTGGTGGCATCGGCGAACGGTTTTAGTACGTCACAAACTTCATTCATTAAGCTCCATTCCTTTGCTGTAAATATGACCTCGGTAAAATTACCGCAAAGCTCTGTTAAAGCAGTCAAGTTAAGCTGTACCATTGATAATAATTGGCGAAGCGTTAAATTCCAACGAGTAGCACATGCAGCTAGAATAAATCTATTTTGCCCAAACTTGTTTTCAAAATATTCTTTAAAGGTAGTACTACGATGTAGCAAAGTAGATAAACGAGAAGCTTTTGCAATTGCGAAAGACAGTGACACTGCTTCCCAAAGACCATCACGTACCATAAGCTGCAGTGTATGAGCTAAACAAGAAAGTCTTTGCCTGGAACAATCATTAATCGTTTCTTCAATGACGGCTTTTTCACAACTTAAATCTAAAAATAAGTCATTATCTTCATCATCAAGGCAATTGTCAGAGTCGCTTGCATAATGTGTTAAAATCGTTTGTTCAGACATAGGAAATGCCGTAGTGAAAGCAGATCTCATATTAGTAGCATTATCACTTATGATGAAATCGATTTCGTTTATCTCAGCAGATTCGAGCTCATCTTCCAACGCGGCAGCAATTTGTTGACCTGTGTGAGGTGGAGGTTCTGAAAAGCGCCTGCAGCTCAATAGCAAAGGTTACACTTTAATATTTTCATTTGATTGCGTCACAACAGTATGCACTGTGATGCCTAAGTAGTTTCTCATTGTTCGGTCACTACAAATGTCTATTGTAAGACAATTTGGAGGATTTCTACAATAAAAACACGACAATCTTTTATAAAATAATAGATTGAAAATAATAAACTAAAGCATACATTTCTTTAGTATGGGATACATCCCGTTGTTAATCTATTTCCATAATCTTATATAAAAATTAGCGGCATGCACTTTATTCAGAGATAGCTCAATAACACTGCTTAAAACCATGAGTAAACAAAATTCCTGCAGACTTATGGTAAACCTATGCGAATGTGATGAACACAAAAATTATCTTATAGCTCAGCGGTTCCCAAACTTTTTTTGTTCACGGTGCCCTTCGAAAACTTACCAATACTCGCGGCGCCTTAATGAAACCAAAATTTGCAAATTTTAAGTTTTACCAAGAAATTGTATTTAAATCATGTTCATTATTCAAAATGCACAAAAATGTCAGCATTATTTGCAAAATACTAAAAAACATTTAATGTGAGCAGTGAGCTTTTTGCTCTATGCACATTTTATTAAACCGCGGTGCAATGTTTGATATTGCAACACGCATGTCGCGTTCAATCTCAATCTTATTGCGATACTTCGACTTGATTACTGCTACCGCAGAAAAACCAGCTTCACACAAGTGTGACGTTACAAATGGCAAAAGAACACGGAGAGCTTTACAGCCTACAAGTGACACTTAGATCGAGCTTAACCCAGAATGAAATGAGTGAATTAAGGTTGTATAAGCTTTTCAAAATGAGGTCAGAAGAAAGATCCAAAAATTGTTCAGCTTCCAGAGATGTAAACTCCTGAGAGGCATTTACATTATCAACAAAAGAATTTCTTATCCCATTGTGCTTCTCCATGTCTTCAGAAAAATATCTCTCAAAATGCGAGATTAGAGCATTCAAATGCGAACACATCACAGTCTTCATATCACACTCATCGGTATTCTGCAGGGAGAGATTGCCAGATTGCGAGTTTAAATGGGATTTTAAAAGTGGATAGTTATCACATTGCTCGTTATTTATCAGCAGATCAGTTTGTCACAACTGTAGTTTTCTTTTAAAGGCTGTAATTTTGTCATGGAGTTGTAGAAGGTGATAGTTTTTTTCCTTGAAGTGAGATGTTTAATTGATTTAATTTTAAAAAAATATTGCAGAGATACGTCAACTGTGTCAGGAAAACTTCATCCTCAAAGGTAGTAGCTTCTTTTTTTAAAAATATGAAAATTTCGTTTTTAATTCGTACACACGTAGAGGAACTTTACCATTGGAAATTCACCTTTCATTACAATAAAACAATAAATTGTTGTACTCTGCTCCTAATTCATCGCAAAGACGTTAGAAAAGCCGAGCTTTAAGCGGCCTTGCTTTAATAAAGTTCACAGTTTTGACAACAGCTTTAAGCACTCCATTAAGGTCACCACTGAGTTGTTGCGAAGCCAGCGCCTCAAGTTGTATTAAGCAGTGGGTCCATATGCGTTAACGGCAACGCCCTGCACTAAGGTTAGGAGCCCGCCAAAGAGGCCAGATATAGCTCGGGCACTATCAGTGCATAAACCAACGCAATATTTCCACTGGAAAATATTTTCCTGAAAAAAATTCTTTAGTATTGCAAACAATTCATGCTCTCTACAATTTGTTAAAATAGGTTTACAAAAGAGCAAATCTTCAACGATATTGTCGTCGTTATCGATAAAGCGTACGTAGCAAATCAAATAAGCATCTTTATTACTGGTACTGGTTGTTGCCTTATCTAACTATAAGCTGAACTCATTTTCACGCATTTTCGCTGCTAGGTGATCATTAATATCATCCGAAATTTTATCGATCCTCCTACTAATGGTATTGTTTGAGATCTGAACAGCTTCTAGTGTTTGACCAGCTGATTCTCCAATTATTGTCGAAACTAAGTGAAGAGTAGCAGGAAGTACAAGTTCTTCCGCAATGGTATGCACTTTTTTTACATTTCGCGATTCTGTACGCAACTTCAAAAGACGCAAGCTGTGCTTTGGCTGGTGTTTGCAAAAAATTTGAAAATAAGACCGACTGCCTATTCATTTCTGATAACTTACGAGCAAAAAATATGCGTGATTTTCTAGATAAGTTGTTGTAGCTAACAACTAACAACTAACAAGCGGTTCCACACAGTTGCTGCTTACCACACACTGTAAAATTGTAAAAAGCTGCTGACAACTTTCACATTGTAATTTTTGTGAGGAAAGCAGTAAATGCAACAACTTTCACATATTTTCGCGGCGCGAACAGTTTGGAAACAGCTGTTATAGCTTATTTGATGTAATAATAGACTGCCTTTATTTCTAAAAATCTGTTTAAATCGGCTGCTTGTTTTGACTAACAATGGTCAAGCCGTCGCTGCTTGTAATAATTCAGTGCAGCAATGACTTATGCTGTTCAAAACGTTTAGCTCATACAAAACATAGTTAAAACCTTGATTAGTTATTCCAAACAGCAAAAAATTACGAAAAAATGTTTATGATTTTTTATTATCTTCTTACATAGAAGGCAGACATGTCAATCAATACTTTTGGTTTTTGGAAAATGTTTGAATTTTTCAATACTAAGGTTCTTAGACTGGGAACGTGAAAGGTTCATCAGGGGACCCGAGCAACTGGCTGCAAGCTAAATTGATAGCTGCGATGGTTTTTTTTGTCTTCACATTAAATTTGGGATGAAAATAGAGATTTTGGACGCTGCTGGAAAGTGAAGACCTTGTTTTTGTCTTTATCTCGACTTCCGGACGAAATAGAGAATATGATAATAGGGCTTGGGTTTTGTTTTTTGTGTTGTCAAGGGTGGGCGCAAGTTTTGCTTGCATGAAGAAGAGGGGCATCAGTTTGGTTTGTGTGAAAAAAGCGCGTTTTAAAAAGTTTAGAAACTCCTGGTTTAACCACTCGATCACGTTGCCCATTGTTTATTGAATTTGTTTCGAAACTGCAAATTGATTTTTGGAACTTGCCGTGGTGTTAAAAGTTTTTGTTTACATCCTTTAAACATAGGTGTAGAATTGTAAATGAGTCAACTACTTTAGGACCGAACTCAAAAATACAAGCCTGAACCCAAATTCGATTCGAAGTTCTAAATAGGCCCGAAACGGGCGGAAAGTTAAGTTTGGTCTAAAACACTTATATTTAAAATTTTTGTTCCTTTAAATAAATTTTGAGGTTTGCACTCCGCACTGGGCCCTAATTAGGCCCAAAGGTTTTCTCAAACCGACCCGACAAGGCCCGAAACCGACTTGAAGAGCCCGGTCTGACTTACAACTCTGCACAGGCATACCATATTTCCGAAGTGGTAAACGGGCACGTTTGTTAAAAGAAAAATTTGTCCTTAAAAAGCAGTGTTCTCTAAAAAAAAAGGTCTTCACTTTGATTCTGTCTCGGATTTCTTAATTGTCTTCGCTAAAAAGTAGTGATCTTTAAAAAAAATTAATGGTCATCCGGGCGGGACGCCGAGACAAGGCCCTATAGCGGGAGGTATAGTAATTCTATTAAAATAAGTTTTCCTACTTCTAATCGGTGGCAAAAACATTTTGAAAATTAATTTTTATGTTGAAACAGCAAACTTAAATTTTTTTACCTCAACATCTTAAGTCTAAGTTTTCCAAATGAAGCAACTATTGACGTTAAGACAGTTCTATTTCTATAAAAACAAGCGTGCATTGAGCTAAAAAAAATAAAAAATTTATTTTATTATAAATAAGTTCCGCCATTTTTATTTTGACTCAAAAATTTTTACTTTTTTTCGTTAAATTTTAACATAATAAATTTTGCCTACTACACAAGCTTTCATGTTGCCGAAAAGGCAATTTTTATCAGTTTAAAAAGTATTTTATTGTCAGCAGTTACTCTTGATAAGGGCTTCTAACCAGTGATGAGATTTACCACTTAACAAAAGAGGCTCTTTTTCGTATAAAACTTACTAACCGCAGATTCTCTCATTACACAGAGATATAGAGATACAAAAGTTACGTTTAATTAAGAGCGTGTTTGCATGATCTCATCACTGCTTCTATTTCCTAGGAGTCTAGACCGAACAATCCAGGAGGCCACCTAGGTTTTTCTATAAATAATTAGCCATCTCCATTCCACTTTTTCAAAAGTAATTCTAAGAACAAGATATCATTTGTTAGTTGTTTTTTTTTTAACAGTCAAGTAAAGTTTAATTTTTTTTATTTTTTAGAAGTCCAGAAAAGACCAAAAAAAAGTCTTTGTTTTTCTTAAAAAAAGATTAAAAAGAAAAAGTTACCGGAACTTCATTCAATAACTTTTTTAAGTCTTCCAACGTTTGTAAAATATATAGACTAGGGATTCACGAGTTTCACAAACTTAGCCTAGGGTCCAAGTGTTCCCATGAGTTTATCGTAACAACCTGTAAAGAGACACCTTGATTATCGACAAATACGAGGAAATAAAGTCAGCACAAAAACCACTACGAAAGGAACCTAACTATGAACAAAAACAGTAGTCGCATTAATTAGGTAAGCTTTTCCTCGACGTCACAATAACAAACAAAAGGAAACTTGAAAAAAAGCTTTGTTTTTTATGTACTGTAGAATTGATTTTTGTCTACGTCGTATGGCCGTATTGGCCGATGCTGCTTTCTGTTCTAGGTGTAGTCGCCATTGTAGATAAGAAGTGTCACCCCGATAAAAAATTCTTCGAAAAAAGCTTTTTTGAAAGAAACAACAGAAACCCGGGTAGACTGAGCATCGAACTCCTGTTCTTCAGCTCGCAAGCCACACCCTTATTTAGATGAGAGCTGATTCTGATTCCACAGTTACCGTTGAATACTGTAGCCACTTAACCAAACACTGAATAAAAAGTTTAATCATAAAACATCAAAAGCACTTGATATAAAATAAAACGATGTCGATTTTTCACGAGATCCATATAATCCACACGATAATATAGCATAAAAGAAAACAAATAAATAACGAACTTTCACTATATGATAAGGATTGTGCAAACTCGAAAAATATACATAACTTTAATTTGGGATATTTTTTTCATTTTTCAATAACTTAAAACACGTTATTTATACTCTGTTTTGTTAAAAAACTTAACAAAAATACCCGTACATAATATTTTTTATTTTCATCTTTATTTATCCTCCTGACTCGCAGAAAAGCGTCGGAGGCGCTATACATACGGCAACCGTCATACGATTATCCCGACCTGCTTTCAGAGATGCCTGATACGTATTGTTGTCCGGTTCAAATGTTTATTCAGTGATATGGCAGAAATTTAGAGCTGCTTGCTAAAACCGCCAAACGGAGGAAAGTGCCGTAAACCGAAAACAAAACCAGAATGACGCGAGTAGGTTTTGAACCACAACCGCGTCGATCATGATCCACATTAATACGGAGCACTTAACTATTCGGCCACGTTGGCAAGAGAAGTACTTGAAACAAAGTTTATTCGAAACACGACCTTGTTAACTTTGGCCTTGATGAGAACTTTTCAAATGTTTCTTAAAATTGACAACAATTTTTAGCCTTATTACTTGGAAACCGCTATTGGTCTAACTTTGTGGCTGATTTTAACCTTACTTTTTTTGTCTAGAAACTTTTATTGTTCTACTTTGTGGCTGCTTTTCTTACAAAGCTAGAAGCAAGAGCTACAGTTTCACATGCCTCTTCGGCGCCATAAACGATATTGTAAACCTTTTTTACATTTAGCAAATCAGATTTAAAGGCTATGTTTTTAAAGTTACTTTTGTGCATGATTATGTGGCATCAAGCTCGTGAATGAACGAGAACTTTTTCGTAACCCATAATATGGAACATGCAAATTGTAAAGCAACCTGACGTGATAGAGGAAATCTGAATTCAGATACGAATTCAGCGCACAAATATTACCCTACATCAGTTCTCTGAGTCCTTGCAAGAAAAAAAATATTTCGTTGACCAGTGTTAGCAGAAAAGCACCCAAACAATTTTTCTAATCGCTTCTTCATGCTTATACCAATATGGATTTTCAGACACGACAGAAAACAAAAGTACAAACTTTTAAGGATTGATAATGAAATGCGTGTTTGCCAGGCAACGCTAGAATTTTGTTTTAATTGCATGTCCATTTAAATGGAGCTCTATCCATCGCAAAGTAATTGTAATATTAATTGCACAGATTTTTTGCCTTTAGGCCACCAGGTGTAGCGCAAAAAAGTTATAGATTGTTGATGTGGTGTAAGTTGAAAAGGGTTAAAAACCATCGAATTAAATGCTTCACTTTGTATCGCCTTCATTGAAAAACACAAGGACGTCTGGGAAGCAGATGAATTGTTAATTACGTCATTATGGCATTGCTATTGCATCCCACACAGCAACTTTAATTCAAACATTTTTGTTGTTTATGCTACCGGTTTACTGTTGGACAATGCCATATCGAAAAAAAGTTGTACTCAAAGTAATTATAATATAATAATTATAACGAGAAAAATGAAAGTGAAAACAAAAATATGAAAAGAGGAATCAAGAACAAGAAAAAGTTTTTATGAGAGCACAATACCTTGATGTTCACAATGGTTTCAATAATCAACGATCAGAAAAAAATTATCGAATATTACAAAGTTGAAAAAATTGCAGTTGAAAAAAAAAGAGGAAAATAGAACTTTGAAGACGTTGATAAATCTCTCCTAAAATGATTTCGGGGTGCTAGAAACCTTACGTAGCCAGAAAAGCTCAGCAGTTAACCGATGTGTGTGGCCACTATATTTTTTTAAAAAAGACTAATATAAAAAAAAAAAGGCTAATATAAACTAGATAAACAGGTAGAAATATGCAAAAGAAATTATTTTAAGAAATTACACGAAGCAACAAAATCTGTAGATCGGTGTGGATGATGGGGAGTAAAACAGATTACACACTTTGCTAAAAAAAATTTAGCGTTCAAATAACTTTAACATAAATAAGATTTTTTTCATTGTCTCTTCGATAAAATTTATGTCATAAAAAAACAAAAAAATTGTATTACTGAAAGATGTCATTAAAAACATTTAACTTGTCACAGCAAGCAGGAAATATATTTCCGACAGCTACAAGTGTTCTTTTATCTAAGCTTCAATCTATTCAGAATTCCCTCACTTTTTTTGTGCATACGAGGTATATGTCTACTTGCTTAGGTTGACTGTTCGCCTAAATCAAAAG
Organism: Diplosoma virens; assembly: GCA_963680785.1. Lineage (NCBI taxonomy): Eukaryota > Metazoa > Chordata > Ascidiacea > Aplousobranchia > Didemnidae > Diplosoma > Diplosoma virens. Next base: position 18,455,325 of record OY796893.1, read on the forward strand.
CTGACACCTCTCAATTACTGTTGTGGTGTCCACTTAAGTAAATTTTAATTCACTTACAACAAAACTTCAATATAAATTAAAATTTTGGTTTTTATTTATTAAAATATGATATGAATAATTATAAAAAAACACGAATAATATTGTCACGAAAGAATCACTTAGATAAGAGTTTAAAGACGATCATTAATTACTACTTTGAAACCAAGCCGCTTAAAATTTGGGAAACACCAGACTCGAATTTCGCTCTTGTTAGAGGTCGTCAGCGATGCTTATCGTACTGCGAATCGAACCGACTGCACGTGGTCCTTCACGCAGGAGACAACACCACTAGACCATACGAGCCGGACAACAACTCGCCTCTAAGCAGCTCAGAAGTTATTTCCGGCTTTACCTGAGGTGCGGCCTTGGTCTTAGAACATAGTAGATTCTATGTATTCCTTGCGCGGTAAACCTGGGAATAAGTTCTCAGCTGCTTAGTGGCGAGTTGTTGTCCGGCTCGTTTGGTCTAGTGGTGTTGTCTCTTGCGTGGAGGACCATATGTAGTCGGTTCGATTTGCAGTGATATAAACATCACTGACGAGCTCTAACAAGAGCGAAACTCGAGTCTGATGTTTCTCATATTTTAAGCGGCTTGGCTTCTAAGCAATTATCTCAATCCTCATGTTTATTATATAATTAATTATATAAGTAATTAATAACTTGACGTTGAAGTTTAAAGGTTATTAATTTAAGGGTGTTCTTCAATTTCTATTTCTAAAATCTAAATATCGGAAGTAGTTATTTGATAGTGTTCCAGAATGGTAAAACCAAAAAGGCTTGATTCATTAGACTTTTTAGTTATTGTTGGTCGTCAAAAAAGATTCAAAAAACGCTCTTTTTATGTTTACTTTTAACTCGAACTGTCAAAGAAATTTTCCATACCTTCTATGTTTCTAAGCATCTTAGTACTTTTTTCAGAATCCACAAATTAAGAGAATTCCTTTTTAAATCAATGTATATTTTAGAGCGAGCATGACATACTTGCGACGTTTTTTTTGTATTAAATCTAAAACAAGCGTTTAAAAAACTATTTCTAATGTTTTAATAAGAGTGAAGGACAAAAATTTAAAAATGTATTTTAAAGGTTGCTGCAACGAATTTAAAATTACTTTATAAAAATTTGCACAAAGATGAAACAGTCAAGAACTTTTTATTTTAAGATCCTTCACTGACGCTTAACAGGTTAAAGAGAAAAAATAGCCATGGTTCCGCCGATCTAAATTAACATGCTATTATTATTGTTAGTGCAATGATTTGAATGATTAAAGCTGTTGACAAATAGCTCGGGTGATAAAATTTTGACTTGCAAACATGATAATACAAGTTCAGCTACCTGCGAAATTTTTGTGGCTTTGTTAAAAAGGTTCTTGATGGCCTCGGAATTCGACGAATTCCCCGATGGGGTCACGCTGTTTACCTATAATGATGACCCCGTCTAAGGCAGAAAGCAGCAACCAGGCCATTATAGCGAAAGTGACTAAAAGAGAAGCAATTAAAAAACGTACTTGGAATATGGTGCTTCATGTATACGTGACGAATATATCCAGATAAATATGCAGAAAAGAAAGACGTAAGCAATAGGGTTTTTCAGGAACTTGAAACATCTTGAAGTCACACGAAACAGCATTTTAGAGTATAGGAATTACTCTTTGTGTGAAGTAATAATAAGGAACTCTTTTCAACAAGATCATTTAAACTAAACCACAATTTCAAAACTAGTTCAAGTTAAAAGTTACCTACAACCTGAAGATAATTATTTTTAAAATATTATTTTAATTCATTTTTTTATTTTATTTTTATCTTTATCCTCCTGACTCGTAGGAAAGCGACGGAGGCGCTAATGCATAGGGTGAGCAATTACCCCAACCTGCTTCCGGAAATGCCAAGATATAGCTGTCCGCTTGTAATTTAATAGAAATATGACTGGACATTAGAATTGCTTGCCAAGACCACCAAGCAGGGGAAAGTGCTGTAAAGTGCTTTTCCCAAGGATACAACAAAATGGCGCGACTAGGTTTTAAATTAAGACCATGTCGATCACAATCCCGGCGCTTTAATCATTCGACCACGCTGCAGAGAAGGGTGTTTTCTTATTAAAAATATATTAATATTTTTTAAATTTCTATTGAAAGGAATAGAAATTTAAAAAATGGATAAAAAGTACTATAATAGCAATTGACTAATTTTTTGCCTAATCAATTAAAAACTCTACATGCGAATAATGAAATTTTGATAATGATTAACTTATGAAAATAAATAAATTTAATTTAATGTCAAAGAATAAACAAAATTATGCCATTACCAAGAGGCTACAGCACCAGCAAAAATCATTTGGAAATAAACTGATCAGCAAAATAAGTATAAACGTAGCTGCGTTACGAAATTTCCTAAATTTGTAAAAACGTTAAAAAAATCGTTATCTATTTACCCTAAATTCAAAACTGAAACTAGAGTTTTAATAACATCTCTTGAGTTTTGAAAGTGGCAGACACGAGTTTAAGTCACAGAAGTTTGAAATATAATCAGAAAATTAACAAAAAAAAGATAATGTGCATTACCTACAATGTGTGCGCAGTGAACCAGAGAGAACGAAATTTTGTTTCAAGTAAAGCAATTACTTGCTGCTCTATGATTCTGGGAGATAACCAACGACCTACACTACAAATTCAATTTAGCCTTCATAATTTTGAAAATTTGATAGCAAAAAAAATTTGCAGCGGTACCTCGGGACACGATTGTTTGTTTACGAATATTTTGGCTTACGAACCGAATCTCGAAGAAATATTTGTTCCGAAATACGACAAAAAGTTCGAGATACGAATCAATTAAAACACAAAGTCCAAAAAAAATTACGTAATGTGCATAAGTTAAAGTGTTAAGTTTACGTACAATGTAAATTTTTGTGGTTGTTTCACACTTTATCGTGTACTGTACGACTGTTCTCGGGTCGGTTGCAATGAAATTGCCGTTATTCATAACAATATATGTGCATAATTATTGTTGTTTTATTGATTTTATTAATGTCTCATTGTTTGTTTAGATGTATATCATTGAATATGTGCTTATATTGTCCAATTTCTGCCTGGGGGAGGTGTAATATCCACATTTTTGAAGACTGAGTTTGTGAGTTAAAACGGATTAGGCTATTTAAATGTAAACCTTGCCTCATGTATAACTATAAATCACCTTACAAACGCCGTCCCAGAACAAATTAAATTCGTATCCAGTGGTACCACTGTACTTGTTTAATTATAGCTACGGGGCTGAACATGGGTGCTATTCAATTTTTACTTTACAGAAACCCATTTACTGTATGTTTAAGTAAAAAAAAATTAAAAACACAAAGTAGGATACTACTGTTTCTTTGTACATTTATGGTATTAAGGTCATTCACAATGTTTTTCTTAAAACAGGTGTATATCGCTGCTCCAAAACTTTAAAAATGCCGAAAATGGGAATTTCCGTAATAGATATTGGAAGAGAACAACTTACAATTAAATCTTTCAGTATTGTATCATTAATGGCCTTTCTCCTTGCGATGCTTTTCATTGTAGACAGATGTCTTTGTTGATTTAGAAGTTAATGGTTTAGATCAATGGTTCCCAAACTACGGCCCGTGGGCCGGATCCGGGTTACGAAGACTTTTTATCCGGCCCGCGGTGCTCTTTTAAATATATGCACTCTGAGCCACAGTCGGATAGAATTATGTCGGGAATTTTGGGAGAAAAATAGTGAAATCAGAGATCGAATCAAAGTGAAGACCTTAAACTTTAAGGACCATTGCTTTGGATGAATAATTTGCATTTAACTCAAAAGAATCCACACTGGTTTGGCCATTATTTTGGCTTGCATTCAATTGTATTAAGTGTTCTTTGTTTTGCCGGATGCACTAAACGCCAAGTGTCGATTGAAATTAAGCGGCCGTTGTTCCTAATCTTTCCGAGATTATATTGCTGTCCGCTTGTAATTTAATATTAAGATATGACAAAAATTTAGAACTGCTTGCCAAGACCACCAAGCAGGGGAAAGTGCCGTAAAGTGTCTTTCCCAAGGACACAACAGAATGGCGCGAGTGGGTTTTGATGACCATCAGTACGGCGCTCTAACCACTGACTACACTGCAGATCACTCAACCACATTGTAATTGACCACATTATAACTGACTGTTACAGTAAGTTCTTCGCGGTCTTAAACTCAGTGTGGCTGTCTCCGAAAATGTACGCGTCCTTGATTTGATTTAATTTAAATTTGTATTAACAAGATATAAAAACGATGCGAAATAAGACGAACTAAATTGGACGGGGGAAATAAGACGAAATAATAAGGTCGGACGGACGTAAAATGGATGATCGGACGAAAATGAGACAAATCGGACGTAATAATCTGGTCGGACGTAAAATGGACGATCGGACGAAAATAAGACAAATCGGACGGTTTTCTATAAATAAACGCAAACACTAATAAATAATGCAAAAGAAAGACTTATATAAACACTCACCAACTGTAGACTGACACGGAGCAGCCCGACAAAACTAACAATATCGAACAGTATCTCCAACAGTATTATAAACAGCTCAAAAGCCTCAACAGCACTCCCAACGGCGTCAAACAGTACTTCGAACAGTAAATCTACGACCGCTACACAAAGGCTGAAGTAGCAAAACTAAGCGTCTCTACAAAATTTTCACCCAACTTATGGAAAAAGAAGTCAGCTCGAGGTAACAACAAATTAGCAAGCGAGCGCGGTGAGATAATGGAAAATGTCGGCTTTAGGCAACAATCAATTAGCAAGCTAGCGCGTGAGATAATGGAAAATGTCTGCTCAAAGCAACAATCAATTAGCAAGCGAGCTCCGCGAAATAATGAAGTGAATCAAATTAAATGTCAAACAAAAATTAAGTAAATCAAAGGCAGAAATAAACGCGGGTTCGAAACTCAAAGAGTACTTGCCGTAACACTGACCACACTGCAAATATGATTTTTAAATCCAAATAGCACAACTGCAGATTGCCCTGACATTATTTTTAATTTACACTGCAAAAAAATTTATAATTTAGATTGAGAATCGTCATTTTGAAATGAAATTGGGTCATTATTGAAGACATGAGCAGTTTGCATAAACAATTAGCTCAAGCAATGATAAATTTACAAATAATAAATTCATATACGTGTTACAGGAATTACTGAAAAAGGGCTCTTTAGCTAACCCTCCACATCAAGGATGGTAAACCTTTTTCATAGAACGGGTCAATAATTGACATATTATATCAAAATTACTATTAAGTGGGCCATTGGCTTTAATTTCGGCCAAAATTGAATTTAAGGTGAAGATTAAAAAAACAAATTATAATGTCTTCACGTCCAATCCGTCTTAAATTGCCACAATTTTTCTGAAAATGCCAGAATTTTCAAAACATAAGAAAGGTCATTGAATTTCGACTAGTGGGTCACATTGTGACCAGCGGGTCAGTGGTTCGCCGTTCTTGCTCTGTATTATACACAAAAACGTAATAGTGGGCTACTAACAAACAAGTTAAATAACGGCCTAAAACTCATTACAGCTAAAATTTGTTACTTTTAAAGTAAAATTAACCTTATCTTGCAGTCTACCAGGTCTAACTAAAATCCACATCTATCCAATCTGATACAAGTCAAAAAAAGACCCAGTTTTTGAGAAATGGTATTAACGCTGGCCGTTAAAAGTTCTGCCTGCAAAAAATATGCAGGTTTCTTGCAGAAGTCACCGTAAGCGATTTTTTTTGGGGTAAAACTAATTTCCCTTTCTGCACCAGAATGAAATAAAGAAAAAACAGAAACCAAGAGAAAAAGAATCTTTCAAGAAGCGATAGTAATCGCAAGGGGATCCGGGTTAGTTTCATGAACAAAAATTGTTTACGGTGACTTTTTGAAGAGATTAAAATAAGCTTGGTAATGGATTCATCTCTCAACCCATTAGGTGCTTGCCCTAATAAATAAACCCGTTTTCTACAAAAATTCTTGTTCAAAACTAAATAATGCTTACAAATCTAACTGCTTTACCAACTCTTAAAAAACTGTATATTCTTCAACTAATGTGCTTGCTTCTGATAAAGAATGAACAATAAAGGCCCGTTTTCACTACGAGCGTAGAAAAGATTATTCTTTATTTTATTGATGTTTTTGGTTTGGTTAGCGCTCGCTTTAATTTTAAGCGCGGAAAGATCAATAAAAGAAACAAAGAATGCTCTTTTCCCCGCTCACGGTGGAAACGAGCCTTAAACAAAGATGACATTAATACTACTTAGGCGTCACAAAATAGGTGGTATTTTTAGCGTTTTTTTGACATTTGAGCTTGAGCTCATCTGATAACATGCTCAACAGAAAATATTACAATTTGATCAGGTATATAAAAGTTTTTTTCTGCTCATAAACAAGGAAAGAACGATCAAAGCTTTTTCAACCAGACATGTGCCGATCACTGTTAAAAATCTTTACCAAAATCCAAAATTTGTTCGAAATTCTGTAACCATCAAAGACGCCGCCGCAATTAAGCAAGCCATGCAAAGTAGGGGAAGTGTGGGACCTATGGAACGGTGGGACCCATGGAACACCGGATTTATTTGAAAACGGAAAACGGATTTTTTGAAATTTTTGCATTTGGAAACACACTTTTGTAAGACATGCTTATTCCAAAATTAAAATTCCTGGAACTACTAGTTTAGAAGGCAGTAAAGCTGTTTTTTGATTTTTGGGGTAAAAAATGTCTTTTTTAGGTTAATCTTTGTAAGAATTTTATAGTTTCTTGAAGTTACTAAAACTATTAATGTTGGTTTCTTTGAAAAGACTACTTATCTAGCTATCAGTTGATCAAAAGTTTTAATTGTCAAAGTGTAGTGTGTATGAACTAAAAGCTATTTTCCATTAATTATAACTATGTGGGACCTTTGGAACATGGCGTTCCATAGGTCCCTTGTATTTCAGGTCATGCCTACATTTAAATCTAGATTACCGAATAAGGGTTTGTTTAGTGAAGAGGACCTAAATAAAGCTTTGAAAGGTGTTCTTACTAATGAACTCAGTTTCAGAAAAGCTTCGAAAGTTTACAGAATACCTATAGGTACTTTGCACCGTTATAAGAAAAAGATGCATCCAGGAAACACTGAAGTTAAGAAAATGTCTATGACTACAACTCAAGTAAGTAAATTTTTGTTGGGCTAAGTTTTATGCTTCTAACCTAGGCCTATACTGACAAAGAGGCTAACAGATTTTGTCAGTTAGGCTAATGGTTTGATCTAAGCCTAATTAAGATTTAAGAATGAAATGTAACCTAATGAAAAACTAGGTTATTAAATAAGGAATTTAATAACCTAATTTAATACTTTATTTAAAAACCTAGTTAATTTTTAATAACCTAACTATAAATTATTAAATAAGGAATTTATTAGCCTAGTTTTTCACATCCAGTTAATAGGCTAATTACTCTTTGTATTTTTATAGATTTTTACAGAAGATGAAGAACATGCATTAAAGGATTACATCATTAAACTTTCAAAGTTGTTTTATGGCCTTGACAAAATTAAAGTTAAAAAACTTGCTTATGAATATGCAAAAATAAAAAACAAAAATATTCCTAATTCATGGAATGAAAAAAAATTGCTGGTGAAGATTGGTTAAAAGGCTTTCGTAAGCGAATGGGAGATTTAAGTTTGAGAAAACCTGAAAGTACAAGCCTTGCCAGAGCCATGGCATTCAATCCTTTCAATGCTCATGCTTTTTTTGACAACCTCAAAAGTATTCTTAGCAATTCAAACATCCCTCCAACCAGAATTTGGAATCTTGATGAGACTATTCCATAAATATTCCATAACTATTCCATAAATATTTTATGTAGAACTGGTACCAAGCAAGTTGGCCAAATAAGATCAGGGAAACGTGGTTTAAACATTACAATGTGTTGCTGTGTCAGTGCTACTGGAATGGCTCTACCGCCAGCATTCATATTTCCCAGGGTTCGATTTGCAAGCCACATGTTGCGCGGTGCTCCTGCTGGTAGTCTTGGTTTGGCCAATCCATCAGGATGGATGAAACAAGGCATTTTCCCACAAGTCTTGAAACATTTTATTGACAATATGACAGTATCCAAAGATCAACCGGGAGTGCTGATCATGGATAATCATAACAGCCATATAATTTTAGAAGGTGTTGAGCTGGCTAAAAACCATGGCTTAGATCTGCTTACCCTGCCGCCTTATTGCAGCCACAAACTGCAACCTTTAGATGTGGGTGTATTTGGAGCCTTCAAGAAATTCTACAGCTCATTTTGTAATGAATGGCATCTGTCACATCCTGGAGAAACACTGTCTTTATATTATGTTGCTGGATTGTCTAATAAAGCTTTTGTTAAATCTTGCACCTTGGAAAATATTACTTCTTCATTCAGGCGGACTGGAACATTTCCCTTCAATTCAGAAATTTTTACAGAGGATGAATTTTTACCTTCCACAGTAACTGATCAGGTGCAAAACGTTTATTCAGGCGAGACAAACATCGACGCAAGTGTGCTTGACACCACTGAGGCTGCTGTTCAATCTACATCTACTCCAGCGTCATCAAACCCAGGCTGTAGCCTGGAAGCAGTCCCTGAAATCTCTTTAATTGAATCAATCGCCCCACTATCGAAAGTAAGGCCACGAAAAATTCGGCGTCGCAAGAGAGTTTCTTCTGCCATCATCACACGCACACCTGTGAAAAAAAGACTTTTCCCTCAGCAATCAGTAGATAGTTCAACTGATGAAGAAGATTTGCTGATTCAGAAAGTAATGCCAGTCTGTTTGATGGTGATTCCAGCCTTGATCCACAAACTGACAAGCTTGTCTTACTCAAATGTGGTAATTTTGTTATTGCTAATATATGCACACTGCAGCTGGAAATTGTAAAAAGTTTATTGGAAAGCTGGTTGGTGGACCAGATGAAGATGAAGACTTTGAAATCAGTTTTCTGGAGAGGTCAAGAAAAATTAAAAATGGATTTGTCTTTCCAGAAATGGAAGACCTAGCCTCCATTGGCAAAAAAGATATTGAAAAAATTTTGCTCCCACCTCATGCAGCTAAACGGTTATGTGGGGTGATGAAATTTAACGTTGATTTATCATATGTGTAATTTTTTTGTATGTGCATGTTTGTTTAAGTATATTTTTGTGTTTATTTGAAGTTAATGTAAAAAAAAACAACGTTTGATAGCTTTGTAAGAAGTGTTCCATAGGTCCCAGACGGTGTTCCATAGGTCCCACCCCTGTGGAATTTAGTAATTGCTTGTAACTTGGCAACCAATTAACACACAGTTAAACCATTTTATTCCAATGTAGAGCTACCTAATCACAACATGCAGACCAATTTTCAAGCAATTTTTAGTTAAAATATAAAAGTTACAACCGTTTAAAAAAAATCGTTCCATAGGTCCCACACTTCCCCTATTTTCTGTAAAGCCTGGGTCGACAACCAAGCCGCATGTGGCTCTTTAATCCCTTTGCTAGCGCCCCTTGAGGATTTGGGAAATAGATAGTAGCCCTCCAACGCCAAAGTCACCAAATTGTTTATGTTTCAAGCAGAGGTGTGCATTTGCGGCTCAAGTCTTCTGACAAAATTGCAGAAACGCCAATTTAATCTGGCATATAAAAGTATCCAACTTTTATTTTAAAAATAATTGCAATAATTTTAGCGCTTAGAGGTTTTACCCACACTGGTTAAATGTCTCGACCTGGATTCGAGAGGCAGAGGTCCGAGACCGAGACGAGACTTTGGGGTTACGAGACCGAGACAAGATCGAGACTTTGAAAAACGTGCCTCAGAAGTGGTTACCTCGGGACATCGAGACGTCTCGAGACATGTCTCAAGATTCTAGGGACTGTTTTTTGCTGATAATTCTTCTTCTTAAAACATGTAAATTAAACTTTGCAAAATGAATTTGTAAATTGCAACAAAAATAAACCATATTTTTAAATTTGTCCTAAAATGTCCGAATTTCAGAGTAATACTGTCCAAAAATTTCCCAAATTTACCTGGCAACTCTGGTCGCACCTCACCTCACACTTTGAATCTGTTACGGTTGCGCTTCTATTGCCTTGATGCACCAACGAACCGAACTTGTATTTACCTGTCTGAAGTAATAGAGCTATTTTGCATTTTCTTTATTATTACTTACCTGAGAGCGTTTTTATTATTTATTTAATGCATTTCGCCTTATTTTTCTTTTGCTTTGAGAATTTTAGAGTTTAAACACTTCATTTTAAAGATTGCTTTTATTATACTAAAGTGCAATATCATTTTTTAGCATTAAGGACTTTATGTTTTTTTGTTTTTTTTTTACTCAAGTTTGCGGTGGGTAATGCTATTTTAGAAAAGTTGTCATTGATAAAACAATCATCAATAGCAGTGACATTAATGGTAACTTTAATCTGTTGGGGTAACGGTAGTACTATTTGACTTGTAGTCAAGAAAACACAACTAAAAAAAGATCTCAGGTTTCCTATAACCCCCTGCCCCTTTTTAAAAAACAGAAAGTTACATATCCTCTCAAAAAACTTAAAATTATTTTTTAGACTCTTACAATATTTAAAGAAAAAAACAGTAATCAAAGTTACCTCAAAGTATGCGGTAACTTCATTAAATTGCAAAGCTGTTATGACATCATCAAAATATTTTATTCGATGGCTCAGAGGCAGAGTACTATGGTGAACAGGAAAAGAGTTTTCTAATTGATAGTCTCAGGTTGGTAGAAGCTGGAAACTTCCAAAATTAATCAAAATTTCTCTGTTATTACAATATAAGATTTGTTTGTGTTTTTGAAGTCTTTCATGCTGAAATCCTTAAGTTTATTCATATTTAATTGTGCATTCAACATAAGAGTTATCATAAAACAGGGTAACTTTGATCAATTTTGGAAGTTTCTAGTTTCTAACAATCTGACACTGTCAACAAAAAAACTTTTTCTTGCTAATTATAATACTTTGCCTCTGAGCCATCGAAAAAAATATTTTTATAATGTCATAACAGTTTTGTGGCTGAATGCCTTAAACCAAACTGCTGAACAAAGTTACCTCATATTTTGGGGTAACTTCGATCACATATCAAAAACCAATGTAAAAATAGAGTGAACAATATTTGGGGTAACTTTGATCACTGTTTATTTTTAAAATATTGTAAGAGTTCAAAAATATGATTTTTAGTCATTTGAAAAGATATGTAATTTTCTGGTAAGTTGTTTCATTGAAACTTACCGAAACTTGCCAAAACTCATTGGTATCAACATTAATTTCAGCTAGGGGGTCATAGGAAACCTGAGGTTTTTTCCAGCTTAGTTTTTTTGACTACAAAACAAATATTATTATCGTTATGTTAACTGATCAAAGTTATCCCACTGAACAAAGTTACTCCGTTTTATGATAGTTTTTTGAACACCCAAGGCTTTTAGCCAACTTGATTCGTGTGAAAAGATTTCATTTTGGTATCATATTTGAAATCAGCTTTTTGTCAAATACAGTTTAATAATAAAAGCACTTGTAATTATACTTGACAAGTTCATTTAGTTTATTAATCTAGAGCATTATGTTGTTGTTTCTAATATGCTTATTTAGGGTCTTTTTAAGAAGCCACCATTAGCGATTTTTGTTCTTGACACTAACCTGAATCACCCAGCAGTTACTATCGCTTCTTGAAAGATCTTTTTCTCTTAGTTTCTTTATTCTATTCTAGTCTTAAAAGGGGGATTCTGGGTTGAAACCCCTTACTTTTAAGATCTCTTTAAAAAGTCATTTTAAGCAATTTATTTTGGTGAAAGTAACCTGAAGTCCTCCCTGCAGCACTACAATAGAATAAAAAAGAAAAAAAGAAACCAAGAGAAAGAGTAACTCTTCAAAAAGAGATAGTTACCCCAGGGGTGATCTAAGTTAAGTTTCATGAACCAAAGGTGCTTAAAGTGATTTCTTGAAGTGACTTTAATTTTATGTATCACATTAAAGAATTTTAGGTTCTTTGTTTTTTGTTTGAGTTTAATTCATTATCTTTCATATTTTAGAAACCCCCAAAGTCTGCAAAGGTAGTAATGGCAAACAGTGAACAAAACCTAAATTTTAATAACCTTTACAACAACAATCATTTTAAAATTGCAAATGATTAAAAACTTTGTTAATTTAAATTTTTATAGATTGCCTTTATCATTTTTTTATTTTATATTATATGCAATTGGTTTTATAAAAATACATCAAGTTTTAACTTCAAAAACTTTTTTAGATGTTAAGATATATTTGTTTATTTTAGTTTTTTCATAGTTCAATAATTTTTGTTAAATTAATATAAATTTTGAAATTGAAACATATGTCTTTCAAGCTTCATTTTGTTCCTAACCCTCTTACTTTGAAAAAAAATGAAGTAATAGAAAGTTCAAATAGTTCAATATTTTCTTACTGTGGACATTATCAATCTTTTACACCTTTGTGGGATGGTTTTGGTTTATCGCATTGTTTTTTTGATACTGCTACGAGTGGATTATTTTTAATTTTAATAATTGCTGTTGTACATCAAATACTACAAGTGAAAAGGTAAAAAAATAATATTTTAAAGGCTATATTATTTTTACTTTTTATAAGGTTTACAATAGATTTATTTTATATTGCTATGTTCTTATTATATTATTGTTAATAGAAATTTTGTAAATGCAAGTATATATGGCATTCAAGTAAAAATTTATAGAAAAAACTTAGTAAAAAGTTTAAAGTTCTTATTTTAAATTGTAGTTTGTACATTATAGGCTTAAATTGGCCAGCAATACAGCTGTCGTAAAGAAAAATTACAATTGTATATTAATAATGTTGTAATCTTTCATAATTAGGTTTATAATCATATAAAGCATCAATGATTTCAAAATATTGCTTTCTTTAACATAACAATCATGGTACAAATAAGTTAAGAAAGAAACTTAATTTCCTGTGTGGTTTCGCATGCTTTCTTCCATTTGTACGCAACCTTAAGTGTTGCCTGACTAAATTCATATAAGATTTAATGGCAGGCCAGACTTAACTCATTGACTATTCAATGAGTTATCTGAATTCAAGAAATAGAGCTGTAAGACCAACCATAAAACTATTCCATAAATATAAAGTTTAAGTGTGTAAACTATTAACAACTGTATTTAAGCATTTTTAGGTGTGTGAATTATAAAAAGGTTGGAGTTCTATTGTTTATATTTTAAAGCACCCAATCCTATCCTAACCCTTTATGCACCTAAAAATGCTTTACAATTGTTATAGTTTACGTACCTAAACTGCATATTTACCAACTATTCAATAATGATTTGAATGGCTTGGCCACCATTCTATTTCAAATTACAGCTTTCTACAGGACACACAGTTTTGATCTTTTTGCTACATGTTGCACACTTCTGCTGTACTCTGCAAATATATTTTAAAAAATTAGCTACTTTTATTTTTGCTTAAGTTATTCTATCTAAGAAACTTTTACATTTTTCTAATGGGTTAAAATGCTTGTGAATAATTTTGTTTAGAAAAGGCATTGTTGTAGAAGCAAAATATAAACCACAATCATTATTTTACAAATTGCAATGGCTGTGCTTATTTTTGCTACTTGCTGAAACACCGTCACAATTTGGAGTTGAATGGGGATATGTTAACAATAGTGTTGCTGGAGTTGATATATTATACTTAATTATCAGGTAAGTATATAATTTGTTTTTAACCCTTTCAAGACAGCATTTGTTTATTTACAGCACACTGTTCTTGAGATTTTTATTTTAATATTCTCACATTTTCACATACTACAAGATGAAACACAAACATTGGGTAGAATGGTGAAAAATGAGGGTGGGACAGCATATGTCCCAATAGACACAAGTGGCGGGACGTATCTGTCCCAGTAGATTGGAACAAAATTTTGAGTACTTATGAGAAAGGTGCACAATTGGATCAACTGCAATTTGAAGTCATCTCTTTTAGTCTGCTGGAAGAGTTTAAGAATGACACTGTCTGAAGCAATCCATACAGTACAGCAAATCACACTCTGTGCACAAAATCTTGGTGCGTTTTTCTTTGCCTTTTTTTGCACATTCACTGCATCTTTTAGTTTTTCCCAAAATCAGAAGGTGCATGCTAACATCTTTCATCAGCTTGACATGTTTTGGTCTTCACCCTGAATAGGACCTGTGCTTGACCATTGCTTTGCTTCTTTCTTCCTCAATTAGTCGCTCTGCTAATTCCACGAGAAATTGAAAAAATTTGTTGTTTCTGTGCAGTTCTTTGTGTATTATCCAAGCATTTACCACAGAATGCATCAACAAATGATAACTTTTTTCCACCATTTTCTGGACTTTCTTTCCAACTCATATGTCAGCCATTTGATCAGCTCTGTCCACTCACCCATTTTTTTGTCGTAAAACTGCATAGTTGGGAGGCAGGTGGTCGACTTTCTGGAGCCGTCGTTTTGTTTTTTAATTTGGCCCAGGGGCGCACCCAGCCCCCCCAAAAAGGGGGCTGACAGAATTTCAAATTTTTTTCAAACGTGGGGGGGCAAAGCCCCCCCACACCCCCCCAGGCTTTTTTCTAATTACCGCCTACTTCAGTAAACTCTATGAGCGCGCCCGATGCTTTGCGCCGTCACGAAGACTTCATCGCGCCTTGCGAATTTGCGGCGTTTTTTTCTGCAAATTTCAGCTCGGTATCTAAAAGCCAAGTAGTGCTACCGATCATTCTAGTGTTGTTTTAAGAAAGTAACTAAAACCTATAAATTACTGACAATCAAGAAACGTTGCTATAACTTAATCAACACAATTAATGTGAAAAACATTAAAAAAGGATCCAGGCCGAAGCGGATGCAACATGTGAAAAATCAATTCTCAACAATTACAATGTATTTTTTAAAGAGATCACAATGTAACCAATCAAATGGAATTTCAACGAGTTAAATAGAAACAGTAAAAAAGCGACAAAAACAAATTAACAAAGAGGACGATTATTATGCGACAGGCCTGTTTTGGTCTTTGGACCTTATCAGGCATAAGTTATCGTAAGCTCTAAAGGCCCGTTTCCACTACGAGCGTGGAAAAAAGCATTCTTTGTTTGTTTTATTGCTTTTTTTTTGCGCTCGCTTCAATTTTAACCGCTCGCTTCAATCGAAGATCAATAAAAGACAGAAAAAATGCTCTTTTCCACGCTCGTAGTGGAAACGGGCTTTAAGGCTTAAAAAGCATTCTTTGTTTGTTTTATTGATTTTTTTTTGCGCTCGCTTCAATTTTAACCGCTCGCTTCAATCGAAGATCAATAAAAGAGACAAAGAATGCTCTTTTCCACGCTCGTAGTGGAAACGGGCCTTTAAGGTGAAATGGTAGCGCGAAAAGTTAAGGTGAGAATTCCATGAAGTGACTTTTTTGGAAGATTTGGAAATGGAAATAAGAATTCCCATTTCCAAAAGAATCACTTCATTAATTCCCATTTTCATACATTGTACTTGTTAAAAACCTATAAGTCCTGTTTTTTCATTTGCCTTATTTGTTATTTTGCAAAACGAGTTCTGGTCAGAACCACGTTAAAGAACTATAGGCTACTTAAAATTTTACATATTAGAGGAATTCAAGTTGCTCAAAAATTTTGTTTTCATATATTGCTCAAAAATTTTGTTTTCATATAAGCAATAAATTTTAGCAGATGTTTTGGAGATTTAATGGTTTTTGTGATAAAATTAAAACTCAATATCAAAAAACACCGAAATTTTTTTTTTTACTGTAATTGACTGAATTTTAAAATCTCAATTTTATATGTATGGCCATCAGTATTTGCTAGAATATACTAACCAAATTATTACGTCATAGAAATCGTTTCAATTAAAAAAACAACAGTACTATTTAAAGGTTGTAAGGTAAACTGTTACATCACAATTAATAATCTGCGATCGCAAAATTCAACTTGTGTAAGCGCTTTCCTACTTTAGCAAATGATTCGCTTCAGCTAAGCCAAACAACAATATCCTGCATTGTGCAGCATAATCTTTTGAACGCAAATTGTGTTACAAAAGATCAGTGTGATGTCATAATAAAAGCTATGATAAACTGGATAAACTCTTGGTTAAAAAACTTGAAATAAAATGACTGTTGCCCAGGCTTAAACAATAGCCATCGGGTGCCACATACAGCGCGGAAGCAGCAAATTTGACTAAAGATCCAAGGTTTCGAGTTTCTTTTTAAATGCCGTTAAATGTAAATAACGGTTTTCGCAATCGTTTTGGCAATTAAAACTCATCCACCGTATAGGGGCGTCTGTTAGGAAGTGAATGATGTTTAGTGTATACTTAAGACATCACGTAAAAATTTTGTTGAACGTTGTAGATACTAAAAATGGCAAATGCAATTATAGATCAAAATTGTGCTAAAAATTGGGACACTTTTACGGAAAAAACACTGAAGCGAAAACGTGCGAAAACGCTCTCGTCTCTACCCTTTGAGAAAAGAAAAACAAAAATCATTTGTTATAGTTAAGTTGGCACGAAACATAACTTTACTTATCTGCGCAAAAGTTCTATCTTTTTTTGCGTATCAGCGCGCAAAGGGAACTGACGCCAGGCAAAAAGGAGGCTGACAAAAATGTTTAAAAGGGGGCTGACATGACCTCCATATCAGCCCCCTGGGTGCGCCTCTGATTTGGCCTATACTATCAGTGTGGCAGTTACTAAGCAGCAGCACCTCTTTGGTATCCTGCCAGCGTACTGCAATGGTTCCATTATTATTGCTTTTGAAATCAGATTCACTTGAGAGTTGTTGTAAATGAAGGCATTAATTAGTTATCTGTTTTTTAGTTCTTACTGTTCACACCAAAAAGCATTACATCACAAAAGCGATTATACCTACATAACTAAGTTAATAGTAAATAAGTAAAATTTGTGAGATTTAGTCAATGTAAAGATTTTTTTGCCGGCATTGTGTTTTTCTTAACTTTCTTCAATTCACGACTGTAAAAAAGGCAAAATCAGTAAACCATAACATAAGCAACAGAAAAAAGCATTTGAAGTTCTGAAAAGTTGACACACTGTCAAGATAACATGCCTTTTCAGGAAAGATTTAAATCAAACGTCTGGACAAGCAGTTCAGTGGGACACATGTCATGGGAGTCTTGAAAGGGTTAAGTTAGTCTAAAAATTTTTGCTTTTTAGTTTTGTAGCAATGCTAAGTTCATATTTTGCATTAATTGCAAAAATAAGTCCATCAAATTTAATAGCATGTATAGAAACGACTTGGGTCTATATAGTAATCCAAAGTTCATAAAAAAATAACTTAATTTTTGATATTTTTAGCTTTGGTATAACAAATATTTGTACCTCTTTAGTGTTCAAATTTTATTCCTTCACTTATCTATTCTTCCCTAAATCTCATCTTTGATTTTATTAAGTTTTTTTAAGTTTGTCTTTAAAGTCTTATCAATGTATCCTCTCTTCTGCTGCACAGTGCACATGTTCACACTTCCTCTATCTACTATCACTTAGTTTTTTTTTAACTACCCAACCTAAGGTACTACAATATTCTTGTTCATGTTTATAACAATTCTTGCCATCTTTTTAATGTTTATTGAATAGTGTCTATAAAGCAAGGATTCGAAAAAGTTAATTGAATCTGTAGGTAAAGTGTTTTTAATAAAAAGCTTTAAATTTGTTTAGAACAGCTGTATGACTTAATTTCTCTATTGATATAAATGTTGCACAGCACAAGCGTAAAAAGATAGTACATGAAAAAGTTTTTAAGCAACAACTAGTTTTTATATAAATTTAATTGTCACATTACTATTTAATATAAGCCATGCAAGTTTTCCAAAAAACACTCTACTGCATATTTCATTGTTTACTACTTGTCAAGAAATTAACTCTTATTTAAATAGAATCTGTTTGAGTTAAGAGTTTCCTTCTATGAGTTAAAAGTTTTTAAAAATTGCGTTTATTAGTATAAATTAAACATTAGTTTTTGAATAACTTTGTGTTTTTGTTACAACACTGACTGTTGCAATCAGTCTACTTAATCTGTTTTTTATCCCAACAATCTATGAGATTATTTTTTTCATTTTTCAAACATTCAGGTTTTTTTACATATTTTTCAAACATTCAGGTTGGCATTGTTAGGTGCTACTTTTTATCTTCTCTGCATTGAAAGAAAATTTGTTTTTTGGACTTTAAAAGTAAAGGGTCATAGTAACACTTTTATTTTGACTTGTACAACAATATTTCTTATTGAATTGTTGTCTACTGTTTCTTGGAATGATACTCAATGGTGGTTTTTGCAGCAAAGCTCTGGAAAAAAGGTAGTGCATTTAATATTAGTGTACAATTTTTTCATTTAGAAATAAGTTTTATTTTAGGGTAGTGTAATTTGGTTTGGAAGAATTTTATGCCCAGGATTGGTACTTGACTGTTGATTATTATTTGTCGTTGTTATCGTCATTGTTTAAAAGGGTATCCACACCAGGTCAGACACAATCAGGACTGGGGCTGAGGGTTTATCCTTTACTACCCCAGACTGCTGTACTGCCTAGATCAGAACAGTGATGTTGTTATGCCAGCATCAAGTTTCGTTGTCCAAAACCATTGATCTCATGCTCCATGTGGTGCCCAATGTATGAGACACGCTATTAAAACATGGTCTGCAGTTTATTCAGTGCTGCCGCACTAGCAAATTGTTGATTTGCATGGACAAATGGAATCGCCCAACACCAGTCAGCAAGTGATTGAGCTTAACCCACACTGTTCAGGGCAAGCTCACTCCAACAGGCCTAGCACTGGTCCTGGGTATGAAAACAAAGAGCCTAGATGTATTCTCACAATACTCCACATTCCATCTATAATTTGTCCACTCAGAAGCATTGATGCCAAGTCTGGTAAGGTTGTTTAAAAAATTCCACATAGCTGGCACAAATGGGGGTCTAGATCTTAGTTCTCTCATGGCAAGCATCTGATTATTACTCATTCAAATATAATATGTATGTATTTTCATTTGGTGGTTTGCAAGATAGTAATTATGGCCAATTGTGAGGTGAAATTGCTTACTTTTGCAAAATGCAAAATAAATTATTTATTGAATAATTTGCTCATATTTTTTTGCTAGCCTGGTTTTAAAAGATGTATAAGTTGTCAATAATTATCTGTTTGCTTATCAAATTATTTTCCACTTAAACAATTTTAAATTTTTCAGGTTTTATTTGGTTTATGGGTTACTCGCTTAGTTTTTTCTTTTCTATTATTTTTAATTGGATTTTGGTCACCTGGTGTTCCAAAATTAAATTATTGGCTAATAATAAATGAAGATCGAGATCGTGATGTAGAGGTAAGCCAGGTTAAAAAATAAATTTTTGTGCAATGTTAATCTATTTAAATCAAACATCCATTGTCGGGAGGTTTGCTGCCAGTGAAAGGTATAATGTAATTAGATGGGAGAAGGTATGGAGAACTAACACAAAAAAGGGATTTGCAAATACTGGAAGATTAGGATGAGAAAGAAAAGTTTTTGAAAGAATGCTCTTTTCTGGGATAAAAAGTTGGGTTAGGTTGGGTTGTAGGATAACTAAACTGATTACAATAAAGAGCATTCAGAGCAAACCCACCAATGTTGACTTTTTTGAAATGAAAATATTTTTAAGAGAAAGGTTTGAGTTTGGTGTACCCAGAAAGAGCAAAAAACAAATATATTTGGCGCTCTAGATCTAGGTGAAACTTTTATTATAACGTTGAAATAGAATTGGAATGGATACGACTTAGAATAAAAAGACTAGGAATTAGGAAAGAAGTTGCATTACAGTGAAAAACAATGAGCAAAATACACGTTTTAGATATACGTAGCAGTGGACAAGTAAACATCTTACAAACTTTGCCCTTAGTAAAAGTATCAATAAAACGGCCGAAAAAAAAAGATTAAACATAAGAATGCTCTCGCTATTTCTCTGCAGAATTTTCTTGCTTCAAAAATTAAATTGTCGTCGTATATCAAAATAAATAGATGAGTGTAATAAAAAGTTATTAAAAAAGAGTTATTTATTATTTTTTTTATAGATCGGCCATGGTTTGTGTCGTATATTGTTCTTATTTCTATTATTACTTATATTAGACAGCTTTTGTTTCATAGGAAGCAAGTCAACAAAGTAATGAGGAACCTGATCAAAGTCGGTCAACATGGGCTGGGATCAAAGAAAAGTTCAAGCTTTTGTGGCCCTACATGTGGCCAAGGGGAAATTTTCTGTTGCAAATTCGAGTTCTATTGTGCATCTGTTGTTTAATCGGAGGAAGAGTCGTCAATCCTTATGTTCCGATATTTTACAAGAACATAGGTAAGCATAATTGTTGTCATACATTTTCAGATCAAACAGTTAGCGCAGAGTTTGTTTTTAGTGAATGCTCTTACTGAGGCACACCCATGGCATATGATCTGGCCTCTCGTCTTGGCTTACGTCGGCTTAAAGTGCTTACAGGGTAGTGGTTTTTCTGGAGGTATCCTAAATGGCTTGCGTTCGTTTTTGTGGATTCGTGTTCAACAGTACACGAATAGACATGTCCAAGTTAGTATGCATAATGCTGTTTTCGATGTTTTTAAAAATGTGTATGTCTTAAAGAAATCAGCAGTGTTTTGTAGTTGCTCATTAAAAGTATTATATTGCTCAAGAATTTTAATGATAAAAGAAGCTGTATTTTCACGTTTTGTTGTCACGTGACTACGTAATGTCTTCGATAACTGATTAAAGTACAATGTTGTGAAATCTGAAGAGAATGCCAAAAATTTATTTTTACTAGTTATTACGCAATACAAGAATTTGCGCACAAGTTTTTGCAGTTTCTACAGTAAAAGCCGGTTATGTAAATGCAGTATAAAAGCTACTATTTCTAATGAAAGAAAATGCCGACAATGATAAAACAAATTTTAATTATGTGTTTCTTTTCTCTGTTGTCTGGTCAGATTCAAATAATAACACCGGAAAAGTGTAATTTTTGTACGGAATAGTAGAAGCTGTTGAATGCTTTGAAACAGTAATTAAGCAAGTGGCTTACCGTATATACTCATGTATACGTCGATAGGTATTTTAAGACAAAAAATTGCATTATTATAGGTATTACTCATGTATAAGTCGACTCCGCTATTCCAGAATATTCTGGAATAATTATATATATCGAATCTGAATCGAATTTTGCTATTCCGGAATAAAAAACATAACTTTCAAAATTTAAAGTTTTTTTACTCAATGCAATAAATAGAGTTCTTGACATGTTTTAAACGAGGTGTGGGATGACACGCTTACGGTATTATTTGTGCAATGAATGTACAGAATAAAATATGTGTAAATGATGCCAGGTAAAAGAAATAAATATAGTGCTTAATTTAAACTTTAAGTGATAAGATTTGCTGAAGATTCTAACAATTATGCTGTCAAACATGAGTATTGTTGCACGTTTAATATTGGGTTTTCTTTTCATATTCACATTCTATTCAACTCGGCAGCAACATGTCCATAAACATTACTCATGTACAAGTCGACCCCAAAAATTTTACCTTAAAATTGTCTCCCAGAAAAGTCGGGGACGATTTTTTTGCTGTCTATATTTGTATTCAGAATACAACAAGATTCTTTCTTAGTTTTAAAAGTTTTAGCTCTATCGCCATTTAAAAGTTTTAGCTCTATCGCCATTTCGTCATTCTGATCAATAATCACAGTGAATAATGAAACCTCCAATTTTTGACTTTTTCAAGGTTCGACTTTTCGCTCATTTGCACTCGCTCTCTTTGCGGTGGCATTTGTCCCGAAAAACTGGCGAAGTTCTCCGATCGATCGACCGCGGAACGACTAGCATCAACAGTCTTCTCTCGTACATCGTGTTCAGCATCGCACCGACTATTTGTGACATCATCATCGCAATCGTGTACTTCATCACTGCTTTCAACGCATGGTTCGGTCTGATCGTGTTTGTCTGCTTGGCGTTGTACCTGGGTGAGTGTTTGCTTGTATTTTCATTATCCTGACGCCGTGTAAACCACGTGAACTGTTAAAAGAAGCTTCAACGATTTTCCTAATTTCTACCAAGTGTTCAACAATATAAGATTCTGATTCTCAAACCCCTGTTCCTGTTGAACTAGTGCAAAGTTGATTTTTTTATCAAAACAGACGACATCTCTCTCCTCAGGCTACATTGAATTAAAGTTGCGCTGGGTCCTTGTTGCCGATTATATTTGAAGTTAAAGAGAGCAATAGTTAGTTTTGCTCGATTGTCGGCTTATGTATCACATTACAGCAATGTATTTCTGTCCTTGTTGAGTTGTCGGGTGAAAGTTTTTATCAGGGTTGTGGAGTCGGAGTCGTTTTTTAGGGTTACTGCAGTCGGAGTCCATTTTGTTTTTGGAGGCTCCGTTTTGTGCTAAGTTAGGCATCCACAGTTTTGAAAGCGGAGTCTCACACGTTTTAGGGCGGAGTCTGAGTGGGAACCAAAGTCTTGTTTTAAGACATGCTGGAATCGTAGTCGTTTTTTTAGATGTTCTGTAGCTGGAAAAAAATTTCTCCGACTCCACACCCTGGTTTTTATAAACGATCGAAATAACCATCAACTTCTAGACAACCTTTGCCGGGAATATGTTTTCGAGCATGATTCCTACCTCACTCTTGCATGCGTCATTGCATTGGGACTTCGTTTAAAAACTCGAGCAAAGTGTTTGTGTCTCGCCGTTTATTTTGGATATGTGAGATAGTACCTTTTGTTTTTAGCTTGCACAATCGTTATCACCGAGTGGAGGACAAAGTATAGACGCGACATGAACACAAAGGACAACAAGGCGAAGCAGAGAGCCATCGATTCACTACTCAACTTCGAAACGGTCATTTTTCTTGCTAATAATAAAAGTATCTTCGATTTCGATACCCGACTTTTAGGCGGCGAGCAATGCGGGGGTTGGAGTAAAGGTATGCTTGCGATTACAACCAACTTGTAACTGCGGAGTAACGTTGGATTGTCATGCCAGAACTAGAGATATGCTTGCAACATGTGGAAAGGGCTAATGTCACAGAGGCATTAAATCGAAATCTCTGAACTTTTAGTTGGGACTTGCAAAACCGTCGAATTTTAAACAATAGATGTGAAAAGTTATTTTGTGACATCGATGAAGTCTCAAACGTATTATGAAGTCTCAAACGTATTATTTGGAAACGGCTCGAACAGCTGCAGCAGATGAAACAAAACTTGTAAAAAAAATTTCGGCCCGGTTTAAACAAGGTAAAAAAAAAATGCAATTAAATAGGTTCATAATTCGGTTCGATAAACCTTATCACTTTTAACGTTCATACTTGGCTAGCAGCGATTGGGTTATTACGATTGCTTTAATACAATTTTTGGTTTCAAGTTACTTGCAACTTTTCAGCTTTTTTTTCGTCATGTTTTTCAAACAAACATACAAAATATTTATTGTTTATTAAGAAGTCGCGGAATCACTTAGACAGAAAACTAATTAACAGTGAATCCAAGACTCAGAAAATTGTCATATTAGAAGCAGAACAGAAAAAGATCTTGGATCTTTCAAAAGTCACCACAGCAAAAAAATTTTTTAACAAAATTTATAAAAAAATTTGCACCTTAAGTTTTCCTATTTTAATGTTTTTTTAAAAAATTTTTTTGCTGTGGTGACTTTTGAGGTGCAAGACTTTTATTATGATTCTTATACGTGCAAAATCAACTAATTTTAGATACTAATTTTTCAAAAATCAGCTACAGGGTGATTCAGCGAAGTGTGCACAAATAAAAACTCATCTTTCGGACTTATAATTAGGTCAAATGAAACAAGTTATATGCTGTGAAGATAGTAAATTTAATAAGCTTTCAGAAAATATACAAGTTATTCAATATAACCCCCTTTGTTTTTGATTACTTTCCGAAGTC
Organism: Diplosoma virens; assembly: GCA_963680785.1. Taxonomy (NCBI): domain Eukaryota; kingdom Metazoa; phylum Chordata; class Ascidiacea; order Aplousobranchia; family Didemnidae; genus Diplosoma; species Diplosoma virens. Next base: position 18,479,285 of record OY796893.1, read on the forward strand.
GTGGCAGAACCTGGGCACATGTGGCACGCACCACTTCTGGGTCAATTTCGTCCCATGCCGATGTCAATTTTCGCTTTAGAGAGTCCAGATTTGGATGAGAAGTACGGCAGGCTTTTGTCTCTAAAATAGACCATAACCCAAAATCCATAGGGTTCAAGTCTGGTGAAGACGGCGGCCAAAGCTCTTTCTCCCAAAAACCTTTGAAATTGCATCGACACCAAGCTTGAACTGAGTTGGCCGTGTGGGAGGTTGCACCGTCCTGTTGAAGAGTAACTCCTTGTTCTCCGACTACTTCTTGGACCCAGGGAAGGACTTTCTCCTCCAGCATTCGCCTATAGACGGTCTGGTTTATCTTGACCCCTTCTTCAATGAATATGAGAGGAGTTTTCAGCCTTTTTGATGTTGCGCCTGCCCATACCATTACGGAGGCGGGTTTTTGTCTTCTGAAAGAGCTGCGACGCTCAACTGGGACCATGTTTATGTCTGGAAGCCAAATCCTGTTATTTTGATGGTTATGGACAGCTTGAACAGTGAAAAGTTTTTCGTCTGTCCATAAAACTTGAGGCTGCGTGCCATCGACAAGTTTCTTGACCAAAACCTTTGCTCTATCGAGCCTTTTCTTCTTAGTGGCCTCCGACAAAAGATGTCTTTTGGTGAACTTATATGGGTAGCTCTGGAGATCATCCTTGAGAATCCTTTGCATGCTGGACACGCTCACAGAGTAGTCTTTAGCAAGTTGTCTGGCACTTCTTGCAGGATTTCTCCTCAACTTCTCTCTGACCTTTTTGATCAGTTTCTTCGTCCTTACGGTTCTTTCAGGGTCACTCCTGATTCTTGGAGCACAAGTCCCAGTGTCCTTGAACCTTTTCACGGCTTTATAAACTCCTCTACGGCTTACAACCTCCTTCATCAACCGGAAAATTTCACTTGGTGGGAGCTTCTTCTTGCAATACTCTTCTATCACGTCATTGATCGTTTTACTCATCGTTTATTTTTACTTCAAATAATACCAGATTTTAAATTTTATTTTTACTTCAAATAATACCAGATTTTAAATTTTAACTCTTAAATAATAAGAAACTGAAATGTTAATAATTGAAAGTTAATAATGGACGAAATACATGTACATAAAACTAAGAAAAGTATTTGTGCACACTTCGCTGAATCACCCTGTATAAGCAAACAGCTGCCGTTGCCACAACTGGCTCTGTGTGAGCCCGGCATTAATGTTTTTAATGTTATTCAAGTGTTAAGTTGGTTGCAATTATAAGCATATTTCTACTTGAGCCGCCGAAATGGCTCACCGCTGAATCGTTTCCGCCTAAAAATTTTGCTTCGTTCGGTTAAATTAAATAGTTGCTCGTATCGTGCTGAATGTCCTGGTGTAGGTGTGCAGCAGCAGCTGATTACGGTTGTTGTACTTTATAAAACTTTATAAAATTGCAGCAGGCTATTTTAAAAATCATCAGCTGCTGTTGCGAAAGCGTCGCGACAACCTAGTAACAATGTGTCGAAATGGTACGACATAAAGTCGATTGGCTATGACTTGTAAAGCTCTGCTTTAAACACGCTCGTATAAAGATTATTGCAGCATTCATCGGTATTTGCTGCAATTCTGGTTGCAAAAGCAATATTAAATTAACATCTTCATCTTCAACTTGGTGCAATTATAGAAATTTTACTCCCCTCGTTGACCTAGTCAAAAGCGTTTGAATTTTTTTTGCGAGTCTAAGTACTCCGCATTTTGGATTTTTATTAAAGCCCGCACTCATGCTTATGTTTTTTCGTTTAGAAGAAACGCCCAGTCAAGACAGGCTTTTTAAATTTTACTGAAGCATGTACTGATTTAGCAATTTGAAGTCTGCATACTTAGTGAATTTTTATATATTATAACTGGCAGATTGCAGAAGTACGCTGCATTCGAATTGAAACATTGAGATTGATTTGATGCGTACTATCTCTATGGCCTACTCCAAACACGGCTTCTCATGCTTCGTTTTCGCTGTAAAGTTAAGAGGCCACTCTTTTTCTTCAATCAACGGCAAGCGAATGTGCGCGCTTGAAGATTAACTGCAAGTAACGCACACAAGCATTAAAACCTATTAAAACACATTCGCTCTGTTCGTTAATTGTCTGGGAGGTGGTTGCCAATACCAATCAAATTAGCTAATTGTTTAAGCGCTATTGAGTTTTGCTTTGCTTTAGTTTGGAAATGATAATTCAGTTATTTAGAAATAAGTTCAAGCAAGTTTTAAATATACCATGCCTTCAAATTAATTGTATATTGCCCAGTCAACATAATAACAAGCAACTGCAAATTAAAAAATTGCAGCCTATACTTATTTTTCATCTGTTTTTTACTACCAGTAAGTTTACATAGTTACAGTCAATAATTTTATATGCTAGCATAGGCATTCGATAGTTTAACAATTTTTTTATCATTTTTTTTGATCATCTGCTTTTTTATCTGAAGAAGTTTTAACAAATGAAAGCTTTAGAATTGCGTGATATTAAGCTGAGATTTTTAACAACAATATAACCAGCATTGATAGGGCAGCTCGATGATGATGGGATGCCGTAGGTAAATATGTATAAATATGAAATGCAAAATATCTTGGCCTAATGAAGCCCCCCTGCAGTCCTGCGGTTTATTTGTGTCTTTAAATTAAATTTTTCATTATATCCTTGAGCTTATTGAACGCAATCTTGAAACCTCTTGGAGCAGCTGTTTGATTTTGTCACAAGCAAAAGGTTGCGAATGACGCTATCAAAAACAACAATTAGAAATTTTCTTGTTTTTAATTTTATATCTTGATGATTGCAATGTTTTTACTTGAATTGATGTAATTGCTGTAACAATTTCAACTGAAGTACTTAATTACGGCGAACTAAATGGTAATGCTGCTTTACAAATTTTTGAATACTTCTTGTGTAAAACAACTATGCATAGAGTAATTAGAGTGCCATATTTAAGCGAAAATTTATAACCCAAACATAGAGTTCTAACTATTGATTCAACACCAAAACACTATAAAATGTGTACAGTCTTCTCTGCTTGGCATTTTTCGCAAACGAACAAAACGCATGCATGTGTTTCCAAATTTTTATGGGTATGTGGCTAATTGCAGCTAATTCTCTCCTCAATTGTGCACATTTGCTGCTTCGACTTGTCGATTGAGAAAAGTGTGGCTCGTAATTTTACAGCGAAAATGTAACACGAGAAACTGATGTTAAATATTTTGTTAAATAAAAAATTTTTTATTATGAAAACACAACTCGATTATTATCATTGTCTCTTAAAAATTAAACAGCTCAATTCGCGTTAACATGTAATCCAAAATTCTCAAAGGGCACAAGCACAACAGTTCCAGCTGCTTCAAGTTAAAATGTTTTGTCCTGAAAAAAAATTTTCAATTGAACAATTATCTCAAAATTAAATTTTTAAAAATTTCTCCCACTTTTCACCTTGTTTAGAAGATTATAAAATGTTCCATGTGATGGACTAATAATTGCGTGGGTCTTAGTTAAAATGCATGAAGAGCAACTTGTTCTGTGATTACAATTCGGGTTTTAATTGTTTTATAAATTGGTCGTTTTGATACCGTTTTTTGTTTTTTTTTATGACAGGTCAAGTATTACAATGCTGAGAGTTATGAGGTGAAACGCTTCGACGAAGCGATACTTGACTACCAGGTATACTGAAATCTATCTGTTTGTCAGTAGCTCGTTCAAAGGGCACAAAACGCCGTTTTAATGGCCAAGTGATCCTTGTGATTTTGCGATTGCAAACCTTGATATCCTTGTCATGTCTTTGAGAGAGCACTTAACGTCTCTTCCGTCGCTTGCTCTAAAGAATGTTGTTACACTTTTGCCGTTATCCTTCGAGTCGGACCAATAGATAAATGATTATCTTTGGTGCACGAAAGATTTCATGTTGTTTAATCAGCAAAAATTTTTTATCCGCATATATTGCAATATAACTTAAAGTCGTCACATCTTACTCTTTCTCCAAGGCTGATTTATTTCAAACGGTCGTTGTTTTGTATGACCTGCGGTTTATATCAGCGTTACATGGCGCTGCTGTACTTCGACGTTCGCAAAAAGGGTTTTTTCAGGACTCTGAATATCTCACTACCTCTTCTCTCGTTCTTCTCAACTTCTCTCAAAACTTCATCATCAACATGGGTTTGCTGGCTGGTAGTCTTCTCTGCGCTCATTACGTCAGCGGGGGAACACTCAAGGTAATAATTTTCTTTCTGGTCTTATTCGAATCTGTATTTATTGAATACTACTAGAAATCACATTTAAATAATGTCTTAGTTGCGCATTAAAATGTTTAAAGTAATCGTTGAAATGAAAAGCTTTGCAGTTGACGCATAATTTGAATCTTCATCAGATTGGTGACTTTGTCCTGTTTGGCACATACATCGTACAACTTTACACCCCTCTCGGATTCTTCGGGACTTACTACCGGATGATTCAGACGGCTTTTATTGACATGGAAAACATGTTTGAACTGTTTGAGGAGGTCAGTGCTTGAGTATCGTGTTGTCCATCTTTCGCTCTGCTAATTCGTTCAATTCAACCATTTTCAATCAACGTTTATTTAACAAAACACGTTTTTGTCATTTACGTCTGCGGCGCAGCTCCTGTTGCGCCATTTTTATAATTCTTTTAAATGTTATTTGTTGAAACAAAGCAGAAAATATCGTATTCCAAGGCTTCCCATCGTCAATCAATTTTGTTAATTGCTTTTTGCTTTTGGAAAGAAGATCCATTTGCGATTCTGACATTAACTCTTTAAATTCTATCGCTTTTTTTGTCAGTGTGTTTGATGGGTTGAAATCAAACATTAAATTCTTATTTTAATTTTTGATCTCAATTGATCACGTGTTTCCGATGCGTTGTATGATTGGCGGTTTCAACTGAGGATTACGAATTTGACGCAATTTTAAAGCGAGTTCGAGTTCAAGTCCGTGTCCGGTCTGAAATTAATTCAAAAAAAGATTTCGATAAAATTATTCAAGCCGAGTGCAGTTAATTGAACTGATAGTGATTAGTGAATATTCGTTTCATTCTGCGTAACGATATTAATGGTTATCCAACTTTATTTTAAGCTTTCAATAAACAAATGTAATACGTAAAAGTTATTACATAACTAGTAATGGCTTAAGACTGAGTTGGCAATTTTTATGTAATTACCACTTAGTGCTGACAAGAACAGGCTTATAGTACGAACAAAGGTTTTTATTATAATCTAGCCCAGTGGTTCTCTACTTTTATAATTTCATGGACCCCTTTAACAGATATTCAAAACTAAATTCCCCCCACCAAAAATTTAATTTGTAGCCAAATTAGTATGTTTATTTGGGGTGGAGCGAAAATGGCAGTTAAATTTTTTTCTCAGACTGCTCTATAATAGTGAAATGATGGTGATGCGTTGTTAGAAAACACTTATCTTCAGGTGTCGCCATGATATTTTATTTTGTAGAAATATATGAAATATACATTTCCTCAAACATTTTTTCAATTGAATTTGTTGTAATTTCTTGGTTTGTAATAGAGATATTTTAATTACAGTGACTTGTAGGAAACACATATTAAAAACATTTTTGGATAATTGAACATTTAGAGGTGCTGCCACTATGATAGTTCTTCTTTAGAAATCTGGATTTTACTCATATGATGTATAAAAGTTTTTTTAAGATAACCTGAAACACACTCATTGATAAAAGATTTTTATAAAATGTACAGCTCTCACTTTAACTCTGATTTCAATACTTAAATTCTGAGTTAATTCAGGACCCACAATGAGGAGGTAGCTGTACTTAGGGTCCCACCCTAGCCCAACCCATCCTCCCTTCCATTTAAATCATCAGCAATTAAGCTTTAAATTCTTGTTTTGTTTCAAAACTTGGCATTTTCTGACGTGATTCGATTTTTGAACGAATAAAACCATCTCTAGAATTTTGTCTACAAACCAAAGAAGAAGCTTCAGTAACTAATTTTACCCATCTTTCCACAGCTTGCTTGTGGCATGGTAGATGCGGAAAGCTCTTCTCTTTAGAGCTAATCAAGTGATTGATTTCATTACCAAATATACTATGTGTTATTGGTGGTTCAGTTAGATTCACCTTTTGCCAATTTATCATATCAAAATACATCTCAGCTTCAAAGTTGAGATCAGGAATTTGAAATGTCCTGATAATTTTCCCTTTAAATTACTCTCTCAGCTTCTTGATTCGCTTTCAACCAATTTGTCTAATGTCACTTGACTCATCATTAATCATGCAAAGTAACAAGTTTTCTGGATGAGCGAAAAAGGCATTACATTGGATGACAGGGTAAACAATGTTTCTGACATCAGGAATCAACATCCGCGTTAGTTCTATTGTCTTAAATAGATGAAGAGCCCTAATTTGAAAAGATGAATTTTTTTTTATTGCAAACCAAACGGGAGCATACACCTTCGTTATGTAATCAACAATTATTTTCAGGGTTTGAGAAGGTTCAACTGTTGATACATACAATCGCAATATGCAGTTTGCAGTAGTTAACCATTGGGAGTGGGCCATTTTTCCAGGATTTTTATTAGCCAGACCTTCACTTAATTTTCCTGCTGATACAGACTGGTGAATATCATACAGATTGTTGGTCAGTGGTTATATTGGTTTGACTCTATCGAGCAGATCAAAAAAAACTGGTTCGAAGTTGATGACATCCAGCTTTTCACATCCATCAAGCATTTTACCTATATTACCACTATAGCCTTTAGGACCTGTAGTTTTTCTATCTAAAGTTTGAAAGAGATGACAAAGAGGTAACTTATTGGCGTGCAACTGACATATAAACCAGTGAACAGGTTTGTTTAACTTGAGCTCTATCATTCTTATGGCACCTCCTTTTTCTCCTGTGTTAACAGCAGTGCCGCCATCATACCCAATGGAAATAATATTATTCCTCTCTTTATGATTTGCAGAGAGGAAGTCAAATATGCCATCAGCTATTGCATTCGTAGAGACTTTTTTCAATGCAAAGTGACTAAAATATTTAGATCCGGGTTCTTCAAGTGATATATGTTCTTCCTGTACGATTTCTTTTGAATTTCCAAAAACGTTTTTAGTCATTGTCTGATCCTTCCTACCATCAAAGTACAGAGCAACAATATCTTTGTTATCATCTGCTTCTTTGCATCTTGAAGAAAACGATGATGTTTTTGGCGACTTCTAACTTTAGATCGATCAAGTACTAATGAAGGATTTGTTTCAGAACATCCCGCATTGTCATGCAATACAAAGCTGGCAATGATCGTTGCAGCACGATCAGATATGCCAGTTCGGTCACAGAACTAGCAAGGTTCATTTGTTCTGCTAAAGGAGTTTTAAAATTTAGTTTTCTTTTGTGATGATGGTGTTTCTAAATAATCTGGGTCCTCAGCAGTATCAGATTCATGATCTGTTGAAGATTTTGAAGTAGAGATCACATACATTTCAGGATCAAAAAGCTCATCATCTTGAAATTTTTGCTGTTTCATCTGAAACAGTTGAAATCTGCTTTTTCTTTCTTTCAGGATGGCTATTTTTTTCGAAACAGCTGCATCAACTCCTCCAATTGCCATTTCTCTTAAAGTTCTTTGATCTGTCAAAAACGTTTGTTCTCTTTCTGGGATTTTTTTATCTCTAGCACAAGAACACACTGAAAAAGATCGGCACTTACAACTAAAAATATCAAATAAGGTTTTATCTGCGTGGCTTTTGAACTCGCTACATTTGTCCTTGAACTTGGCATTATCCTTCTTTCCTTTTATTGATTTCTGTATTTGCTATGGTAATCAGATATCATTCTTCTAATTCTGTTATCGGAAACACATGGAATTGATGCTCTAATCCATAAATCTTTTATTTTCATCACAATTGGTTCAGAAATTTCACTCACTAAAGGATCTTTTATTAGTTGTCAGCTTCATAAGTTGTCTTTCATGCAAATAACACTTCGTTACATCTGAGTATGTTGGCAATACTGTTTTACTTACATCACGTGAGTTCCCAAATATGGGACAGTCAGGAAGATTGTGTTTAGCAATGTTTGCTTTTGTCTAAGAAAAATTGTGATTTAGAATGAATTTAACGGTTTAATAAAGCTGAAAAATGAAAAAATATAAGTTACGCATCTCTATATATTGTTTTAACAAAGGTAATAAATCGATAGACTGGACTAGTGCACTCAGAACAAGGCAATACATCCTACACTCACAATGACTCACAAGTAATTGAGGGCTAGTGAGGCACAATGCGGCTTTCCGGGTGGTTGCAATTGCGTGATATGCCTCTGGCGGCACCTCGAGATATAATTCAATAATGATGAAATTTTGCGTACAGTATTATGAATGTTTTGCCTGCATCAATATCACTATTACAATACCCCATAATGCAACCCTAGAAAGCCATGCACTAAATTTGAAAAAAATCACATAAAATATCACTTTTTATAAACTTTTGATCAGCTAAAAAAATTGATTAAAAGGAAAAAGGTTTGAGCACACTCAATATCATACAACATAGCATCATAATATCACTATTACAACTCAAAGTTCAGAAAAAAATTTTTCGCTCCACCTTAATGTTTATATCAGCATGCGAAAAAGAGAAACTAAGTTCTTACAATTTAACCTAAATTCTATAAATTTTTAGTGAAAACATCGAGGATTTTTTTGTCTTTGTCAATCTGACAGCAGCATATAATTCTGTCTGGCACCGTGGCCTTACACTTACATGCAAGCTGCTTGAGACTTGTGCTAGATAAGCACATGGTCAGAATAATCATGAAACTTGTCCGAAACCAAAGTTTTTGTACTTATTACTGGTGACAGCAAGCATAAAAACTTCAAAGATCAGTTAGATCTCTCTTTCTTTTCAACCTCTTTTTATATACATCTACATCGCCCTCTACAGTTTCAGAAAGTTTACCTACGACAAAAAAAAATAATAATAAAAAAATAAAAATACGCAAATGCTCTAGAATTTTTGCACTCAACTGGAAACTGGAAGGCCTTTGAGGGGACTTTAAGTTGAGACATGACTAAATATCTTGTGCATCTTTAGACTTGGAAGCTGAAACTCAGTCGCACTTCGATGATGACAGCAGCCTTTCATTTAAGTAACAAAGAGGTTCAACGTGAGCTAAATGTTTTGACAGCATTAGACTTTTACCATTTTTGTACAATTCCACTTATTTTGCGAAAAATTGCTCACGTTTTGTCACCATCTCGAATAGAAAAAAACTATATTAGCGCATTTAACTGCTGAGGCTACTTGCAGGCTCAGGTTGGGGTGCTGGAGCCTGCGCACAGCTGCCTTATCTAACTTAACAGCTGAGTACTGGGCACCAATTTGGTGCTACAGCGCTCTTTATTGTTTCATAGACAGTGTCCTGTATGACGCCTTGCGCAGTGTAACTGGATGCTTGTGTCCCACTCCAATTGACCACCAACCAATACTTTCAGGCATCCAGCCAGCTTTGCTTCGCCGACTAGGAGCAACACTTACCTTGACTAACGATGCAACCCTGGACCCTGACCGTATGATAAATTCCTAGATTGTACCTAGAATCTTTAAAAATGTCTGATCCTTTTGTGATGTTTAAGCATGTGACATAATAATGTGCTTTGTGTAACCTGATGTTTCATTCATTCGCACAACGTGGTCAGATGTGTTAAGCGTGCTTAGGTTTAGGAAGTGTTGTTTTATTTATGTTTAGATGTGCTAGTTGTTTAGTTAGATTAGGGTTAGGAATGTTTCGTTGTGTTAAGTTATGCTTTTGTAATTACTGCTCTTGATTCTATTTGATGAAGGTTTTGTTTGTAAATGGTTTTGAGTGTATTCTAGTGCAGTGTTCTTCAAACTTTTTTCATCGAGACCCATTTTGCACAGCCAAATTTTTTCGCGACCCCTAAAAAAAGGTCTTTACCTAAAATCGATTTCTGATTCTGCTATTTTTTCCCCCGACATCAAGGTGTTCTCTAAAAAAAATCGATCTCTCATTCCGCTATTTTTGGCCAAAAATCAAGGTGTTCTCGAAACCAGCGGTTCCCAAACTGTGCGCCGCGAAAGTATGCGAAAGTTGTTGTACTTACTGCTTTTCTCACAATAATTGCAGTGTGAAGGTTATTAGCAGCAACTTCCCTTCAGAGAACGATTCCGATTGAGGACCTTTTTCAAACAGCCTGATTTTGGGAGGGAAATAGAGAAAAATAAGGAAATCGGATATCAAATCGAAGTGAAGACTTTTTTTTTTTTAGAGGACACCCTGATTTTCAGAGAAAAATAAGGAAATCGGATATCAAATCGAAGTGAAGACTTTTTTTTTTTAGAGGACACCCTGATTTTCAGAGAAAAATAAGGAAATCGGATATCAAATCGAAGTGAAGACTTTTTTTTTTTAGAGAACACCCTGATTTTCGGAGAAAAAAAGATTGTTCAAAGAAGTAATGGAACTGAATACCTTTTTCCATTACGGCGCCGCGAGTATTTTTAAGTCTTCAAAGGGCGCCGTGAAAAAAAAAAGTTTGGGAACCGCTGCTCTTAACAAAAAAAAAAAGAAAAAAGGTTTTTACTTCGAATTAATCTTGTATTTCGCTACTTTTCTTCCAAAATCATCGTAATCTCTAAAAATCTAAAATTTAAAATCTCGCGACCCCCATTGAACCACTTTGCGACCCCCAGTTTGAAGAGCCCTGTTCTAGTGGATGATAACAGAAGCTGCATCAAAGACTAAACCCAGACGCAATTTCCAATTTTGTACCCAAGGAATTGTAATCTACATATTTTCAATCTATCAAAAATCCAAATTTTTTTCTCTGCTCAAAAAATTCTCATTCAAATCTTTACAGTTCAATCATATTTATTTTTCAGTACATTTGCAAACTATGCATGAAACAGATTGGTTTGTTTATCATCTTAAAAATTTGCTTAAAAAACAAGCTTTGCCATGACAACTAACATGGAGTCCCAGCATCACCACCATCTTCATCCCAGCATCTTCTTACCCTCAGCCCCACCCGAACTGTTGCTCCTAAAGGTATCAAAAACACATGCTGGGATCCGCTATTATGGAAATCTGGAACAATCTTTCTTAGTTAGTGTATAATCTGCCCTTCTGATTAAGCGTGATAGACGACGGATGCACTGCTTTCTTCCGCGAGTCCGAATCTGATTTTAATGCATTGCATCGAGTTCGACGTTTCTAAAGTCGAAGTTCGCATCCCGGACTTGAAATTCGCTTATTGGTTGAGATTACATGAAAATTTCCCGATTTTGCAAGTTGCTTTGTTTTAGGGTCAAGAAATCAAGGACGAAAACCAAGCCATCGCTTTGACGATAGAAAACGGCAGCGTTGAGTTTAAAGACGTTTGTTTCCATTACGTTCCACAAAAAGAAATTCTTAAAAACATTTCTTTTCGTGTCGAACCCGGTCAAACGTACGCGCTGGTGAGTTTAGCGGCAAATTAATCTTGTAGTTGTGTGGAAATCTGTGTGAAAACAGAAACTTAGTTCTGTGTTTATTATTCATAGATTGTTTAATGATCGAGTTGATTAGTGATGAAAAAGATAAAATTGCTTCGATTTTAAGTATTTAAATATTTTTATTCAAACTTAAATTTTTTGCGTTTTTCGATTTTTATAGTTTTTATCGTTTATTTTTTGATAGCCACTATAATTATTACACGTCAAATAAATATTATATTGTGGGGGCGAGGAAAAGCAATCACCAGTATAATTTGTGCCGATTTAAAACTAACTTGATTGACAGGTCGGTCCTTCCGGTTCCGGTAAGAGCACGATAATCCGCTTACTGTTCCGGTTTTATGACATCCAGTCCGGCGTGATCGAACTGGACGGAACCGACATAGCGACCGTCACTCAACAGACTCTCCGCTCTTGCATAGGAGTCGTTCCGCAGGATACAGTCCTGTTCAACGACAACATTTTGTGAGTTTCGGAGTTAAACGACAGGGATTTTTTTCAATAATTTTGATACAAATAAAAAAGTTTACACAAAGTTCTTAATTTATATTCAAATAGAATTCTTAGATGTCATATGTTATTAATAGCAGGACGTTTTAAGAGTTTCTTTGGTAAAAATTTATGTTTTGTATTAAATTTTTGTGAGTTTTATAATTTTTCTCGCCAAAAAATACGTTCGCTTTAAGAGTTTTTAATTTCGTGTTTTGGTTGACTGTATTCATTAAATTTTTTTTTTTTGAAACAATTAAATTTTTACTTGTTTGAAGATTTTAGGCGGTGAAATACTATTGTCTTATTACATAAGATTTTTAATAAATACAGAATCTTTTTTACCAAAGAGTTTTGTGAAAAAAGGAGATGTTCTTCTGTATAAAGTATTTTCCTCTCCACTCCATTTCAAGCTCACTGACTTATACTGGTTTCAGGTTTTGAAACTCCTATTCGAAAACCATCTGCTCGAAATTTCAAGCAGCTGCCTTTGGCGAACCCGATCTATATTAGTGGTGCTTTACTATGCAGCGATGCATTGTTAAGAGCTTACAGTTTAGTGCTTGATCTTCATAAACCCAAATATTTTTTCTTAAGTAAACTTCCCACATATTCATTGAATTTCTGATTAAATAGAAACAACATTCGGTACGGACGAATCGCTGCCTCCGACGAAGAAGTGAAAGAAGCAGCTGTCTCTGCCGACATCCATCATCGGATCATTAACATGCCGGATGAGTATGATACTGTGGTGGGGGAACGAGGGCTCAAATTGAGCGGGGGAGAAAAACAGAGAGTCGCAATCGCAAGAACAATTTTAAAAGCACCAAGTATCGTCTTATTAGATGAAGTGAGAAATTGATTGCTTTAAGCTTTGGTAAAAAGTTTTAAAATAAACGATATTTTCTCGAATGGTCTTTAATGTGACGTTGATCTTGAACCGGTTAAAACTCTTTAGGCTACTTCTGCACTCGACACTCAGACTGAACGCAACATACAATCGTCGCTTTCGCGCGTCTGTGCTGGTCGAACGACGATCGTCGTCGCTCATCGCTTGTCGACGATCGTCAACGCCGATTGCATTCTCGTCCTTAAAGACGGTGAAATAGTGGAAAGAGGAAGGTAACATGATTGAAATGTCTGAAATTAAACTTGCGTTGTCGATTAAATTTTGTAAAGTAGATTTTTTTGTTTGCCAGAGGTCGAAATAGTGGTAAGCGATCCAGTTTTAATCATCCTCTTTGTTCCCTGTTTTTACAGGTGGCCAGATTTACTTCGTTTTTTCAGTTACCCCCAACACTCCCATTTCATTATATTCTACAATCAACATCTTTTGGTTGCATGCAAATCCTTTAGACATTTCTTTTTGCTATTGCCTCCTATCTCTTTATTCTACCACCACGCGTTTCCTCTGTTTCTTTTGACTGCTCTCTTGTCGTGTAGAATTCCTATTATTGATTTTGTCCTTCCCACTTTTAACAATAAATTATTTTCCAGTCATGACGACTTGTTGTCATGTGGCGACGGTGTCTACGCTGACATGTGGCGGCAGCAGTTGAAGGAATTGAACGAAATGAAAGAAGAAACAAATTTGGAAGAATCGAAAAAGGAATAAACTGTTTTATTGAAAATGTTGCAGATTTTTCGAAACCGCAAAGGTGTTACAAAATTGCAGCCCATGGCCGTAGCATGTAGTGATCGTAAAAGTAATTTTCTGTTGGCCAAATGCCCGACCAAAAACTACCTAGAATGACTTTTTGCTTGACTTTATTGTATGCCGTAAACTTATACCGAGTGATTTTCGCTACTGTACGTGTTCTAGTTAAAAATCCATTTAATTAAACACTGCAAAAGTTAGGTATTTATTGATCTGTATAAGATATAAGCAATTGGTTTTCTCTAATCAACAAGTGTAAAAGAGATGATTTTGTTATTTTTTTTTATAGAGCTCTTCATTACTGTATCAGAGTTGTGCCGTTGTTGTGTTTTTCAACTTCCATTAAACTTACATTAAATAAATGCTCTTGTAATCTGATTTATTGGTATAGTATTTAGTAGTCATCGTGATGAATATTAAATACTGTAATATAAATACAGAAGGATCGGCAAATTTTGTTGATGTATACTATGACTAGATCAATCTAGGGTTCATTCGGATATCTATTATTTTTATTATCCGGATGACAAATGTATCCATACATTTGTATTTTAAAGAGCTTTGTGGTACAGAATTTTAATATCGCTTTAAACAAAGTCGATTTCGGCCGAGCCTAAAGCTTTTTATGCTGTTGTGCTTTTCTTTCTGAGATCACAGCACCTTTCTAACTGTTGAGACTATAATACTTTGATTTTCTTTTCGTCCCATTTTGACGCGATTGCCACTGAAGAGAGCGTCACGAAAAGCTTTTGGCTCCGATAAAATCGACTTTGTTTTAAGCGATCTTGTATTTAAGCTGATTGGTCAATCAATAACAACCTCTAATTACCGTTAAATAATCGGTTTGGCGAGATTTGCGGTATAAATTGATTGTAAAATCATGACACCAATTGCAAACGCACATGCTTTCTAGGCCTATCTTGCAGAGAGCGTGTATGAAAAAAAATTCTGCATTTACTGCTTCTGCAACGCATTTCTTATAAAACACAAAGCATTGTGTTAATGGTGGGCTTAACCGACCCATTCCTAGGGCTGAGGGCGTGGATCAACTCCGCGCAGTCCCAAAGGTAGGGCAACTCCCGGGGACGAGGCCAGACTAGAATAGTAAGGGAATGGGCAATGAGGGCCAGACGTAGGGTAAAGTGCAGGGCAGTCTAGCACGAGATGAAAGATGTCCTGTGATTCAGAACCACAGTTACTGCACGAAGGAGTCTCGGCTCGACCAATCCTGTGTAGGTATGTAACAAGGAGAGTGCTGTGCTCGTTGCAAGGCAAACGGGATAGAGCATAGCGAGGGAGGGTAAGCTCCTCAGAAGATACGTACAGTAAGGATTTGATGTTGGAAGAAAC
The DNA here is from genome assembly GCA_963680785.1 of Diplosoma virens. NCBI lineage: Eukaryota > Metazoa > Chordata > Ascidiacea > Aplousobranchia > Didemnidae > Diplosoma > Diplosoma virens. The sequence goes on from OY796893.1 coordinate 18,494,303, forward strand.
CAGATTGAATACCGCGTCTCCAATTGGTGTAGAGGGATAGACGTTGGGAGGAAATAAGTGGTATGGTGGAGGAGTCATGAGTGGTACCAACTTTAGTAAGAGAATCGGTTAAGTTGTTGTATGGAAGAATGACCAGGTGTCTATTGAAGATTCGCCATCTAAAAATGCTTCGCACTTGTCAATTGCTGCTAGAAAAATTAAATTTTTGGCAATTGTGGAAACTTTGCCGGCTTTAACACAAAAATTTAACGTTAAGCTTTCTCGAAACTAATTTAAGTTACAGTATAATCGTACAATTGAATTCTCCGTCAATTTCGCTTTGTTTCACGCATCTTTCTCGCAACAAGCTCTTCCCTCACTAATTGTCGCTTTATTAACTTTTGCAAGCGCAAAACGGCTGAAATGATCTTGGTAAAGTTTCCAATACTTCCTTCTGGTGACAAGTCATACGTTAAAAAATATATCGTAATAAAACAATTTTTCGACAAGATAGAGTAACAATAATGATTTATGATAACAAAAAACTTAGGAATCAATGCGGCAATTATCTGTAACAATGGACATACTTTACAATGTATATATTTGATACATTCTGTCATATTGTTGCGGATCCCTGTGTAGTCATCACAGACCCCAATTTGGGAAACTCGGTACTAGCCAAGAATTTAGTGACTTTGTTCAATTAAACACTTCAGAAGAGAAGATACTAAAACGAGTAGAAATACGAATTGAGCTAATTTGTATAGATTATATCAGAACAAGTCGTGATTCATGATTGGAAAGAGACAAAAGCAAACCTTCCAAAAAAAAGAATTATTAAAAAAAAGTTTTAAGCATGCATTCCGTAATTTTATACAAAAACATGCTCAAACTGATCTTAGAACTGGTCCGGAACAGAAGTTTTATTCTTATTACCGGTGCCAGAAAGCGAATAAGGTACCACCGTCTAAAAAATGACGTTCCTCAGAAATCCATCTTGGCTTCTCTCCTTTTCGTTATTTTTTTGGACGTACTATCTTCCTCAATCCAGAAAGTATATTTTACTTTCTGAAAATTACGCCTACGATTCAATTTTTTGCATTCTTTGAAAACTGGAAAGTTTTGGAAGGACTTTCAGTCAAGGACGTGTCTACACTTTTGGAGCAGATCTATTTTCAAACATGATGGCCGAAGCTCAATCATGTAAAACCGATGACGGTAGTCTTTCATCTATACCAGCTGGTGGTCGAGTGGATAAAAACGCCGTGATTGTGATTGACACGGTCTGGGTTCAAAACCTATTTGAGCCATTCTATTGTGTCCTTGGGAAAAACACTTTACTGCACTTTACCGTGTTTGGCGGTCTTGGCGAACAGTCATAAATTTTAGTCATATCTCAGTAAAACTAAAAAAACAAATAAAAAATTCCAACCGGACAACAATATCTTGGCATCTCCAATAGCAGGTCGGAGTAATTTCTGGTTGTATGTGTAGCGCTTCTGACGCTTTCCTGCGAGTCAAAAGAATTAATATTAAGATGAAATAAATTGAAACTGAATAGATTGTTTACATTTCCTCAGGATTTAGTGACGTTGCACAACAAAATATCTGCCCGCTTCACATTGGGCAGTTTGTGGGCTTAGAAGAAGGTGCTGGCTCCAGTTCAGTACTTATTTTATGTGTACATAAGTTTTTGGGTCAGTAATCATCAAGTGGTGAAAGTAAGCCGGAACGTTCCGGAAAGCCGTTCCTTTAAAAGATTTGCTGCCGGAATAGCGTATCGGGAAAAAATTTGCTGGGGAAATAGTCTTGATACCAATTAGTGTCGTAATGCTTTGTAATTTACTCTTGAGTTTTGCCGGCGCGGTAGAGTTTTGCCTTTGGCAAAGATGGAAACACAGTGTTTCCTCGGTTGTCGCGGTAGATGCGTTTTGAGACCGGCCGCGATGAGTGAATTTCCGCGAAGTAGCGATACTGCGTTTATACTTAAGATTTTGACCGTAGTGGCGCAGTAGCAGGAGCGGGCTGTTTTCTGCGAGGCGGAAAACATTGTGATGGGAAGTTGCTTTCGCTGCTTCTTCTTCCGATCAAAAAGCAACTTATAGTGACCCATCTCTTTAAAAACATTAAAAATTATTAAAAATGAATCATTTTAACGGAAATAAGTATGTTATATACTGCGGGCGGATGCGGCGAAGTGGTGAATCTGTGGTTGAAAACTGCGATATTCCACAAAATTAAATATTTTGCGAAAAATAATAAAAAACTAATATGGCTGGCGGATGTCGCGATGTAGTGAATCCGCCATAGGTGAACCACGAAGTAGCGAGGGAACACTGTAAATCTAATCGGCGGATTAACTTTCTAGTTTCAGTTTTCCTGTTTTCAATCGGTGCAGAAGAAGTTTACCACTGAATCTACTACTGCAAATTATAAGAATTTATAAAAGTAAAATGTAATAGATTTAATTGTAAACGGAGCTTTTATATTGTTGTTAGATTTGGACTATTACCATTTAAAAGCAAAACTTTTAGGAATTTTTGTAGCCTAAATAATAAACATTTATAAAATGCAAAAAAATATTAATCAATATTGGCAGAGAAAGGAGAACAATATTGAAACTTTGAGTTCTGTTATAATAAGTATAACATTTCCTCAAACAAAAGGTTTAATCAACTGAAAATCCGAGCAAGTCTAAAAGCAAACTACAACACACAGCGAAACAAACAAAATGAGCAAACGAGCCGCACTGGAGCGAGCTATACTTAGCAAGAAATAAAGCAACACACAGAGGACACCAATTATGCGGAGAAAAGCGATAAGCGATTTTCTTACTCAAGTCTGCAAGTGATGTCGGTTCGATTACCAGTTACGTCAAGTTCATTAGCAACTAAGTTGAAAAAACGGTAAGCAATGTTAGTGCTCGAAATAGTGTTGTAGCGTGGTTCGTTTGGCACAGAAGTAAAATTTTGTTTTATTTTTTATTTACTTTATATCTATATTTATCCTCCTGACTCGCAGGAAAACGACGAAGGCGCTAATACATAGGGTAGGCAATTACCCTGACCTGCTTCCGGAGATACCAAGATATTGCTGTCCGCTTGTAATTTAATAGAGATATAATTGTAATTTAGAACTGCTTGCCAAGACCACCAAGCAGGGGGACACAACAGAATGACGCAAGTGGGTTTTGAACCAAGACCGTGTTGGTCACGAGCCCAGTGCTTTAACTACTCGACCACGCGGCCGACAACTATTTTTATTGCTATTTTAACTATTTTAACTCCTTTTATTGCAAGGGGCGCAATTTCAATTTAAACAGACGAAATAATATTTAAACTTCAAAACAAGAATTTAGGCGGAGTCTTCGCCCAATAAGGTTGGAAGGTTAAGTCTCAAGTTAATTCGCCTCAATCAGGACGCTTTACTTTCTGTCTGCAGGCTGGCAACTTGGTCCAGCGAGTGTATATCGTCGAAGTAATTTTATTTATTTTCTATTATGACGCCTGACCTTTTTCACAGGCAAAAACCACGAGGCATGAGGTCACGTGAGCAGGCTACATCCTGTTAGTAGATATGGCGAAAATAACTAAACAAAAGGCGGTAATGGCCTTGATGGAGCGATCAGCCAACAGTCATTTGGGGGAAACAACGGAAAGGCAGTACAAAAACAAAATACTAAGAAATAAAAGTTATAACATGACAGTTGCCATGGGAGCAGATAAACGCTGTGCAGCAAATGCATGAACGCTGCAAGTGTATCAGTATCAGTATCTTTTATTTCTGCTCCGCCACAAGAAAAACAGAAAGAAATAAACAAACATATAGAACTATAGCAGAAGAAGAAAAAGGAAGAAGCAACAAAACGTTAAACGTTATAGCATGCAGACAGTAATATTTGATATAGTAGTTATAAGAATGGTGCATGGTTGCAACACCTTACATAGAAAAGCAGATAAATACATAGAACAAATAGAATTATAAGATAGGGAAAAACATACTAGGAGACAAAAAAGAAAAGCGCGACAAAGCAAGACGTACCATGTATTTGAGGCATTGTTGCGTTGGCGGCAAAAATATGGTGGGAAGCACAACAAGCCTTTGACCAAAAAGGGTCAGACAGGCAAACAAACCCACCGAAAGAAATCCTGTCACGGGTCAAAAAGGACCATTTCATGGAGACATGGTACGAAAGAAAAAAATAAAAATACACACACACATAAAAGAATTGTTTGAACATTTTCTGTTGAGATGGTAGCCACAAGTCTAGTCTTCTCCATTAGACGCAGTTTCTCCAGATAGAAGTCCCGTGTTCTGAAAAATAACAAAGACAAGGCCAGACAAGGCTCAACGGCCGAAAAAAAAAATACTAATAATAATAATAATATTAACAATAATAATATTCGTTCTAATCAACCAGATTACCAGTAATTGTAGTCTAGATTAAAGTTGGTTATTCTATTGTTGAGTAGGTTTGGTATTAATACTAAACTATTTGCATTAGTTTAACGAAGAATTTGGAAGTCGTGCCAAGTGTTGAGTGAGTTTTTTTCTGAAGGTGTTGCTTGAATGGCTGTGCCTGATCTCTGAAGGTATTTTGCTCTAGAGTTTAGGTCCAACAAATTTCAGAGATTGCTGACTTACTTTAGTTCTGAAGCAGTTTGATATTATTTGGCTGTTGCTTCTGGTTTTCATTTTTAAAGATTTTTGTGTGAAAAAGTTATTAAATGCTGGTGGAAGTTGTTTGTTTTCATATTTAAACATCATTTGTGCTATTTCTAGGTTGTATAGATTATTTATTGTAAGAAGTTGAGCGTCTTTCATAACTTCTGTGACGTCATTGTTGTGTTGTAGATTAAATGTCATTTTTAAAAATCTGTTACATATACTCTGCAGTTTTCTAATTAGAGTGGAGTTTTCAAAACACCAATTGTTTATGCAGTATCGTATGTGACTAATCAATAAAGAATGATATATAATTAGGAGAGAATCTTTACTTAAACATGGCTTGATTTTCATAGTTACCACCAATAGTGCTTGTAACTTTTTTTTAAGAGATAAAATGTGATCTTTCCATGACATGTGTTGGTCCAGAATAACTCCTAATAGTTTAAAGGATGAGATTTTTTGAATTGGAGTGTTTCTGATTTTCAATGTTAAGTTATGAGTGGGTGTGTTGAGGGTTTTAAAGTGCATGCACTTTGTTTTATCAATGTTTAGGGAAAGCTTGTTTGTCACTAACCAGTTGTCGATGTTATTAAGCTCTTCATTTGCATTGTTATACAAGTTTTTTTGGTTTTTTCCTGAAATTAATATAGTTGTATCGTCTGCAAAGGCTAAACAACTGCTGTATCTCAGGCATTTAGGAAAGTCATTAACATATATTATGAACAGGATGGGTCCCAGAATTGAGCCTTGGGGGACAGAAGAGGTCAGTTTATTGATGTTTGTAGATTTAGTGCCAAGGACTTCAATTTGTTGAGTTCTATCTGTGAGATAACTTTTAAACCAAGAAAAAGGTATGCCTCTTACTCCATAATGGTACAGTTTGTTAAGCAAGATTTTATGGTCAATAGTATCAAAGGCTTTAGAAAGATCTAAGAAAATCCCCAAAGTTGATTGCTTGTTTTCAAAGGCTGTTGTAACTTTATCAGTTAATAATGTAATAACATGCGAGGTGGAGTGCCCTTGTCTAAAACCAAACTGGTGATTGGACAAAAGATTGGAGTTATTGAAAAACGAATAAAGACGTCTGTGTACAATTTTTTCAAGAATTTTTGAAAAATTGGATAGCAAGCTAATTGGTCGATAGTTTGCTGCATTTTTTGTGTTTCCTTTTTTGAAAATAGGAATTACTTTTGCATGTTTAAAAAATGTAATAAACTTGCCTTGGGAAAGGGAAAGATTAAAAACATAACTCAATGCTGACAATGCATTAATAGGTAAGTATTTTAGTAGTATAGAAGGTATAAGTCGGTAAGTCGGCAGCGTGGTCGAGTGGTTAAAGCACCGGACTGATGATCAGCATGGTCTAGGTTCAAAACCCACTCCCGCCATTCTGTTGTGTCTTTGGGAAAGACACTTTACGACACTTTCCCCTGCTTGGTGGTCTTGACAAGCAGTACTAAATTGCAGTAATATCTCTACAAACTTACTAGCGGACAGCAATATCTTGGCATCTCCGGAAGCAGGTCGGGGTAATTGCTTACCCTATGTATAGCGCCTCCGTCGCTTTCCTGCGAGTCAGGAGGATAAATATAGAGATTAAAATAAAAAAATAAATATACCATCCCAACCAGCACTGAATTTTGAAGGAGTTTCAGATATAAGTCGAGATAATTCAAAAGCAGTTGTTGGATAGAAAAACATTGATGTAGGGTTTGACGTACCAAGAAAATTATGATAACTAACAGTTGTTTGTGGAAGAAGTGAGTCAGGAGCAAAGCGAAATACGGCGTGGGAAAATACATTTGCGGAAAACTTTGCAAAATCAAAGCAAATGCATGCACGAAGGACGGTTTGCGGCGATGAGTTTACTACAGTGCCATCAGCGATCTGCATAACGATCAAGTTGAGGAAAATCTTCTACTGTTTATCCGTTAATGTTGACTAGGGCTGTTATCAAATGAGGGTTTTTAAAATTATCAAACAACAGATAATTTTGGGCTTTTCAAACCAAACAAATAAATAAATCAAACAGATTTTTATTGATTCAAATGAGAGCGCACGAAACACAATATATCAATCATATAGTCACTCAATGAAGATCTCAGTTTTGTAACAAACAGTGCAGCAGCATTTTGAGAGCTTTTTTCAGATTTCTAGTCAAACTGACTTCATTTTCATCTAAGCATTTTAAACCATGGTCCAAATTCTTCAAGGTATTCTCAACAACTGTACGAATTTCCAAGTATCTGGACAACATTTTCAAAAATAAATTCCATCAAGTTTTGGTGTCTATGATGACGTTGAGTTCCTTGTTAAATTCTGCTTGACAGTTATTCTGCAGCACAACATCCTTGACAGGGCTTCTACGAAAAATCCTGACAACCGTATGAATTGTATTAATGACTTTCTCAATCTTTTTGCTTAGTTTAAGATCAAAATCTTTACTATCTTTCAATGATTCTTCCCATGTTATTTAAGCGGTGTCATCAATATCTCAGTCTTCATTAACTGTAACTTTATGGATAGTCTCCCTATCAAATGACTCATTTTTATGTTAACCCGCATTATTCTTCTTGTACAAGACATCAACCACAGTCAAATGAATACCATGAAAATGGCAGATTTGGTGTAGTACTTCTGACAACCGGCTAGTTTTCTCCACAATGGCAGCTCCATTAATCACCATTCCAACAATGAGTCTTTTGAGTTCGAAGCCAAATTCTGATAACTCTTCTGTAATCATCATGACGGCGTCCTCAGCCTTCATGGAGCCATTGATTTGCTGTATTCCTAGTGATATTAATTTTTACTGATTCGAATGCAAATTTACGCACATGTACCCTTTATTCTTCCTTGAGATTTACTCGTCCATATACAGAGAAAAGCATCACCATTTTGTGTCATCTTTTCAAAAGCGTCTCTGCTCTCGTTTGCATTTCTCAGCATAGGACACAAACATTCTTTTTTATGACATGTCTTGATGATGATGTTGTAAAAAATTTTTTCTCGAATTGAAATTAATAGATTTAAAAAATAGGCTCCGACTCAAGTATAACTTTATTACAAATCAATAAAACCGACTCCGACTCCAATCCGACTCCGACCAAAAATGCCATAATCCGACTCCAATCGGACTCAAATTTTGCTCCTCTCTGGAGCTTCCTCGTGCGCTCCCAAACATGTGCGACTGCTATGTTTATTTACGTGTCACATATGCGAATTCTTCATGACATAACATACCATATGTCATGAAGAAATGCGAGTCTCATTGTCTTTCAGTTGCAGATTTTATCTTGATAAAAATTTATCCCCTTTTTGAGAAAAACATATTTAGTCTGTAGAAAATAATACATTATTTGAATGTTTTAAATTAGGCATAAAATTATTTGATGATTTTTCAAATAATTAAAAATTTCAAATAACCAAATATTTGTTTGTTCTATAACAGCCCTAGCTGGGTCGCTTTATCTTTCAGGACAGTATCAGCAGTCTGACATCCTTTTCTAGCTTTGTCGTAATATATTTTGAGTTTAAGGCCACACTTTGTAGCTTGGAAGGCCGCAGATTCTTACCCCTGGTCTAGACCCCTTACCAATCCAGTCTTAAAACCCTTTTTGTCAATTCTCAACCCGCCACTAAATATTAACCCAAATCCGACTTTTCTCGGTATAACCTTCGACCAAACCCTTTCTTTTAAATAAGTTCTATCTTTACGGAAGAAGTTTCACAGCTGATTCTGCGCCTTCCGCTCTATCACCTCTGCCTCCTGGGGCCCATCTAAATAATCTCTCTGAACATTATTTAAAGCCTTTATCCGCCCATTCTTACGTATGCTTTTCGAGCCTGGTTTCCTTTCTCAACCCATTCGTATCACCTCTGTGGAGAGAATGCACAGATCATTTTGCAGAGTTGTTGCAGGCTGTCTATCGTTCAACCTCTATTCCCCTGCTACACCTAGAAGCACTTCTTCCCACACTTCGTGTCACCCTCAATCATTAATCTCTCTCTTACTGTGAATGTGCTTTCAGACTGCTTCCATCTTTTTCTTTAGTTTCTCTTGCCGATAATAACCCTCGTTCACGTCTCAAGAAAGGATTATGAAGATCTTTCCCCAGTTTCCATAATCTTACCCCAAATTTACCATTACCTCGCGAACCTCTAATGCTATCTCTCCAAAATCTCCCTGGTCTACGCCTTCTTCTTACTCCATCTCATACCAACTCTTTTCTCCATCCTCCTTTCATCTGCAATGCCGCCGCTGTTTTCCATCTATCCACTTTTTGAGAGACGTCAATGCCTGGAATGATGGCTGGGTTCCTGCTGGCTGAGGGAGGAAGGAGCAGGGATTCACATTAAATGTACAAAGTGTGTCAGTGCTACCTCTCTCTCCTTCTCGGCTGAATGCTGTGCCACTGCCATAGCGCTGAGACTTATGCCATTCTTTATGCTCTTAAATGGTGTATTTCTCATCTCGCCATTCATCAGCAATATTTTTAATTTTTCCATTAAACAAAGAAAATTTTCCTACCCGTTAAAAAAAGCAGAAATTATCTTAATTTTCAAAAAAGGCGATTTAAATCTATTCACTAACTATAGAACCATATCGATTTTACCCCAATTCAGCAATATATGGGAAAAATTAATATTTAATAAAATTTACGTTTACCTGGAGAAATTAAATTTACTATCTATAACACAATTCGGCTTTAGACAAAATTGCTCGACTACTCATGCAATAAGCTATATCTACGATAAACTTATTAAAAACGTTGACTGTGATTTATCCTCTTGCTGCATTTTTCTTGATCTGACTAAAGCTTTTGACACCGTAGACCACTCTAAGCTATTAAATAAGATGAAAACACAGTTTGATTTTCTTGACTTATCATTAGATTTAATTCAAAGTTATTTAAGCAATAGAACTCAATATACAAAAATAAACAACCATCAATCTTATCCTTCAAATATTAACTGTGGAGAACCCGAGGGCTCGTCTTTAGGTTCCTTACTATTTCTTATATATATAAATGATCTACCGACGGCAAGTTCATTTGAAACCATTCTCTTTGCAGATGATGCTTTTTTAACTCTATCAGACAAAAATTTGGACTCTTTACTAAAAAAGAGTTAATGACCAATTCTTTAAAATAGACCTATGGCTGCGCACAAACAAATTATCTTTAAATTACTCGAAAACTTCTTTTATGATCATTAATAAACATCCTAGCACAACTTTCACAGGAAACTTTCAAATTTCGATTAATTCTCACACTTTGAAGCGCGAAAGTATTGTTAAATATTTAGGTATACTTAATGATCAAAATTTAAATTGGTCCGCCCACACAAAACAGTTATCTCTTCAACTTTCGCGTTATGCTGGCCTTCTCTATAGGACCCGTAAATTTCTAGGCAAAGAGACTTTAAGCTTAATATATTACAGCTTAATTTATAGTAGAGTACAATATGGCATTACAATATGGGGTTCAGCTAAAAAACTCGCTTACACGATTTTACAATACGACTCGATAATATCGTTAGAATCATAACATATAAGTTTTGTCCAATCACTGTATAAAAAATTAAACTTTTTAAGATTAGAAGACATTTATAAACTAGAACTTGCCAAATATACGTATAAGCTACACCATAGATATTTACCGTCATCTTTAATGAATTTTTACACCAAAATTGAATCAATTCATATTCACAACACTAGACAAGTAGAAAATATTACCTTCTACAAACCACGCATCAACTATGCAGCGAAGTTTAAAGAAATTTTGCTGTTCGCAAGTCGGCAGCGTGGTCGAGTGGTTAACGCACCGGACTGATGATCAACATGGTCTCGGTTCAAAACCCACTTGCGCCATTCTGTTGTGTTCTTGGGAAAGACACTTTACGGCACTTTCCCCTGCTTGGTGGTCTTGACAAGCAGTTCTAAATTACAGTAATATCTCTACTAAATTACTAGCGGACAGCAATATCTTGGCATCTCCGGAAGCAGGTCGGGGTAATTGTTTACCCTATGTATAGCGCCTCCGTCGCTTTCCTGCGAGTCAGAAGGATAAATATAGAGATAAAAAAAAAAATAAAAAAAAAATAAAAATTCATTTGTCAGACAACACAATTTCAAAAGGATTAGATGAGATTTCAATGACATAAAAGCACAGTTGCTTGAAAAACTGAAACAAACTTATTTCGCAATGAAACTGAATGAAAGTACGGATATTGCCAGCCAAGCACAACTGTTGGTCCATGATGATTGGAGATTTCATGTTTTGTCATCAAATGCACTGCAGAACAATTGGTTTATACGTTTTCAACGTACTTTGCAATTTTTTTCACTATCTGAACTGTCGTGGAAGCGATGTGAGGGTATAGGCAAAGTTCCTATAAAATACAAGTTGTGAAACTAATTGTAACCATTCAAACGTCATCAACCGCCATTTTGTTTCATTTGTTTGTAACTGGTATCGAGAAGCATCACGCAAAGCAATGCTTCATATGTATTTTGTTTTGTTTTTTTACACGAAAAAGTTAATTTTGAGTTTATATCCTATAAAACTATAAATAATGACTGCCTTAAATTAAATTAAAAAATAATAATACCGTTTTAAGGTAGTGAAAATCAAAGTATGTGCTCGAAATACGGAAAAAACCTTGAACGTTTGGTCTTTCAAAACTGTTTTGTTCTACTAAAATAAAGATATTAATATTGTTTGACATTTAACCTTAACTTTATAGTACCTAATATTCTCAGTTCGATTATGGCTGACCCAGTGATGACCTTACAAAAAGGGGGCCCGGTTTAAGAAAAAAAGCGGGGTCTACTATTTAGTGTTCCAAAACAATATGATCTCTAAAAAAAAATCATCGCTTTAAAGGGGGCCACTTTTTAATGTCTCAAAACAAAGTGATCTCTTAAAAAAGTCTTTATTTTAGGGGGGGCCAATATTTAGTGTTTCAAAACAGTGTGATCTTTAAAACAAGGTAATTATTTTAGGGGGAGCCACTTTTTAGTGTATCACAAAGTGATCTCTAAAAAAAAGTCTTTATTTTAGGGATACCACCGTCCTGGTGCTACCATGAAGACATAAAACAATACCTTTCGTAGGGGAGGCATTTTTTGTTGTTTTTTAGGGGGGGGCGCGCGGCCGCTCTGCTTGCACTCTATTAAAACTATTTCTGAGCTAATCCAATCACACAATTTTATTAAAGCGTGAAAATAAAAACTTACAGTAGAATTCAAAATGAAGACACCCCTTTTTTTCTAGAGAGAGAAAAATATGTTTTTACGACGAAAATTGAGAAATCAGAGACAGATTCAACGTGTGGACTTTTTTTTGTTTTTATTTTTTAGAGAGCACTATATTTGTGGGATGGAAATTGAGAAATCGGAGAGAAAATTTTTTTCAGAAATCAAAAAGAAATTCTTTTTTTTTTAAGAGAGAATTTTAAGAGAAATTTTTTCTTCTTTTTCTTTATCGGGTGTTCATCTTAGAATCTTCGACAATTTTTCTTATATCCTTAAAGTACTAAAAAATCATGAATCGGAAAAAAGTCACAAAATTTGGGTAAAACTTAATCGTCCCCAAAATTTTTCGGCTAGTAAGCCTATGTACACAATTTTGTAAGCAGTTTGATGTGACAATAGCACCCTAGGTCAAAGATTCTCAACCTTTTTAATACCGTGCTTCAAAAAGCTTGAACGGCAATTGTTTCGGCCCAGTGTGTTTAGTCTTCACCAGGAGCACCAGAAAGCTATTTTGTCTGGGGGGCAAAATTTAAGGTTTCAAGGCAAGGAAAGATTTTACAGAGTTGTTTCAATAGAGTTGCATTTTTATATCGCGACCGTTTTCAGTGCAAAAACCAAGTAATGACTAAAAAAAAGGTAATCACATTCAATCAGTGTCCAAAATCTCCATTTTTGTCTTAAACTTCAGGTAAAGCAAAAAAAGATCTTTACTTTCCGTACCCAATTATTTATTATTTTATCTCTATACTTATCCTCCTTACTCGCAGTAAAGCGACGGAGGCGCTTACATTGGGCAAGCAATTACCCAGACCTGCTTCCGGAGATGCCAAGATATTGCTGTCCGCTTGAAAATTAATAGAGACATGACTGAAATTTAGAACTACTTGCCAAGACCGCCAAGCAGGGAAAAGTGTCGTAATAAGTATCCTTCCCAAGGACACAACAGAATGGGGCAAGTAGGTTTTGAACCGAGACCATATCGATCACCGTCATGTCGCTTTATATACCAAATCGTTCCTTCATAACAAAAAATAACCTCTGAATATATAATTTCAATATCTCTATGTGGCTCATCTAAAAAACTCGCTGTGGTGTATTGGTAAAGAACTCCTGCCCTTCTCTGGGTTGTCCGATTTTGCAGGTTTATCTGCGTGCATGCAAGATTTTAAAAAATTATTAACACAACTTTTTACAAATTGTGCTTAACTAAATTTAATCGTTAAAAATTTTGGCAATTGCGGTAGGAATAAAAAGCTTAAAACTTATGATTTTATACGCCTCATAACCTACCTAATTTCATCTACTTATCATATTTGAGTTGCGGCAATTAATTTATAAAACTAACTCTGTCATGCGGCTGGCAACAGCCAAAAGTTGGGCATCCTTGCACTAAGTTATTTAACAAAGTTTAAAATAATCATTAGAGTATAGATTAGTACGTTTCAACACCAAAATTTTTAAGGATGTAGCCCGTTGATCTAACCCACTTGAGTGTGCAAAGGTGCTGTTACGTAGCGCAAATTGCTTCTTCGGAGGAAATTAGATTTTTTTTTAAATAACTGCAATAACCTGTATCCGTTCTAAATGACCTAAATGCATCGTCCTAATTAAATAATCTCAATGTGACCTCGTTTTGGCAGTGATATCTATAAGGGCATAAGATTGATTTTTGTTGTTAAAATTGTCGTCTGAGCCACGTGGCCCGATTCCAGTTTATTATAGATAGTGAGAGATCGCTCTTATTGCACAGCAACCAGAATTTCGCTCAGAGAACAGTGACCGTGTTTGCTGAATGGTCAGGTCACCATTGTATTATTTTTTGCTGTGTGTGAAACCGCAGATAAAAAATAAATTCAATCCTCTTCTTCATATTCAAGTTACAGCTATATTTTTCTGAATCGGGCGTCATAGTGTTACACATACTAAATAAGGGTAGTTTGTAACTGGGAGGGATTTCGCTGATCTTATTTAAACAAGTTCAGCACTAGACGATATAGCTATTGAATTACGCAAATCGTCGGACATGTCAGCATTCTCTCAACGAAGAGTGAACTTAAGAATCGCGAGTCTCTCCTTCATCAACAAAAATTGAATTTAATCTCTTTCTCTTCTTCGAAAATTGAATTTATAATTTGGTCTTTCTACCAAAAATTAAATGTATAATTTGGTCTTTGAACCAGATGCATTGGGTCTTCACGAACTTTTACTAGTTTAGTCTTATTATTATTAGAAGGTTTGTTATTATTTTTTGTTATTTAATTTTTTGTCACCAAAAAACTGTTGGCCTATGATTAAGGTGAAGACCTTCTTTTTCGGCACTTCAGTGATGTTTTTTTCAATTATATGTTCAATAAAAAGAAGAAAAAACGAGTGAAGACAAAAAGAATTAATTTTTTAGACTTTAAAGCAAGGGTAAATTTTTTTGAAACTATGAACCTTTTTGCTATAAATTTTTTAAGTGAAGACAATAGTAAAGAGCTTTGACATGTTGTGAACAAATAATATTGGCATGACATGTTGACATGTGAAGACAATAGTGAAGAGTTTTTAAGTGAAGACAATATTGTGGACCCCAACACAAAAACATGTGGAAATTTTTGGAGGAACCCAAGAAAAGATTTTTTTGTCTTCACTTAGATTTTAACAGACATTTTTGTAATCATTAACGGAGGTGAACTCGAGACACGAAGCTTTAAGACCAAAACGAGACAAGGCTTTGGAATAGGTCTACCGAAACCGAGACGAGACACGAGACTTTACATAAGTTGCTTCAGTTTAAGTAGGCATTCCATATTTTCAAAGTGGCAAATCAGGTCTTTTTTTTTGGTCGTTAACAAACGACCTGATTCGCCACTTTGAAAATATGGAATGCCTACTTAAACTGATGATGATGATGAAAATATCATCATCATCATCATCATCATCATCAGTTTAAGTAGGCATTTCATATTTTCAAAGTGGCAAATCAGGTCGTTTGTTAAAAGAAAAAAATCGTTTCTAAAAAGTAGTGATCTCTAAAAAAAGGTCTTCACTATAATTTTGAAACGAAAATCGAAAAATTGAAGACAGAATTAGAGTGAAGATTTTTTTTAGAGGACACTATGATTTGGGGACGAAATTGTGAAATTGGAAACCGAATGTCGGCAGCGTGGTCGAGTGGTTAGAGCGCTGGGATTGTAATCGACATAATTCTGGTTCAAAACCTACTTGCGCCATTCTGTTGTGTCTTGGGAAAGACACTTAACGGCACTTTCTCCTGCTTTGTGGTCTTGGCAAGCAGTTCTAAATTAAAGTCATATCTCTATTAAATTACCAGTGGACAGCAATATCTTGGCATCTCCAAGCAGGTCGGGGTAATTGCTTACCCTATGTATTAGCGCCTCCGTCGCTTTCCTGCGAGTCAGGAGGATAAATATAGAGATAAAATAAAAATAAAAAATAAATAAAATATCAAAATCAAAATGAGACTTTTTTTTCAGTCTTTATCTTAAATTTTACACAAAATTTTCTTCTCCTATCCGCAAAGTTATAGAAAATGAAGATTTGGGTAGAAGTCAAAAAAATTGAACAAAACTCCATTTATCTGCCAAATTTTTTTGGCTGGTACGCCTATGCGTACATTGCGGCAATGTCTCGCGTCGGGCTCGGGACTTTGAAAAACGTGTCTTGAGACATGTCGTTATGCTGGGAATTACGATCTGATCATTACGCTGGCAATATGGATTCTTCTTTATTTATTTATTTATTTCCCAATTAGCGCACAGATATTTGCCAAGACCGCCAAGCAGGGGGAAGTGCCGTAGAGTGTCTTTCCCTAGGACACAACAGAATGGCGCGAATAGGTTTTGAACCAAGAGCATGTCGATCGCAATCACGCCGCTCTAACCACTCAACAACGCTGCCGGCAAATTAATTTTAAATTATTTAAAATTCATTTAAAGACGAAAAAAATTGTACTTCAAAGCATGATTCAGAATTGGGGTGGACAGGTTTTTTCGGTGTACGCTAGTCAAAAGTGTGTGCTGTTGCAAAAAAGGTTAAAAAACTTTGTCTAAATCTGGTTTTTGTCTTGATGAATTTGTTTTTGCTATTTTTGGTGCGTTTCTATTTCAATAAACTTTTCACTTTTCTGCTTTAACATACTATCTACTTGCAGTGATGGTTCTTACAAAAGGAAGACCTGGCGCAAAAAAAATAGGGGGGCCACTTTTTAGTGTGCCAAGTTTTTCGTCCCGAAATAAAGTGATCTCTAAAAAAAGGTCATCACTTTCAATCGAGTGGATTATGCATAGACACAGATAGAGGGCCCACCGCCATGGTGGTACTATGAAGAAATAGAGCATATTTTGCTTAGAAGGGCCCACTTTTTGACGTTTTCTTGGGGGGGCTGGTGCAACCGCTCCGTTGGCTCCGTATTAAAGCCATCACTGTCTACTTCAAACTGTGCATCCTTTATTTAGACAACGTGACCAATATTTTGCTTTAACTTATTGCCTGGAAAGTAGCTTTTGACGTTTTTCTTTTGCCACACAACAAGTAACCAAACAAATTGTGGCTACTTCAACTACAAAACTTTTATTTATGTAGATTTGTCTAGGCCTATATTAGTAAATCAAAAATCAAACTCAAAGTGTCGAACCCGAATCATTAAAAATAATGTTTTGGTTTAGGTTCGAAAAAATTAGTTTTTACGGGTTCAACTCGGGTTCAGAATTTTATTTTAAAGGTTCAGTTTTGGTTCGGAAAATCGTGGAAGGCAGATCGTACGCATAGATGTTGAATAAAAGGTGAACCAAGATCGATCTCTGAGGAACGCCGTTTTTCAGACGGCGTAACCTGCATTGCTTGCTGTTACCGTTAGTGTGGGTGAAACTTCGGTTTCAGACAAGCTCCATGACCATTCTGACCACATACTTATCAGGAAGAAGCTTCAGCAACTTGTAGGTAAAGCCACGGTGCCAGACAGTGTCATAAACAGTTGTCAGATTGACAAATACGGCACCGGTCTTCTTCTTAGCCTCAAAAGAATCCTTGATGTTTTGGATCAGCAGAACAACTTGATCCACGGTTGACTTTCCGCGTCGAAACCTAGCCTGCTCTTTAGGGAGCAGTGGATCGATAATTGGCTCGACTCGGGCATAGATAAACCTCTCGAGGAACTTCTAGAAGACACAAAGCAGAGATACCGGTTGATAATTTTTTGGGTCTCCCACAGGCTTCATTGGCTTTGGGAACGCGACTACAAGCTCTCTTCTCCAGATCTTAGGAATTTTGAGTTGGCGCAAGCAGGAATAAATAAAGTCACGTAACCAGGACTTAGGCAGCTCCAGCATGGATTATAAGCTCTGGGCAGATGGAATCAGGGCCTGGAGCTTTACCTAGTTTTATGTGTTGAAGGCAGCAGTAAATTCTTTCTGTGAGAAAGTGTCATATATATTTACTGGGTTTGGTGCTGTGGCCCTCCAAAGGTCAAACATTTATTTAAAAATCGAGATGACTTGCGGTCAACAGCCTCGTATCTTTCATTTCTGAAAAGCTGAGATGCAATAGCATCAGCTGAGACGAGATAGTGACGAGAAGAGTGTCGTGACCTACCAGTAATTAAGGTTGTTCAAAATACTCCATGCTTTTCGACTAGAGTGTGAAAAGTCGATGCTCCGAACTGCTTCCGACCATCGATTTCTCCGCTTCCTGTCAAGTTTGGCAAGTATTGAAGCTGTAGCAGCCAAACTCGAGTTTTCTCCCTAAGGAGACTGCAGGAAAGTTCTATAGAAGGATTCATGGAGGACCTGGAAGGACTTGGAGGGGACTTTAAACCAAGACATGTCTACACTTTCAACGTAACTCCAGACTTGAAGATTGAAGTTCAGTCACAGTAAGACGGTGATAGCAGCCTTTTACTTAAATAACCGAGAGGCTAAGCGTGAGCTAAAAGTCTACAACAGCGATAGACTTTTACCGTTCTGTCCAACCCCTGCTTATCTTGGGGTAAAACTGGACAGATTACTCACGTTCGGTCACCACCTAGTGGCATTGCGCAAAAAATTAACCTCGCGCGTCACACTGCTGAGGTGACTTGTAGGTTCAGGATGGGGTGCTGGTGCCAAAGCACTACGCACAGCCGCCTTATCTCTGGTCTGCTCAACAGCTGAGTACTGCGCACCAGTCTGGTTTCGCAGCGCTCACACTCGCCTCATCGACAGTGTCTTGCGACAACGCCTTGCGCATAATCACTGGATGCCTGCGTCTCACTCCAACGGACCACTTACCCATACTCTCAGGCATCCAGCCAGCTGAGTTTCGTCGACTAGGAGCGACTCTCACCTTGGCTTACCGTGGATCTCTGGACTCTGATCATGTCTTGTATGGTCTTTTAAGTGGGACCTTAGATGCTCGCCAAGAGAGACTAAGATCTGGATACCCGTCTGTGCCAATTGCGTGGAATCTTTTAAACAACCTTGCCGGATTTGGCATCCGCGTTTCTATAAATGAACTAACTATAGATGGAACGAGGAGTATATTGTGATACATCCAGGCTCGGTGTTTTTATACCCAGGACCAGTGCAAGGCCTGTTGGAGTGAGCTTGCCCCGAACACTTTGGGTTGAACTTAATCGCTTGCGGACTGGTGTTGGGCGATTCCATTCGTTTATGCACAAATGGGGTCTCGCTGCTTCAACGAATTGCGAGTGCGGCACAGTTGAACAAACCGCAGACCACGTTCTAATTGTGTGCCCCATATATTGGGCACCACATGGAGCACGAGGTCTGACGGTTTTGGATAATACTAATACCTCAATATCTTGGATGACAAAACTCGATGCTGGCTTAACAACATCACTGCCAGCATCTGATCCAGGCAGTACAGCAGCCGGGGTAGTAAAAGGATTAACTCTCGGCCCCAGTCTTGCTTGTATCTGAGTTTGAGTTTGAGTTTGAGTTTATTTCACCAAATAAAAATTCACGAAAGAAACAAAATGCAAAATAAAGCAATTTGGAATGTTGGTAAGGAGCACCGAGGAACCTTTCGGTTTTCTAAGTCAAGGTGCTCCTTGAGAAAAAAAAAATTACAAAATCGAAAAAACGAAATAAACGAGTAAAATAATAATAACGGCAGCACAACAAAATTCATAAAATATCTGTAACGAACTTCGAAAGAAAACAAACAGGCACAGTTGCTACAATACAAACGCGAATAACACTCCCCTTGAAGGATAGTTACTAAACAGTCATACTAAACGCAGGGCCCCTGAGTATCTTAACTTCATGCTCACACGAAGCCCACAAAAGAAAAGTTTTTTTAATAACTGGAAATTAAGTAATGTTTATACTCTTTTTTGAAAGAAATAGTGTTTAAGATTTTAAGAGAGCTATCAATCTCCATCCACAATTTTGTTCCTCTAAATGATAATTGGTTTTGGGAAAATTTTTTTTTGACGCGTGGTAGAAAATAATTAAAGCTGTCAGCACATCTGGTTTTATGAGTATGCCAATTAGTAAGGTAGGTAAATTGTCTTTTGAATATAAATGGAAGATTGTTGTGATGAAGGTTATGCATAAATTTGGCCAGTTCTAACTTATAAATTTCATCAAGTTTTAAAATTTTTAACATTTTGTATTGAGGATTGATAGAAAAATATTTTGATGATTTGGTAATTAATCTAACAATATTATTCATTCTTATTTGAATTTTGTTCAGGAAAATATTTGCTGCATTTCCCCAGGAGATGACACCATACTGAACCCGACTGTGAATAAGACTGTGGTATAACGTGACCAGGGTTTCCCTTGTTACATAATTACGCAATCTGCAAAATAATCCTCTATATTTCGCCAGTTGTAGAGAGAGATAGGAAGTATGAACGGACCAATTTAATAATTCATCAATATAAACACCAAGGTATTTTATATTTTAAACTCTATTAATAGAGGTACCATTGAAACTTAATTGAAAAATATAATCAACTGGTCTATATGGTGTTTTGTTAATAAGTAGAAAATTTGTTTTAGAATAATTTAAGGATAATTTATGTTTCAAAAACCAATTATTTAAACTGTTCAGTTCATTATTTACACGAGTCTGTAGAGTATTTAAATCGTTATCAGCTAAAGTTAAATTGGTGTCGTCAGCGAAAAGTGTAATATCAAATTTAGAAGCTAATGGCATGTCATTTATATACAGTAGGAATAAAATTGGGCCTAGGCAGGATCCTTGTGGAACGCCGCAAGAAATTTTTTGCAGATTAGATTTGGTTTCAGCTACAACTGTGTATGAATATCTGTCGGTGAGATAACTCTTGAATAAATCTAAAGCTATACCACGGATTCCAAAAAATAAGTTCATTTTTTTTAATAAGATTTTATGATCGACAGTATCGAAGGCTTTAGATAAGTCAAGAAATAAACAACAGCTATATAAACCATTATCAATGTTATTGATTAATTTATCATAAATATTGCTAATGGCTAAAGTGGTAGAATAATTCTTACGAAAACCGAATTGATGTTCACTTAACAATTTGTATTTGTCGAGATAATTGATTAATCTATTAAGAATGAGTTTTTCGAAAAGTTTGTGAAACTGAGAGAGAAGCGAAATTGGACGATAATTGCTAGTTTTACACATATCGCCTTTTTTAAATAGAGGAAATATTTCGGCTACCTTGAGACAATTAGGAAAATCTCCTTGCAAAAAAGCAAGATTAAATAAATCGCTGAGTACTGGTGCAATCTGACCTGGAGTGGACGCCCTTTCAAACGATAACGACGGCGACAATGAGTTTTGGTTCAAGTTTAGGAAATATTAACAGTTAATACCGGTTTACGGATCAGGTTCGAGGCCCGGAATTTAATGTTAAAGTTTTTACTTAGTGCTGCTAGTGTTGAGTTTGTACTTTTAAAAAGTTGCTATAGATTTTGCTACGCTTGGCTTAACCACAAAAAGCTTTATGCAAGGGCACAAGCGTTTTAAAAACCTTTTTAGTCCTTAACGGTATAGGCTAATTGGCTTATGTAAGATACATATTTTGAATAACTATAGAACTTTGTGTTTCGCTTACTTTTCAGTTTTCGGAAAAAAATATAAGGTTTTTAAGTTAAAAACAAAAATGCGTGTATCTGCTTCTGGGAATAATTTGAGTCTTTTTAAGATGTCACCGTAAGCGATTTTTTTTTTTTTCGGTGAGACTAACCTGGAATCCCCCCCTACAGCACCAGGATAGAATAAAAAAAAAGCCAAGAGGAAAAGAATATCTTCAAGAAGCGATAGTAACCACAGAAGAAATTCCAGTTAGTTTCACAAACCAAAATCACTTACCGGTACGGGTGCCTTTAAAATGTACAGGTCGGCGTGGTCATCGCGGTTGGCGTGGGAGCGAGGTTGACTGGGTTAGTTACATAAAATATTTATTGTTAATACCAGTTGTATTTGTAATGTAAATAAGTAAAGCAATAATAATCAATCAGTTTTGAGAAGTTGGCTATTTGGCTTTATAGAATAATTAAATTTTGTTGAAACCGACTGTATTTGTAATGTAAATAAATATAAAAAGCATAGTCATTAGGCAAGGTTTACGTGGACAAGGTTGGCAAGGCTAGATTGCTTTGATATGTGGGGACTGGGCTAATGTTGGTTAGATTAACTAGTTTGGGAAAGCTTACTGAGTTGATAAAAGTTTTGTCAAAACTGAAAGTTTTTTTTTATTCCTGCTTTGTGCATTAATTTAGATTAGGCTTACAAATACAGTTGGGTCAACAAATTTAAATATTTTTAGTCAACCTACCCCACCATGTTGACCATGCCAACCACGTTAACCACACCAACCACATGGACCATGCTGACTAGTGACTATGCCAACCTGTACATTTTAAAAATACTGATCAGTACCAGCCTACAGTGACTTCTTAAAAAAAACCCGATTTTCTTCTGTGAAACTAACCCAAAATCACCCCTACTGTATCAAGATGGAACTAAAAAGAAGTCAAGGGGAAAAAATCTCTGTAAGAAGTAATAGTAAACACAAGGGGGATCTGGATTAGTTTCATGAACAAAATTGCTTTATGGTGACTTTTTGAAGAGAACCTGTTCATTGTTACTAACTTTGCAGGCTTTGGGGATTTTCCAAAATTTTAAAAGTTATTGAAGTATTGTTGGCAGCATGATGGAGTGGTTAGAG
Source organism: Diplosoma virens (assembly GCA_963680785.1). Lineage (NCBI taxonomy): Eukaryota > Metazoa > Chordata > Ascidiacea > Aplousobranchia > Didemnidae > Diplosoma > Diplosoma virens. Next base: position 18,516,379 of record OY796893.1, read on the forward strand.
CACCGTGATTGTGATTGACATGGTCTCAATTCAAAACCTGCTTGTGCCATTTTGTTGTGTCCTTGGGAAAGACACTTTCTTCTGCTTGGTGGTCTTGGCAAGCAATTCTAAATTTCAGTCATATTTGTATAAACCTAAAAAACTAAAATAAAAAGTTTTAACTGGACCAGCAAAATCTTGGCATCTCTGGAAGCAGATTAAGGTAATTGCTTACCCTATGTATTAGCGCCTCTTTTGCTTTTCTGCAAATCAGGATGATAAATATAGAGATAAAATAAGTAAGCTTGGCAAATAGCAAACAAAAACCAAAATACCCTTATATTTATTCATTATAGTATGATTGGATGAAAAGCATTGAAAAAAATTTTTTTTTATTCAACCCATCAACCAATCTTCAATTTATTTAACACCAACCAACTATTTACATGTTATATTTTTCAAGCAAGTGTTTCATCTGTTTTATTGCAGTGTTGATTTTACAAGATATTGAGGTATTGGTATTAGCTTTAACTATATGTATTAACCAGTAATAGCTGGTTAGCAGTTTTTTCAAATTGCTTATTTATCTAGTTAATTATTTATTAGAAAATATCACATAAGATGATAAATTTCTAAGGGGCTTTTTATCAAAAGCCAATATTATTAACATTACCAAAAAGACAGTTCATTTCTGATATGTGTAAACTTGTTATTTTATCTATAGCCTGCTTCAGTGATTTAAGATTGGCTAAATAAAATGGACTAAGTTAATTTAATGTAATATTTTTAACATTTATTTGTTGCTTTGTGATAAAACCTAAAAATAGTGAATAAGATCCAAAATCTATTAGTATAAATTAAACAAAAATGTAGCTGTTGTTTATTGGTAAAACTAACCTGGATTCCCCTGCAGCACTAGGAGTCAATAAAAAAGAAACCAAGAGAAAAAGAATCTCTCAAGAAATGATAGTAACCACAGGGGGATTTTGGGTTAGTTTTACAAACAAAAATCACTCACAGTCACTTATGAAAAGACCCAAAACTACATGGTCAAGTTGTATGAAATGCTAATGTCAATGTTAATCCCAATAATTTTGTTTCAATTATGGCCTATATATATCAAGTTTTTATGACTTTGGGGAACCAATCAACATCACTGTTTTTGCTTGGTTGTTAAAAAACAACAGAATCTTGGCATCTCAAAAGCAATCCAAGTTAATCAATTAATTGTTGTTCTCCTGCGAATCAAAGGGATACCCACCTATGATAATGATGATATTGTTCACAATTACCAGTTAACAGGAAAATAATTTGCAAAGTGAAATTAAAAAGCATTGTCTAAATGAATAAAAACCTTTTTTACCCAAAAGTTGGCTCGTTTTAAAAAAAGTCCTTCTAATGTTTTTCTCTGGATATAAAATTTTCAGGTCTTGTTCATTGTTTGTTATTACTAAACTCACAACCTTTGGAGATTCTAAAAAATTTAAAAGTTTATAAAGTTGGAAATGGCAAATAGCAGGCAAGATCCAAATTTTTTTAAGTTTTTTTGTTTCATTTATATTTGTATAATAAGTTTTGTTTAATAAATTTAGGTATTTTCAAGTTTCTTTCGACATTAAATGTATATAGTTTGTCTGATTGAATGATTTTTTGTTCAATTAGTACTGTTTATAATTTGCAAGATATAATCGTATGTCTACCACAGTTCAATTTACTCCTAAACCTATTTATCTAAAAGATAATAAGTCAGAAGAAAATTCAAATAGTTCATATTGTGGAAGTCATCCATTTTTAAATCCATTAACAAATGGGTTTCATTTATCACATTGTTTGTTCCATACTATAACAATTGGATTATTTTTAATTTTATTGATTGCTGTTGTTCGTCAAGTATTGGAACTAAAAAGGTAAAAAACAGTATTGGTTAAAGTCTAGCTTTTTTAAATTATGGTAAAGTTTAGGTTAAAACTAGTTTAATTTTTCTTAAAATTTTATTTAAAATTAAGTTAATTTGCAGTGTAACTAGTTTTGTTTGTTTATTTATGATATTATTGTGTTGGGCAAATATGCCTAAAAGTGAAAAAAAGCTTCAGACAAAGACAATTTACAAAAGCATTATAATCACATATGACTGTACAAATAAATCATACTTTTAATCTACCTGCATTTCAAAACATATAGTAGTAAATGTTATAGTGATCAAATCTGTTTTTAAACCCTTTTGTGGCCCATAACAGAAAATTTCAGCTGTGTAAAAATAGAACCTTAAACACATGCAATGATGTTTAACTCACATCATGTATAAAAACAATTCACATTCTACCATCACATTTACCAATGGTATGTATGAATCTTTAGTGTAATTTGCATTTGTCTAAAATCTGGAAAATTTAAAACTACATAGCATTTGCACAAATGCACTATTTCAAAGATAACTTGTCTGTACCCTGCAAGTTTGTAATTGTATATTGACATCTAACATTCTCTTTTTTAATCTTGTGACTCTTATCAATGCATTGCTGCAATGAAAGAAGCAATATTTTGCATCCCTCATTTATGAGCAGATGCTTGAAATTATGTTACAGTTGAAAAAGGATGATATTAGAAAGCAACATTTGTGGCATTGTGCATTATGCACATCAAACACAAGGTCACTGTCTGACCAGGTTTTAATTTTTTAACTTTTTTCCCCAAAAATTGTCTGCTCAAGGTTTTGTTTTCAGAATTTGTCATTTAAGGAAAGAGATATTTGAGATGAGAAATAAAACTTTGATGTCTGTTAAAGATTCCAATCTTGAAACCATGGTCAGGCAATGAGCTTGAGTTCTGCCTGAAAGATGCACAACGCTGTAGATAGTGCTCTATTGTGCTGTCTACCTTCAACTCATTTATATTTTCTTGAGTAATGCAATTATAGGTTCTCATACACTGTATTGCCAACAAAAATTTGTGTGATCAAATGAACAAAGCAAGCAAATCAAAAATAGATCTTATGCCAAAACCTAATACTTTTAACTGACTTATGATTAACTAGTATTTTAGTGTTAAAGTTTTTAATTAAGATTTGGTTTGGGATTTTGTGTTTGTAGTTTATGAATATAAGCAATATGCAATCAACTTATTTTTTCAGTAATGCTTGTAAATATATATTTTTTAGAAAGGGTGTTGCCGTAAAAGCAAAGTATATACCAAAGTCAATATATTACAATTTCCAATGGCTATGTTTGTTTTTGCTACTTGTTGAAACACCAGTACGGTTTGTAGTTCTATGGGGCTATGTTAACAATATTGTTGCTGGAGTTGATATCTTATACTTATGTATAAGGTGAGTATGTAATACATTTAAAAAATAACTCAATCTACTTTTTTGTAAATTGTTGAGTTTATTTATATCTGTAAATCTCTAATTTTGTCTTTTTTTTTATTTTTTTTGTGGTAGTTTTGTCAAACATTCTTATAACAGTATCTAATATCCCTCTGTACTTATTTTTCTAACCATCTCAATCTTAAATTTTTTCTTTAATTGTCCCATTTGAGTTGTCTCTAATACTCTTTATTCTCAACCTTCTGCCTCTGTCACCCTTGTGTTTCATAGATGTAAAATCCAAATTGGAAAATCCAAATTGGAAAATAAATTTTGTCTTTTGATGTCTTGGGCCTTTAATTAAAGATTATTAAAAAAACCGATAAAGCTCGGTTAATCTTATAAATTAAATTCTTACATGGTATTCACATTGCTGATTCATCTGAACATTCATATAATCTAAAAAGCTCAGTTAGGAAATAGTGCATTTTGCCAAACAATTAGGAAATAGTAAGCAGTTTGTTGCTAAGTGCAATAAGACAATCAATTTTTTTTCAAATGACCCAAACAAAACTGACAATGCTATTGCATTTAACTTTTCAAAACAACAATCTTGTATCAAACTCAGCTATTGTGTAATTTGTTATAAACTTGGCCACAGATGGATTTAAACTCAGCTTGAATCTTTCATTATAATTTGTTAAATTACAGTTTTCTTGCACTTTTTCAAATTACTGTTGAGACATTAATTGCCTGATTGGTAAATTTGGATTGTTTCTAGAATGAGTTCTTGTTTTTGGTTGCTGAAATCAATCACTTTTGATGGGAATTTTGGTGACTCTTGCTGAATTTTACTGAACTTACTGAAGTGTGCTGTCTAGGTTTTTATTTGAAATAAAGACTATAGTTTTTATTGTAGTTTGAAGTTTTCTAGAAAGTAAAGTCAATGAAGGCCTAGGAGTTCCTCTGGACTCTGCTGCAATCATTTTCCTAATTATAACACTATTTTCAAACAAATGATTTTATATGTATATTCAAAAACCAAAATGAACAAGGTTATTGACTTATGTGTCTATACATCAAACAAGTTGAGCATTGAAAAAAGATAAAGATATGAAATATTTGCAATTTTTCATGAGTAATAAGCTGAGAATTAGATTACCCAGTACCAATAATTTGAATGTTTGTAATAACTGATAGATTACAAAGTTGCCTACTGGTGAAAAAACATACACTATCAATGGAATAGTATCTTTTGCTTTGATAAACTGTTTATAATGAAGACCATAAAAATTATCAAAGCTTGGCAAAGATTGTTCCTGCACCAAGATCTAGCAAATAGCTATAGCTTTTTAGCTGCTTTACCCTAAAACTTACTTTCTATTACACAAACTTGTTAATATATGAGTTTTATTTTTTTCAAAGGTTATTTCAGTCCTTAAAATTACTAAATGGCAAAAAAATATTGAAACTTTAAAACCAAAAAAAAAAAGAGTAGAAACTTAATTTTTGCTAAAATTAATTTCATTAAGCAGATTATTTGCATTAAAAAAAGATCTGTATGAGTAATTTACATTGTTTAATATAGTTTAAGCATACAAAATAGAGCAAAACATTGGTTTTCCAAATTGCCACCAGCTCAATGGCAACCCCTAGATCTCTCAATGACTCCTTACCCCTGTCTCTATGCAAGCGATTTCAACTGTTTGCATGTATGTGTTGGTCAAGGCTTAAGTGTCAAAAATGCAGATGGATAGTGCTTGGCTGGTCAAGCAAATTTTAGTAGTCTCCACATTTGTGCTATTTTTTACATGCCACCAGCTCCTAATCTGGTCATTAGATCACTGGCCCTAATCTGAATGTAATGTTTAAAATGTTGGTCCATCTTTTATCACACAGACACAAAAAGTTAAATTATCTATTATTTTAACATGCATTTTTCTTTTTTACACTAATTGTGGCTGCACTTTATGAAAAGCAAGAAAAAAATTTGAAAAATAACAAGAGCTATTTTATGTAAAAATTGCAAAAGAAACTAATTTTGTTTTAAAAACCAGTGGATCAACCAAAATTAATCAAAAGGAGTTTATAATAAAGCAAAGAGAAAAAAAAACATTTTAAAGCTTTGCTTTTACAAACTGGCTCAATTTGCAGCATTTTCCAGCATTTGATAGTTTGGTGCTTTGATGCTGTTCTGTGGAAGTTGCAAAAATAACACAAAACAATCATAACTTTTTTAGTGCTTCACTTTTATTTGATTTATATGCTTACCAACCAAATAAAATGTTTTCATATTAATTATTTAAATATGACACTATTTGAGTATACAAAAGTATGTCTGATAAAAGACTGAATTTGATTCTAAGAAATTAAAATGTTTGTTGGATTCATTCATGTTTATACATTTTAACATTCTCTTTAAAACTCTCAGGTTGGTGTTATTGGCTGTCACTTTTCATCTTCTCTGCATTGAAAGAAAATTTGTTTTTCGAACTGTTCGATTGAAACGTCATAGCAATACTTTTCTTTTGACTTGTATGATCATATTTCTTATTGAAATATTGTCTGCCATTTCTTGGAATGATGTGCACTGGTGGTTTTTGCAGCAAAACCCTGGAGAAAAGGTAGTACATTATATAATCATTATCAGTGATTGTGTATTAATTTAATTTGCTATATATCTAGTTATTGAATTAATTTAATTGCAATTGTTTTGTCTTTTTTTAAGCTTTTAACAGTAGTGTGTGTGACAGCTAGAAGTGAATTTTTATACACTTTTTAAAAAGAATATCAGTAAAAATATTGATTTATTGTTATAATTTTGTTGGCAATGTGGTCAAGTGGTTAAGAGCATCATGATTATGATCAACGTAGTCATGGTTCAAAACCTACTTGCACTATTCTGTTGTGTTCTTGGGAAAGACACTATATGGCATTTTCCCCTGCTTGGCATTCTTGGCAAGCAGTTCTAAATTTCAGTCACATTTTGGTTTAAAACAAAAAAGTCAAATTAAAAAATTTTAACCAGACAGCAATATCTTGGCTTTTCTGTAAGCAGGTTGGGGTAGTTGCTTGCCCTTGGGGTAATTGCAATGCTTTCCTGCGCATCAGGAGGATAAATATAAAGATAAAATAAATAAATTATAATCATTCTTTTCTATTCATCAGTTCTATTGCAGGTTTAACTGCTATACTTTTCCAATCGACTCTTTTGTGAAATTCTAATTTTGTAATTTGGTTAATGTTTCTGATAAAGCATTATCTTTTTGTTCAGGCCCAGATCGTTTAATTTTGATTAAAATTGTGCTATTTTAATTGAAGTCCTGTTGTGTTTGCTTTACTTTTTTCTAGCACTTTCCAAAATAATTAGAACAGTATTGTTTTTTGCAAGGATTGCAAAATGCATCAACATCACTGACAGTCAAATCCTCTTTTTTCAAATCCAATTGCTAAATTATAGTCATGAGGTAGGATTGGAGAAAATCATCTAACGACCTCTCCTTGGCATAGAAGGTAGCTTTTCTGATCAAGAGAAGGATTTTGCTCTGGTGTTGGCAGCAAACTCAGCACTATATAATTTCCTGACAGTATTAAAGTGCCATCAGCACCATAATTTTTGACATTAAGATTCAAAGAAAACATACAGTATAATTTTTAATGAAGTTGAACAAGTTAATTTATGTTGGCACTGAGGCCAATAACTTGTTTTATTATTGATTGAGTTAAATCTGTTTTGCAATATCAATATGTTTAACTGTTATACTTGTCATGTAAATGATTGAGTTGAGTCCGTTGTACAATCACTCATTTATTTTCATTATATAGCAGAATTCAATTAATACATCCAACTCTTGTCTAGCAGATTTTTCATGTATTTATTTTTAAACAACTTTCTGGGGTCAAAATAAAACCAATATATTTACTGTCTTTATTGATCAATTAAAATTGCAATTGTTCAGACATTTTCTAGCTTTAAAAATTATTGTAAAAGTAGTATGTGCAACAGCTTAAATCAGTACATATGCTGAAGTGAACTCTTATATACTATTTTAAAAAGAGTATCAGTAAAAAAATTTATTTATTGTTATAAGTAATCTTTTACATATCAGCACTATCAATATGTTTAACTGCTATCTTTTGTCATAAAATTGATTGAGTTGAATCTGTTATTAAATTATTTGTGTATTTTCATGCGTGCTTATCATGTGTATTACAGTTTGATGAGTCAGTTGATAGTGCAAATCTTTCTCAATTAATAATATTTGTTTGGTATGTCAAGAATAAAACCATCAAAGAAGACTTTCTTTTTTGCTGCCCATTGGAGACAATGACAAAAGCCAGTTATGTGCTAAAGCTTGTGGAAGACTTTTTAGCAGCAGAAAAATTAAATTGGGACAAACTTGGAAGCAGTTGCACAGATGGGGTGCCTGCTATACTTGGGTGCGATCTGGATTTTTGACACTTGGCAAACAGAAAAATCCTAATGTTATTGGAATGCACTGCACTCTACATTGAGAAGTGTTGGCATCAAGAACCATGTCGTCATTACTTAAGCAAGCATTTGATTGTGCAATTAAAGTTGTCAACTATTTAAAAGCAAGGGCTCTGAATACTTGACTCTTTTGATAATTATGCCAACAGATGGATGCTGAGTATGATTCTCTGTTATTTCACTCTTCTTTGCACTGGCTTTCAAAAGAAAACATGCTGAATAGGCTTGCACATTTATTACCAGAGGTTAATGAATTTCTTGAAATCCAACATAAGCAAGAACTGAGGAGAGATATTTCAGATATAAGGTTTCAAAATAGATTAGCATTCTTAGCAGACATGTTTTCGCATTTGAACAAACCAAACTGCAAGTTGCAAGGTGTCGGCAGAAACATACTTGGACTACAAAATAAGATTACTGCTTTTATTGCAAAAGGTAAACTATGGAAAACAAAAATACAAGCTGGCAAGAAAGTAGCAGCGTTTCCAATGATGAATAAAATGGTAGAGATCAACAGCATTATTTAAAGTGAGGTTGTTGACCACTTTAACAGCTCGATTGAGAAATTTCATCATTACTTTGCCAGTGTTGAATACAGCACACCAATGGTGACATCAACAAAAAACCCTATTAGAATTTATGTTGAAGAATTTTCAAATGAGCAAAATGAAGAAGAAGGTATTCTAGAAGAGTTTTTGGACATGATTCGTGATTCAACTGTCAAGGCTTCATTTGAAGATGAAAGCTTGGAAAAATTTTGGGGAATGATGGAGAAAGCATATTCAAAAGTTGCAAAAAAACCACTAACATTGTTGACTGTGTTCCCTTCTACTTATCTCTGCAAGTCAGCATTTTCAAGTGTTGTTGCTGTTAAAATAAAAACTCAAAACAAATTGCTAGATCTGGATTCAGATTTATGTTGTGCTATCGCAAAAATTGCAGCCCATATTTCATTGATTGTATCCTAAAAACCAGAGCAAAAATCTCACTAATGGAGTGGTGTAAATGTTGATTTACATTAAATGGTTCTTTTGATATATAGTGCTGTTTTATATTAAGTATAACAGATAAATTAGATTTTGAACTAACAAAATTAAATAAGTTAGGTTTTGGTTAATAGTTGGAAATGGAATTTGGTCTAAACAGAAATGGGTAATGAGAAAAAAAGGTTAAGAACCATTTTCTAGGTAAAGGAAGTAACTTCAAGTGTTTTAAGATTATTTGTTTGTAGTAAATGTGAGAAAGCAACAAATAGTGTGGGAGAAGTGCAACAAGAGGTAATGTATGATGAAGTGGAAACTGTGAAGGGATTTTGCTATCTTGGTGATAGGCTGAATGCCAGTGGAGGATGTAAAGCCATAGTGAATGCAAGAACAAGATTGTGATAGGAAAAATTCCGAGAATGTGATGAGACACTGTTCAGGAAAAGATTCTCTTTGCAGATGAAAGGAAAGGTATATAAAAGCTATGTAAAATTAGCTATGATATATGGAAGTGAAATGTGGTGTTTCAAAGAAAATGAAGTAACTATTTTGAGAATACCAGAAAGATCTATTGTGAGGGCAATGTGTGATGTAAAGTTGGTGGACAAGAGAAATACAATAAAGCTGATGGACATGTTGGGATTGAAGGAAGCAGCAGATAAGCTAGCAAGGGCAAATAGTGTGAGATGGTATGGTCATGTTTTGAGACAACCTGAAGAAGATGTTTTGATAAAGGCAATAGTACATGAAGTAGATGGAAAACTTAAACAGGCCCAACCAAAGATAAAATGGAGGAAACAAGTTGAAAAAAACATAAGCAGGATTGGTTTAAGGAAAGAAGATGCAGCAGATTGGTGTAGGTGGAGAGAAGGTGTAAGAAGAGTTGCAGAAGTAGTGAGATGCATGCAGCCACCTCCATTCACCAGGAATATTTAAACCAGATTAAAATTGAATTGATGATGATGATGATAACATTGTGTTGTTTCTTTTGTTTCTTGATCTTTACTAAATCTGCATATTTCGATTTTAGTAAGTTATCAGTGATAGAGAATAAAATATGTGTAAAGAAATGAATTAGACTAAATTTTTTTTCTAATTTAATACATTTGTTGTATATCTGATCGGGCCTATAGTCCAAATCCACCCCTTTTCACTCATTAACCCAGCCCACCAAACAATTTATTTTTAATATAATGTCATTTAATATCATTGTTTTTAACTAGAAAATAAAAAAGTTTTTAAATGAAATGCATTGTTTGTGTTTATTCAGCATGCTTGTCAATATTTAGAAAAAATTGTTCCAGAACATAAAAAACTTGCCCAACCCTGCTGTATTTGCAAAGCATTTTAAAATTGAAAACATATTTAGGTTTTATTTGGTTTATGGATTACTCGTTTAATTTTTTCCACTCTTTTGTTTTTGATTGGACTTTGGTCACCTGGTGTTCCCAAACTTTTGATAGATAAAGATCGAGATATAGAAAAAAGTCAGGTATCTTTATAAATAAAATTATACTTATAGTAGATGAATTTGAGATTTAAAGTTTGTCTTGCTTTGTTCTGATTCATTCTGTTAATGTAAACACTTAATTTATTTTTAGTTGAATAAAAAGAATAACATATGTACCAAACTATTTGAAAATGTATTTTGATGACATTTTTTGGTGTATTCAGTTGGAATATGATATTTTGTTTTTTTAAAAGGTTAAAAACTTGCACCTTTTGGCTTGTAAAAACAAAACAAAAGCTATCACATTAATAACACAATTTGAGATTTTATTCCTTTTCTAAATGTATTAAGAATATACTGTATTTGCACTAATGTAAATAGTCTTAAGAAAAAGTTGTGTTGTTAATGTTTTCCCAGTGCTGGCATTTGTTTTTTCATGACCTCATACAAAATTAAGTTGTTATTTACTGGTTTCAGTATCTTGAAATGTAAACTACAATAAACCAATTGAAGGGCTTAGTTCTAAATGTACCTAAGTCACATAATGTCAGTTTTGAGAAAATGAGGTTTAAAGTTTTCAAAAACCCTGGCAAATCAGAGTAATGATTGAAAAAACCTAAATGGTTTTTTATTACATTGGTTATGTATCTCTCCCTATTTCAACAACTTTTTAGATTTTTATTATGATGTCATAAGGAATTAAAGCTTGTTTTGCAAATCGGACTTAGGTATTTTTATTGGAAATTTTGTTTTAAGAGCGCTTTTCTACCAAATTGTCAGTGTAGTTAGGCAGAAAAAGTCAACCACATGTAATAATAATGATAATATGCATTCTATTTTTTAGAGAGTGACATATCAGAAAAGAATTTAGGATCTAAAAAACGAAGTGATGAAAAGTAAATTTTCCGAAAATTTTCATACCAAACCAAGAAAACATAAAAAAGCTGTTCCATGATCTATTAACTAAAAGCTAAATCAATATAAAACTATTAAGTACAAATTTTTTTAAACAGTGTTTCTAAATGTCAATAGATGAGTTGATGCTTCATGACTCCAATAGAATGCTATGTAATTAAATTATTAGGTTATAGATGGGAATCAAAAGCTCAAAATAAAACATTAAGATTTCCAATTAATTTTAAAATAATGATTAAAATAATAATACAGGTAAACCTAATGCAAAAATAAGTTATTTAATAAGCTTTCCTGTAATAAAAATGAAAGTTATTACTTCATTATAATGCTTGTGCTACTCTTATATTATTAACCTTTGACAAACTTTCAAAAGCTTCTATTTCAAGTTTCATTGACAAAAGTAAAAAAAAATTGTTCAGGTAAGACTGCTTTGCAGGTTGAGGCTTCAAACAATAGGTTTAATGAGCTATCAAGTGTTTATAGGAATTTTTAACATAAATCAGTTAGACTTTGGTACTTCTAGAAGAAAAAATGTGCTAAGATTTCAAACCTCTGTGCTTTTCAAAAGGTGATTTCTGTACATTATTTTGAAAAGATTTTTTGTCAGAATATTTATGGCAAGTAAACAAACAATTTTTTCAGCTTATCTTTTTTTCGTTTTTTCGAAAATGTGACTTAGGTACTTTTAGAAATAGGGCCATCAATTGAAATTTAACAAATCGCTCACATTTGGACAAGGATTCACATTAACCCAAAATAATTGTATTTAATCTGGTGCTATTGGAATAATTATCTCAATTGAACACATTAATAAAACAAGTTGCTTTAAACTAAATAACTAATTGCTTTAAAATAAAACAAAGTTTTTGATGGAAGTCAATTGCAGTAAATTTTCACTAGTAGTTTCACTAACAAATCTAAAGTATTAAGGCAGAAAAGAAAACTAGCTAAAGGTTGTTGCTTTAAAAGGTTAGTTATACTGCAATGTCGTAAAATAATAGATGACCTTAGTAGTAAAAAATTAAATTGTACTGAATTTTTGTCTTATTATAAAGTATTTTGATACTGTACCAGATTTGGGATATCATTTTGTTTTGCTAGTTTTTTTAATTATTGGAAGAAAAGTTTAAATTAACTGATAATATTTTTTTGTATTTTTTGAAAAATAATTATTAAATGAATCCATTAGTGTTGCCTATACCAGTTGCAGTTGCAATAGGATTGAAAAAAATTACTTTTTTTGAAGTTCCAAAGTTGTTTTAAGAAAAAAATGGGTTGTGGATTGTAAAACTTAATTCAAAAAAGGAAAATATTTAAAAAAACCAGAAATTTTTGACTAAAGTATGTTAATTTTTGTAAAAAAATAAAACTTTTAATACTTTTTTTACCCCATCCATGTGATATATTTTTTTTTTTAGATAGCCCATTTGATATTTTTTATTTTTATTTTTTGAATGGTTATTGTTGCTTTTTGCAATCAAGTGTTGAACAAAACTTCAAATTTATATTTTGACTTAAATCTATGTCTGATATTCATCAATTATACTTTTTAATTGAATATGTAAATGAACAAAATTGCAAGATATTTGCTAGTCAAGAACAGAAGAAATAAATTAATACATCCTTCTGAAACAACACTGTTTTTCAGTCTTGTTCTGCATTGTGTTCTTATTTTTATTATTACTTTTTTGATGTTATACAGCTTTTGATTCATAGGAAGAAAAACTTTTTGAAAGTAATGAGGTATCTGATCAAAAACAGTCAACATGGGCTGGGATCAAAGAAAAGCGCAAACTTTTGTGGCCCTACATGTGGCCAAGGGGAAATCTTCTGTTGCAAATTCGAGTTCTATTGTGCATCTGTTGTTTGATCGGAGGAAGAATTGTCAATCCTTATGTTCCAATATTTTACAAAAAGATAGGTAATCAAAGTTGTTGTCATTCTTTTTGAAGTGAAATAACTGCTGCTGTTTTTTCTTTTAGTAAATGCCCTAAGTGAGGCACAGCCATGGGATATGATTTGGCCTCTAATTCTGGGTTACATTGGCTTGAAGTGCCTACAGGGAAGTGGTTTTTCTGGAGGCATCCTAAATAGTTTGCGTTTGTATTTGTGGATTTGTGTTCAACAGTACACAAATAGACATGTCCAAGTAAGTGAGTTTTATGCTGTTTTTGGTATTTGGAGAATTTTATGATTATTGTAATCTGCATTTTATATTGCTCATGAGAAATATCTTATGCTCAGCCATTTTAAGTGTAAAAAACCAAAAGCTTGATTGAAAGCTTTCATGTTTGTTGTTAGTTGGCGCTTGTGATCGTATGTTGCGATTGCTGTATGATGTTATTACATTAAAAGGTAATGTTTTAAAATTTAAAAGAGTTTTAGTTCTTAATTTTTAACAGTTTTCAACTAAAACACGAATTTGTGCACAAGCTTTTGCAATTTGTAAAATGTAAATACCAATAGTTGCTGTTTGATCTTTAATTTAGCATTTTGATGCTGAAAATTTTGGAAGTGAACGCTATGTAAAAACTTTTTTATTGAGAGTAAAAGAAGATGCCAATCTTCTTTAATTATACAAGGTGTCCATAAAATTTTGTTACAAATTTTAAAGTGTTTCAAAAACATTTGATGAGATAGTTTAACCAGATTTGTTTCATTTTTATTGGTGTTTCTTAAAGTTTTTTTTACTTGATTTAACACCCATACGCCTCTATATGACACCATAAATTGCCCGAAGCACCAAAATAGTTCTCGATTTCTTGCCAAGTTTAGCTGTTTGCAGTAGGATAGCCTTGTCAAAGGTGGCAGCCCCTGTCCCTGTCTCCATGATTTTTTGTATCATATATAAATTGAACGACTTGTTGGTGGATCTTTTCCGTATTTCTGTAGTTTGGCTTTGTCGGCACATCCGATTTTGTCTGAATAAACCAGGATACACATTTTTGCCATTTTGCAGGGTACATTTAACAAAATATCCAACATTTAAAACATAATTTAACAAAACTAATATGCATTTACAGAATATTCAAACCACGAAATTTTGATGTTAATAAAAAACTTTAATAAAGACTGATTAAAATAAAATAAATCTGGTTAACATATCTCATCAACTGTTTCTGTAATAATTTTTTTCTATATTACAAGGTGAGCATAAAGTTTCTTTGCAATTAAAGAAACTCTATGATCTTTCTCTTTTTTCTTTGCGACTTTAAACAACACTGTATAGCAGTGATCAACGTTTTGCGGTCTCGGTCTCGGTCTCGAAGCCATGTGGTCTCGGTTTCGTGTTTTTTAAATTAGTCTCGAGACCAGACATTTTTTTATAATTTTGTTGCTTGATGTTATTGTGATGAGTTTTGCGATTTCCTAAAAAATAACACTCAATTGACCAGCTTTGCCGCAATTTGAAGGGGTAAAAAGCTTCTTTAATCTTTAGTTTTGGCAACTTTTTTACGTTTATTCCTATGAAAATTTTTATTGTGATCAGGGCCATCTCTTACAAGCTAATCCCATAACGAAAAAAACGTATTTAAATTTTTTTCTTTCGACAACAAGCAAGTCTGGTAGTGCTTTGAATGTTTCTACCCACACACTTACCGTTAAAACATTCACACCAAATTAATCCGATTTAAAAAAACCAAGCAATTTGATTATGTATATGTTTTTAAAAACTTTTTTTTAGTTAGAAGAAAGAAATACGAGAAAAACTAGATCTAAATGAAACAGCATGATAGATTATGTAGCTTTAATTTAGCATAAATGCAGCAGTAGTCCCAAAAAGCGGACATGCATTTTTAATGTTGTTACAGTTAATCTACTGCTAGTTAACTGCCTCCAAATTTAGTGCGCGTGTCAAAAGTTGCTTTAAAAGTGTATTTTAAATATGATAAAAAAATGCCTTTAACGTTAACTGGAAGCTAAAGTTTCTAAATATTCAGTTTAAAAACGTGTTAAAGTAGATTTAGAAGTAGACTCTAATAGTGATAACGCTATGTCAACGATAAAGTTGTTTGGAGACTTAAATCGGGCAATGCAATAACACAATAGTTAGATCAGACCGGTACAAAATATGGCTCGTAAATGCCCAGAATATCGTTTTTGAGACGATTAATAAAATTTTTATTTCGAATTTTTTTAGTTTGTATGGCAGGAGTGCAGTTACATAAAATGAGGCAATTCTTAAATCCTAACAGTTAGGATTACATCTTTTAAGGCCCGTTTCCACTACGAGCGTGGAAAAGAGCGTTCTTTGTTTGTTTTATTGATTTTTTTTGCGCTCGCTTCAATTTTAACCGCTCGCTTCAATCGAAGATCAATAAAAGAAACAAAGAATGCTCTTTTCCACGCTCGTAGTGGAAACGGGCCTTTACCCTTTTACACACTGGGAGCCAATTTTTTGCTAGTATCTCCTGGGCTGCAATCGGTACAGAATTTTGACTGTAATTTTAATAATTGCTCATGTTATTCATTCATGTTAACTTGGATCGAGCCCCTTTTCCCCAAAAAAACTTATTATATGATCCTAAGTATTTTTTCCTAAATAAAACAAACAAGTTCTTTTTGTAATGAAATTTATGTATGCAATAATTTGAACACCCTATTATGGCCTACAATTATTTATAAAAGTAAAGAGGTGGGGCTACGCGACAATTTGTCGGGGCAAATTTGTCGGAGAGCCAATTTGGCGGCGAGCCAATTAGACGGGAAAATAAATAAAAATAATTTACCTTCACTGGCGTTGAAGCGACAGCAAAAAAGTTTTGTTATTACACAAAGGCAATTGTAAATGTTCAGCTGATAGGAGAAAAAATTTTAATTTAAAGTTGTTAAATGCGTTAAATTTAGCGATGTTTCTAGGCCAATATTTATCTATTTAAATTTAAAATAGCTTAATTTCGAATATTTAAATTAAAAACGGTACTTGAATAGTTAAATTTTCGAATCACGGTCGTTTAACATATATCTTTTACAAAAAAGTATAATAATGTAGCTTACTACAAAGACGACAGGTTTGAAGTTTTACGGGCGTACGAAATTATGACGTCATAATCAGCAGTTTACTACATCCAAACAAATCTATTCTGGTCGGCACGCATAAACAATTTTAAGCAGTAGGATAGCCTTGTCAAAGGTGGCAGCCCCTGTCCCTGTCTCCATGATTTTTTGTATCATATATAAATTGAACGACTTGTTGGTGGATCTTTTCCGTATTTCTGTAGTTTGGCTTTGTCGGCACATCCGATTTTGTCTGAATAAACCAGGATACACATTTTTGCCATTTTGCAGGGTACATTTAACAAAATATCCAACATTTAAAACATAATTTAACAAAACTAATATGCATTTACAGAATATTCAAACCACGAAATTTTGATGTTAATAAAAAACTTTAATAAAGACTGATTAAAATAAAATAAATCTTTTTTTTTAGTTCCAACAGTTTGTTTCGTCTATACCAGTGGTTCTCAACCTTTCTTCTCTTGAGGCCCATTTTCAGAGTCAAAAGAAATATTAGGCCTACAAAACCTTTAATAAAAATTTCGAGCATCATAAAATGTTTTTTTTAATAGTATAAACAATACAATAAAATTGTCAAGGACTAAACTAATCCTTGTGTCTATTTATCAGCTTGTCAAGTTGCATTGCTAAACCTTGGTTCAACCTCAAGCGTAAATCTCCTCTCTTTTCAATTTGCAATTTCTTTGTCAGTAAATCATTTACTGCAGAAAATCCTGCTTCAACTAACCAAGTAGTAGGAAAGCCAAGTAAGAATGGAACTACTTTTTCAAATAACAATGGATAGAATGACCTACGCTCAGCCATCCGATTAACCCATTCCTTTCAATATTTACCATTAATGCTTTGTTCTCCTTTAGTTCAAGAAGTTCACCAGCAATAATGGAATCAATGTCTTTCTCACTTAAGACGTCAAAGTGTGCCATATCTATAATCCAACCTGGTGGACTCGTGTCAATTATACCTTTAAATCTTCTGATCATATCTTCACTTAAGTTTTCAGGTCGTTAGTACAGCTTGCGATTACTTCTAGGCTTGGAGCAGTTTTAGCCAAGTTACAAAAAAAGGCAAATTCATTCTTTTGTAGATGCATCTTACAGAGACTTAATTTGTTCAAAAAAGAGCGCACTTTCTCAGCATAATCTATTAGATTAGTGTTTGGCCCTTGTAGTGTTTTATTTAGTTGGTTAACATGCTCAAATAAGTCAGCCAGGTAAAAAATCCTTGCCTTTGTATTAATGTTATTTAATGCTGAAAACAAAGTCTCAGCTTTACATTTTTGTTTCTTGCTATGAGCGTTAGTTTCCATGTGATGAGCAAAGATAAGAACCATGTCTCACAGTTCTGCAAGACGAACAAGAGAATTTCCTTTAGAAAGCCACCTAACTTCAGTGTGTAAGAGAAGTGTCTGGTGGTTCTTATCCTCACATAGTTTCTGAAACAAGCGGTCATGCAAAGCATTGGCTTTGACAAAATTTATTGCTGAAACTGCAATTTTCAATGCCTCTTTCATGTTATTATTGAGAGATTTAGCAGCAAGATGTTGCCGATGAATAATGCAATGAATTGTCATTATATGGGAGGCAACTTTTTTTAAATTTTGCAACAAAACCATTGTGCTTTCCGGTCATAGTACTGGCACCGTCTGTCTGCAATAGATTTGACAGAGGAATCCCATTATTGTGCAGGAAGTCATAAACAGCTGCATAGTTTCACTTCGTGTGTCAATCAGCTTGTTTATGAATACCGATTCTTCATGGATTTCCATTGCATCCATATATCGAACATAGGTAAGTAATAAAATAGAGTTATTTAATGTAGTTTCATCAATTTGCAGTGAAAACGTTAATAATAATAATAAACAAGTTTCTATCCTGCTCAGGTAAATAATTACTTCAAAGAAGTGGTTGCATCAGAGCAGTGGAAATTTTGAAACTTTTAATTTTTCCACTAGCTGTTCCTCAAGATTTTCTGCCATTTCATCTTGCCTTCTTTTTACTGTGTCATTGGACAAGGGGATTTTCTGTAAAATATTAGCAGCTTGTTCTCGTAGCAATTCTTTAGCACAAACAATCATTGCTGGCTTCACTAGACGTTCTCCAATTGTGTGAGACTTTCCCACCTTAGCAATCATTTCACAATATAGCTAACTTTAAGTGTCTTTCTATTATTATCTCTTGCCTTTTTCCAAAGGAAATCTAAAGGTTTTGGAGCGTGCTTCTGCCGTAACTCTACTTTTTTTCGAAATAGCTGAGCTCTTTTCCTACAGAACTACGATGCTTCACCTGTTGATGAGCTAATAATTTTGACTTTTTTATGGAATCATTTGTCATTATTAAACCACAGTCCACAATTCAGGCTTCTCAGAATCAGCAGTTCATGGATAAAAGCCTAGTAATAAAAAATTTTGCTGGTAATTGCGGACAGTCTTCCTTTTTTTCAAACTTGAAGATGCCATTATGGAAAGTCAGGGAGTTAAAAGAAATGTTAGATATTATTCTAATAAACCTAAAATAAATGTTTTCACAAATTAAAAAAAATTAAACCATTTGTTTTATAATGTTATAATCAATAATCAAACAATCTTTTAATAATAAAACTATAACACAACCTTAAATCGCTGAGCTATACAGAATTAAGACACTTTAGCCTAAGAACATAAGAAATTTTAGAATTTATTTTTATAAAAACACATTTGCAAAAAAATAATTATATTGTATGATTGGTTTGTACTCACTTGAACATTAAGTTCATGATTTCATAAATTTACATTAGCAGATAAACTATAAATTTCAGCCATACATTTTTCTTGGCACCTAATGTTGGCCCAATGAAAACTTCAGGCCCATTTCAAAAATTATCAGGTCCACTTGTGGGCCTGAAGACCCATATTGAGAAACACTGGTCTATACTAGGTTTCGTCAGAAAGCAATCCAAAATTTGAAAAACAAATACATGATGATGATGATGATGATATTTTATTCACGCTTAGTAACAATATTTAAGTATATGCAATGTACATTAAGCAAAGCATGAAAAGGAAACGCGACACAACGACGAACGTTAAACATGCAGAAAGTATAGAGGGGGTAAGAAAGAGAAAAAAGAAAGAAGCACGGGCGCGTTACCATTCAGGCAAATACAAAAAGTAAAGCTTAACAAAGCGATAAAAAGTCAGCAAAAAAACTTAAAACAAAAAAGAATTACGGCAATTACGGCAGTGATTAAAATTGTCAAGAATCAAAACAGAAGATTAGATCAAGCTGAATAGCAAAGCTTACAGAATAGTACATAGGGCGGTTACAAATCGTGTTTGATTAAATTTCAATGCGTAAAGTTTTTTCCTTTGCTTACGCGAAAGTTTCCAAATAACGAACGAATTTATTGGAACAAACAGGCGCCCTAAAAATGCTTTTAAAAAAATTAAAGATTTTTATTCGTTCTGTTATTCTATTGTACAAAGTATTCTCCTGTCCAAATCTGATTGAAGTTTTGTATCTTTTGTTTCGACTTGTACCCGTTGTATTGTTAAACATATTCTCATATTGGTAATCAGTGTTTTTCAAAAGTCGTTAATTACACAGCTGTGATCAATGCAACGAAATTGTTCTAAGTTTTGGCAGGCGCGTGAATTTTGTGACATCGTATCTTTTTGTAAAATTTTTCGATCTCGGTCTTGGTACCCTCCAGAAGAACCGTTTTATGACGAGGAGAGGAACCACCAACTCTACGGGAAACCTAGGAGGAGGTGTACTGATACTTGTCAAAAACGGTCTATCTTACACTTCACTCTCCACACAATCACTCTCCTCCCTCGACCCCAGCTCCGATTATTTAGCTATCGCAGTTAAAATAAAAGGAGCCGCTCCCATACATCTTTTCAACGTCTATGTCCCTCCTATCCGCTCCTCTTCCTCCGACTCTCGCCCAAAATCCTTCTCACCCTTTCTCCTACCATCATCTCCTACCACTTACATCTTTGGCGACTTTAACAGCCATCATTCATCCTGGGACTCCCACTCACCGGAAGACCATTCAGGCAAAGATCTGTTTAATTGGCTCCTCTCTTCTGATCTTTTACCTCTTAATAACCCCGAACACCACACCCTACTACACCGTGCCACTGGAAACCGCTCTTCCCCTGATCTTTCCCTAGTTCCTGCCCGAATAACCTCTAAATGCACATGGCAGACCCTTCCGGACCTCGGCTCAAATCATCTTCCTATCTCCATCACTATTCCTACTTCCCCTATAATTAACTCTTTCCACCCCCCCTCATTTAACTATAATAAAGCTCGCTGGGATGATTACCTTACTTATATTGATACCCACTGCCCTACTCCCTCCAATTTTACAACACTTTCTCTTTCTGAAGCCACTCACACCTTTACCAAACTCCTCAATGATGCTGCCACTTCTGCCATTCCTTTCGGCAGCATCAACCGCCCTGCTAAAGCCTGGTGGTCTCCTGAAGTCGCAGATGCCGTCGCAAAACGCCGAAAGGCATTTGCGAAGGCACACTGTTTCGAAGAAGACCGCCAGCACTATATCGCTACTTCCAGATATACCTCCACTGTGATTAATAAGGCTAAAGCCAAGTCATGGCAGAATACTTGCTCTAGCCTTTCTCCTAAAACCCGTCCCAGCGAAGTCTTTTCTCTACTTCGCTCCATCTCTGGCTCCCCCTTTCCAACTACTTCTGACCTTCCCAATTTTTCAAATTGCCATACCCCTGTAGATTGTGCCAACCATCTCTCCTCACATCTACAATCCCATTTCTCTACCCAAACCCCGAAACCTTTTTGAAGCACCGAGAAAGCCCAAATGAAGCAAATCAGAACTGCACACTGCAACACCCTGCATTCCACTTTCTGTTCACCATTCTCCTCAATTGAACTCTCTACAGCTATCTCTCAACTCTCAACCTCAATCTCCTCAGGCCCTGATCAAATTACCTACCCTCTTCTATCCCACCTCCCACAATCTGCGTTACATTTTCTTCTATACATCTTCAACCTTTCTTGGTCAACACACACCTTCCCGTCTGCTTGGAAGCAATCAACAATCATCCCCATTCTCAAACCCGGAAAACCCTCTGACTCACCTTCTTCATATAGACCCATTTCTCTCACTTCATGTACCTCCAAACTCTTCGAAAGAATGGTTTTAGGACGACTAACCTATTTTCTCGAACTACAAGACATTCTCTCACCCGTGCAAGCTGGTTTTAGACCTGTTGGATCGACTGTAGACCAGGTTTTCCTTCTCTCACAGTCAATCGAAGATTCCTTCCACCAATCTAATCCAGGCGCACGTACAGTCCTTGCCACTGTGGATTTTGCGAAAGCTTTTGACTCAGTTTGGCACTCTGCCCTTCTCTCTAAACTCCTCTCATTAGATCTTCCTCTTTGCTTTGTCGAATGGATACGATCCTACCTCTCAGATCGCCGTTCGAAAGTCTGTATCTGTAATTCATACAGTCGTCCTTTCCGTCTCCGAAGAGGAGTTCCCCAAGGTTCGGTTCTAGGACCAGTTCTCTTCTCTTTATACATCAATGACCTTCCCACTTTCCTTCCTGCATCTGTTAAGACCTCTCTCTATGCAGATGACCTAGCCATCTGGGCCTCCTCCCCGAGAGTTGAGTGTGCAACCGCTGTAGTACAAGCTGCCCTCAACAGACTGGTGGAATGGTCCTCAAAATGGCGTCTTTCTTTCAACCCCCTCAAATGTGAAACATCCTTCTTCAGCTTAGACCCCTACCAATCACGTATACAACCCTCTCTGCACATTCTTAACACCCCTCTCAAATTCAACCCTCGTCCAACCTTTCTCGGTGTAACCTTCGACCGCACTCTTTCAAGTAGACGTCTTATCCTTACGGAAAAAGTTTCACAGCCGATTCCGTGCTTTCCGCTCCATTGCCTCTGCCTCCTGGGGTCCATCACAAGAATCCTTATGTACCCTATACAAAGCCTTTATTCGCCCCATCTTCACCTATGCTTCCCCAGGCTGGTTTCCCTTCTCATCTCCTACTCACATCACCTCCGTGGAGAGGATGCATAGATCTTTCTGTAGAGTAATCACAGGTTGTCTATCGTTTACTCCCATTCCTCTACTTCATATAGAAGCACTTCTACCTCCACTACGAGTCACCCTCACCCACCAATCCCTCTCCTTCTTTGAACGAGCCCTCCGTCTACCTCCCACCTTTCCCATAGCCTTTCTTGCGAACTCTAACCCCCGTACACGTCTCAAAAAGAGCTCATGGAGATCCTTCTCCAGATCACATAACCTTACCCCTAACCAACATCTTACCCGTGAACCACTAATCCTCTGCCCTCCTAAACCCCCCTGGTCTGCCCCATCTAATTACACAATCTCATTCCACCTCTCATCCCCATGCTCTCGCAAAGACCCCTCCCTTCGCAACACAGCAGCTACCTCCCATCTTTCCACTCTATCTTACAGCGATATCTCTGCCTGGACTGACGGTTCGGTACCTGGCGGGCTGGGACAGGGTGGTGCAGGGATACACATCAAGTGTACAAAGTGTGTCACTGCTACCTCGCTTTCCTTCTCGACTGGTCTCTGGGCTACCAGTTATAGTGCTGAAACCTTCGCTCTCCTACATGCTCTTGAGTGGTGTATCTCTCACTCCAAGACATGTAATTTCGAATCTATCACCTTCTTTTCCGACTCTTTATCTGTCCTATCAACTCTCTCTACCCCCTACCATATTTAACCCCCAAATCCCTATCCAATACTCAATCTCTTCTTAACTCTCTATTTCAATCCAAGGTTGTCCATCTACAATGGATATGGTCACTCTTCCCTCCCAGGTAACGACTTAGCTGACTCTCTAGCTCAGTGTTTCTCAAACCTTTTTTTCTGCGACCCAAAATCGCTAAAAACAACGATTTACAAATGTGACTGCGACCCAAATAAATTTGAGTGAGCGTTTATTTTGATTAGAAAGAAACGAAATTGTTATGTAAGCCAACAATGGTTGTCTAATTTTTAGCTGTAAATAAGTCGGCAGAAATTTGTTTGTGAGCAAACTTATTTCAATTTCTTGATTTTCGGCTGAAAAACGTAGTGATCTCTAAAAAAAAAAAAAAAAGTCCTCACCTTAAATCTTGAGTCTGATTACTTGATTTTTGTCTTAAAATTGTAATGATCTCTTAAAAAGGTTCTTCACTTCTGAAATCTTGTGTGCGCAGATCTTTTCTTTTACGCGCGGTAATTTACAAGCCTTCGCGACCCATCCACATAGTCTTGGCGACCCATGGTTTGAGAAACGCTGCTCTAGCTAAAGCCGGTGCCTCTCTCGATCCCTCCAGTACATCAGTGTCCCTCGCACCCCTTATCTCCTCCCAACGACTATCCCTCTACACCAGTTGGAGACGCAGTGTCCAATCTGGTTTCTTTCAACATCAAATCCCTTCAGTATCTCCCGAGAAGCTTACTCTCCCTCGCTCCGCTCGCTGTGCTCTCTCCCGTTTACGCTGCAACGGGCACAGTACTCTCCTCAACTCTTATCTCCACAGGGTTGGTCGAGCCGAGACTCCTTCATGCAGCAACTGTGGTTCTAAACCACAGGATCTCTCACATCTCGTGCTCGACTGCCCTGTACTAAACCCTCTGCGTCGGGCCATTTTCGGCCACACCCCTTCTCTTCTGGACCTCTGGTCCCGTCCGTGGGGGGTCGCCCGATTATTGGGATTCCGCGGAATTGATCCGCGCCCCCATCCCCAGGAATGGGTCGGGTAAAACCACCACCACCACCACCATCTCGGTCTTGGTCGGAAAAATTATTGGGTTTCGGTCTCGACGTTTGTGGTCTCGAGTACATTACTGCTATATAGGTTGGTTATACTGAAAGCGGTCGCGGAAAGCGCAGCGAAAAATTCCGCATTCCGCTTTCTTCATGATCGTTTTCAGTCTGAACCTAGGTAAAAGGTTGAATTATTTCAACTTCATTCATTTTCCACTAAGCACGAAAAATTTGCGCTTTGTCGATTTTTTTTACGCTTTTCGCTTTTAATCTGAACAGTCTTTCCGCTGTTTTTTTTGCGTTCTGCTCCACCCGGTTTCCTTTTTCCGCGTCCGTTTTCAGTCTGAACCGACCTTAAGATATCAATAAATTTTTTTTAACGGAGTAGTATAAACTGTTGATTGATTTTGTTTAATGCAGCATCAAGCAAATGCTTAATTTAAAGTTAAAAATACAATGTCAAAGTTCAATGATTTTTATTGTTGAACGTTTATTTTTTCTTTTGATTGTTGGATTTACGAAGTAAACGATACAATCGAATTTTTGCCGAAGCAACAATTAAAAGAAAAGCTTTATCAATTTTAGTACTTCCTCGTTTCTGAGCGCCTAGTTGACGTCGTCCAGTTTTCATGTACTGATACAAAACAAAGCTGTCGAAAGCGTTGTGATGTGGTTAAGAGCGTCGTGATTGATGATGAACTTGATCAACACGTTCTCGGTTCGTTCTGCAAATGCCCTTGGGAAAGACATTTTATGGCACTTTCCTCTGCTTGAGTGTCTTAACAAACAGTTCTAAATATCGGTCATATGTCTTCAATAAAAACTAAAAAAAGAAATAAAAATTTCAACCGGACAGTAATATTTTGACATCTCCGAAAGCAGGTTGGAGTAAAGGCTTTACAGTTGCTTTGTGTATAGCGCCTTCGACGCTTTCCTGCGAGTCAGTTAATAAAATAAAGTTGTTTCTTATTTTGTAGTTTAATAACTTTTGTCATTTGCTGAGCAATTTCGTCATATCCTGATCAATTATCACAGTGAATAATGAAACCTCCAATTTTTGACGTTTTCAAGGTTCGACTTTTCGCTCATTTGCACTCGCTCTCTTTGCGGTGGCATTTGTCCCGAAAAACTGGCGAAGTTCTCCGATCGATCGACCGCGGAACGACTAGCATCAATAATCTTCTCTCGTACATCGTGTTTAGCATCGCACCGACTATTTGTGACATCATCATCGCCATCGTGTACTTCATCGCTGCTTTCAACGCATGGTTCGGTCTGGCCGTCTTTGTCTGCTTGGCATTGTACTTGGGTGAGTGTTTGTTTTTGTTTCGCGACCGCATTTGTTTATTTTCACAGTTGCCTGATTAAGCGGAAACCGCGTGAACTTCCGAAATAGATATTAATAAAGAATTTTCACCGATTAATAAACATCACAAGCATTTGATTTTGAAAATCTATACCTGCTGTAAACAAGAAGATCCCGGACTCAATTCTGTTGTTGAGCCAGTCCAGAGTCGACACCTCTGCAAGCAACGACAACGATGACAAATGCGCGGACAGCCTGTCTTGAATTGACCGATTGTTCTCGTTCGTTTTTAGCTTGCACAATCGTTATCACCGAGTGGAGGACAAAGTATAGACGCGACATGAACACAAAGGACAACAAGGCGAAGCAAAGAGCCATCGATTCACTACTCAACTTCGAAACGGTCATTTTTCTTGCTAATAATAAAAGTATTTTCAACCTAATCAAATATTTGTTTTTTTGTGCTGAATGTGCTGGTATAGGTTTGCAACATCAGCTGATTTCCGTTGTCATTGGTTTTTTTTAAATTTTTTGGTGCAAAGCTCAGCAGATTGTTTTGAATCATCAGTTGCTGCTAAAAGGTCATTGCGACAACGTATTCGTAATAATCTTGTGACATTCTTATTGCAAAAAAACAATTTTTTTTGGCGTTTTTCGTAAAGCCGGCTTCTAGCATGTAGAATAACTTAAGAGGAGTAGTACAATTCATCATTTTGTATACATTAATAATTAATCGATAAGTGCCAAAATTTGGACTGCAGTGAATTGACATGTGGTTTCATTTCATGCAGTTCGCTGACCTCAACCCGCTTCAGCAGCAGTGATTTCCCTCCTATTATTTGATTTAGTGAAAATGCAAAATTTTTCTTATTTACTTTGCTTACCACATGACTCATCCTTTAATGGAATATGCAACTCGAGAGCATGCGCTTCATCTCGCAAACAGGCCGAGTCAAAGATAGCGTTTTAAAATTTATTGAAGCCTGTAATGAATTCGACAATTTTCCAACTGCATCTATAAATTTTCTGAATTGTTATATCAATACTCTCGGCGACAAAATTGCTCTCGGCAACAATAATCAAGTTGTTGAAATTGTTAAGAAATGAAATCTATTTACGATTTTCTGCGAATTGTCACACAACCCTATCATCAATTGTCGCGAAGATCAGTTTAAATTTGAACTAACTCACGGCAGTAACCTGTTGCCCGCCAATAAAATAAGCGAAATCTCGACACTTCTACAAGTACATCTCAAGTTTTAATTATTTTGTCAAAACTTAGGTAATCGAATTTCGATTTTACACTGCCCTGCAAGCGTTGTTTAGATTTTAAATAAAGCAAAATATTTTGAAAAAATGGTGGAATCAGAGTTGAATCAATTACATGATTGCCTTCCAATTACAATTATAAATATAATTATATTACATTACAAGTACTTTTTTGTATAAAATGTAAGTTAAAATTTTAATTATTTTTAAACGTGTAATTAACTACAAATTTTAATTACAAAGTTACATGCCACATGGTCAACTAGAATAGCGTCTTCGATTTAAACTTTTATTTGCTTTTAAAAGTTTTAATTACAATTACATAACAAATGTAATTGCTTATACTTAATTTAACTACAAATTACAATTACTACAACCACGGCAGGCGCACATTTACATTTTGATTACTACCTAAAATGCCATAAATCATAAACAAATCACAGTTTGTTTTTGTTTTTTCATGCAAAATTAATGTTTACAATACAAACACAATTCTATATATAATTATATACATTACATGCAGCGGCTTATGCTTGAGCTGTTTGTGGCTTTTGTTTCCCAAAGTAATTGGAAATTACTTTAGAAACAAGCAAGTTGGGTTAGCTGGTTATCCCCAGCAAACATAGCAATGGAATTTCACGTGAGTTTTATGTAAAATCCCGTTGCTATGTTTGCTGGGTCTTTTTCAATAAATCAAAGCATTGCTTTAATCAAATCGTTTCAATTTAAGTATATTTTTCTCATTACTTGCTATGAGTAATGGTGAAAGTAGAATAGTTTTTTAATCGTAACAATTTACAATCCAGATAATTGGCGAATAGAATAGAAAGACCAAAAATAGGTCTTTACTTCAAGTAGGAAGTCGAAAACCGCTTTTTGACTACGTATGCTCCGTGACGACAAAAAACGACTTTAACATCGAGCCGCACCCGCAGGTCAGCCATCCCTAGTGTAGATCGTCGAAAATCAATACTACCAAACTAAAAAGTCATTGTTTAGAATTCGTTTAAATTTCTGGAACTAGTTTTTTTTTAATTTATTTTTATAAAAAGAAACTCTTGCCGTGCATGTTACCGGCAATAATTCTTCTACCGGAACAATAAACCGTACTTTCACCATTGCCTATTTCGATAATTTTTCTTAACAAATTATCAAATTCGATCTTAATAAAATGCCCAATTTTCGCTTACAAAATTTTCAATAATTTTAACACAATGAACCCAACGGAAAATTGAATTTTCACTCTCAACAATGTCACGCAACGTTAATGTAGTTAATACGAAATCATTATTAATAATTTGACATTAATTTGTGAATGTTAGTGTTTTCTTTTTTTACTTGTCTATTTACCCTAATTCTTTTTTTGATGTTGTTTGGTTTATTATTTTTGTATTATATCGCTAATTTATCGCACAGCTTGCAAATCAAAAAATTAAACGATCAGTCGCTTTTACCACAAGTTAGTTGCTTGGGTTTAAGAATCTTATAATTTTTTTTCGTTTATTTAGTCATTTAATTTTATCGGTAAAGTTTGTAAAAAACTGGAATAAACAAAATGATTTTTTATACGAATGTCAAAGCGACAATTTCTACTCATTATCTCATTTGCTGGAAATTTATCAACCAAATCAGTTTTAATTGCTAATTTTTGATGCAGACCTGCTTTTAAACAGGTCAAGTACTACAATGCCGAGAATTATGAAGTGAAACGTTTCGACGAGGCGGTACTTGATTTCCAGGTATTTTGGTATTGATTTTTTTGCGAACTGGAAGCTTGAGAATTTTTGTGTTTTTTAAATGTAAAACTGTGTTTTTGGTTTATAGCTACACAGATTGCAGATAACCTTAAAATCCTCACACATTATTCTTTAAATTTTGTTTAGTTTATACAGGTGGGCTCTGCGATTAATTTTTTTATAACAACTACAACCGCGTGTCACTACCGGTCATTGTTCTATGTAGGCCATTGTTTGTAGCGTCAACATTATGTTGTGCTGCATTCGCGTGTCACGTGACACGTTTCTTTAGGAATCGGAATATTTCACTTCCGCCTCTCTCGTTCTTCTCAACTTCTCTCAAAACTTCATCATCAACATGGGTTTGCTGGCTGGTAGTCTTCTGTGCGCTCATTACGTCAGCGGGGGAACACTCAAGGTTTGTCTATAACTTTAATTTTTCCACTGGTCTACTTCGACTGTATATTTTTTTGAAAGGTGAATTACATTCAAAATATTAGTTTGAGATAGATGCTAAAATACAAAGCTTACATACATTAGATACAGTAATCAAATAACTGCTCCAAAGTGTTAAACTTTCTAAGGGCATCTGCTTTGTTTTGCTCTCTATTCTGCAATCTGTTATTCCTACTCCACAACCATCAACTTTTTTCCTTAGAATCTTGTTGGCACCGTCACTTTTTTGACATCGAAAGATGTCCATTTGAAATAGATTGCCGGACACTCCTTTTTAAACGCGACAATTTTCTTGATACCTCCTTGGACTTTGCTTGTGTCTTACTCTCCACTCTTTTTTACTCCGTATCTTTATACACGAATCTCGAATCTACTCTAACACCCTATCCGTTCAGTGTTTCCTGAAAAACTCTTCCTACCTAGCTTTATCTCATATGTCCTTATAGTCTAGTACCTTGCTCGCTTGTGATTGGCTCGCACTGAACACGTGATCAAGGAGATGGTAGTGCCTTGCAAGATTTCTTTTCGAACAGCAAGCTGGCCCCCGTCTCTCGACTGTTCTGCTTTCGATTCTCCGTCAACTTATCCTTGCTCGCGCATATTTCTTTTTAATATAATGTATCCTGGTTTGTATCTATGCTCGCCGCCGACGTTTGGTACTCTGCAGTATAGATCCGCTCCTCCAGCCTTGAGAGCTGCTCGCTGGAACCATCGTCGTAATCAACGCGTTAAAGTTTGTTGAAATAAAATGCTAATCGAGTGACGATTGACACGAGCAAGTTTCGCAGCTTTGCAGTTTACGCAATATTTGAATCTTCATCAGATCGGTGACTTTGTCCTGTTTGGCACATACATTGTACAACTTTACACCCCTCTCGGATTCTTCGGGACTTACTACCGGGTGATTCAGACTGCTTTTATTGATATGGAAAACATGCTCGAGTTATTCAAGGAGGTGAGTGCTTAAGTATCGGTTTTTCTACTTGACGTCTTCTTTACTAATTCAATTTTAATAACCTTGCTAAGTGAAAAATAAGTAGTTTTCGTCAACGTTTTTATAAAACAGTCTTTGTCATCCACGTCTGCCGTGAGTAACGTGCATCTTCAAAAGCTTCTGTTTTTCATGCTGTATTGTTCTGTAATTTGTTCTTGATAACAGCAGAGACACCATCTTCAAATTATTTAAGCTCTACACTGTCAATCAATTTTTTACATTTCTTTTGGATTTGTAAAGAAGATCCATATACAATTATCTTCTTTCAAAACCCAATGGAAATGTAAACGATTATGATTATGACAATACGGTAATTCGATTGCTTTAATTTTTAAGTGATTTTGATCCTTCGAAATCAAACTCCAAAGCTCTCTTTCATGTTTTTCATCCTCGATTTTTTAAAGATTATCTGTTTTTGATCCTTTTGTGTGATTGGCTCGCTCTGAACACTTGATCAATAAACTTTCGCTTATTGGATTGGATTGCTTTAAAAATTTCGATTTTGTAAGTTGCTTTGGTTTTAGGGTCAAGAAGTCCAAGACAAAAACGAAGCCGTCCCTTTAACAATAAAAAAGTGCAGCGTTGAGTTTAAAGACGTTTGTTTCCATTACGTTCCAGAAAAAGAAATTCTCAAAAATATTTCTTTTCGTGTCGAACCCGGTC
The DNA here is from genome assembly GCA_963680785.1 of Diplosoma virens. Taxonomy (NCBI): domain Eukaryota; kingdom Metazoa; phylum Chordata; class Ascidiacea; order Aplousobranchia; family Didemnidae; genus Diplosoma; species Diplosoma virens. The sequence continues at coordinate 18,546,719 of OY796893.1, forward strand.
AGACGTACGCGCTGGTGAGTTTTGAAGTGGAATTTTGTGCACCTTAAAGCAGGGGTTCTCAAATTTTTAGCATCTTGGCCCAAAAAATTTGAACCGCAAATGTTGTGGCGCAACGTGTCTAGTTTTCACTTTCATTCCGTACCCAATTTCGGAAAATCATTTCCAAATTTCAGATAAAGAACAAAAAAAGTCTTCATTTTGAATCTGTCGCAGATTTCTTGATTTTTATCCTTAAAAAGTAGTGGTTTCTAAAAAAAAGGTCTTCGTTTTCATTCCATATCCAATTTCACCAACTCGTTCCTTTTCAACAAAAACCAGCCTCCGAACATATAATTTTAACACTTTTTCACACCATCTCTGTGTGGCCCACCAGTTGAGAATCTCTACCTTAAAATGTTAAAAAGATTTTTAAAGAATTTTTATCGTTTTTATTCTTGTATCTAAAACGGAAAGCCACATTTAGAACAGGAGTGAATGAAATTATTATTGATTTCCTATTAACTGGGAAAGAAAGCACTAAGCGGAGAAATATACAAGCAACTCTAAAAGATTAACAACACAGACTATTGATAACAGGTTAAAGAGGGGGTTATTTAAATAAGTAATAAACAACACGAAAAAGATGAAAATCAGATGTTTTAAAACTGACCAATGTATGGCACTAGATTTATGGAAATCTTGCAAGATTGGTGTTTTTAAGGCCTTTGATAACTTGCGTGGAATAAAGATAATCAGAAGGAGCTGAAGAAATACGTTAGACTGAAATGAAGAAGCAGCAAGCGCCGTAGCACGAAAAAATGTATTCAAACAACTTTGTAAAAATCTACTTTTCTCCAAGCATTATGAAATTCAAAGTGAATGGGAGATGAAAACGTGGTCGCCCCAATGAAATTAGAAAGGTGTTGACTGAATAAAATTTCCATGATGAAATGGGTAATGGAATGGGGTGTGAAGGGTCGCTAGGAAGATAAGGTGCATCAACTCACCTCTGGCACTTCTCGTCTTTATCGGCAAAGCTATAAAAATTAATGCCAGTCCATTCTCAGTTTCACATTGCTTACTGGAGCAGTTTAAAACGAACTTGATTGACAGGTCGGTCCTTCCGGTTCCGGTAAGAGCACGATAATCCGCTTACTGTTCCGGTTCTACAACATTCAATCCGGCGTGATCGAAGTGGACGGAACTGACATAGCGACCGTCACTAAACAAACTCTCCGCTCTTGCATAGGAGTCGTTCCGCAGGATACAATTCTGTTCAACGACAACATCTTGTGAGTTGTTTTATAATTTTTTCTCGCCACAAGCATCTTTTTTTGCTTTTTGTTAGTTTTTGGTTTCGCTGTTTTGATTGAGTTTATTCCTTGATTTAAAAATATTTTCTGGGACAATTGATTGTTTTATCGTTTAAAAATCTTTGGCTGTGAAATAGCCAATTATATCAAAAACCTGAAGATTTTCAATAGATACGAAATCTCGACAGCCTTGTGTGCTTTTAAAAAGATCTTTTTTTGTATTGAGCATTGTTGCGCTTTTCATAAAGATCAAGTCCACGGCTCAACCGTTCTTTCTGGCTTCTCACCCTTGTTAGATCATTTTATCTCAAAATAATTCTGGCGTTGTTGTGTTTAACGAAGCAGGGGTGCATCATTTAGTTTAGAGGGCTCTTAGCGCTTTTGACAGTCATGCAATTCTTTTTGAATAGAAATAACATTCGGTATGGACGAGTTGCTGCCTCCGACGAAGAAGTAAAAGAAGCAGCTGTCGCTGCCGACATTCACCATCGGATCGTTAACATGCCGAAGCAGTATGATACTGTGGTGGGGGAACGAGGGCTCAAATTGAGCGGGGGAGAAAAACAGAGAGTCGCAATCGCAAGAACAATTTTAAAAGCACCAAATATCGTGTTATTAGATGAAGTGAGCATTTTAATCCACCAAGTTTGTTTTTTATATACAGTATATGATTAATTAATTAATTAATTTGGACAGTGTTTTTCAAAATGGGTTTCGCGAGCCCCTGGCAGTCCGTGAGGATATGACAAAAATGTCTAAATATACTATACAATGTGCATTGTATAGTATGATACGAAGTCAAAATATAAACAAAATACCGATTTAGATTTAACCTCGTCTCTGTCAGAAATAACTCCGAGAATTGCTAAATTGCGCAGTAGCAATTAACCAGGGATATCTAGAACTGCGGGATGCGAAATTACATTTTAATGCTGGCATTAAGAGGGTCATGTTTATAATTTGCCAAAAACAAAAATTCTGCAAGTTTTTAAGAAAAACAAAACGTTTGTTTCAAATCATACGCAAACAAATTCCACAAATCATTAAAAATAAAGTGTTGCATCTCGAAAGAGCCGAATGATAAACAATAAGTGACGTGTTCAAAACTCGATCAGGCTAATGTGGTTATCTTGAGCAGCAGTTCTCAAACTTTTACAGTTGTGGTAAAATTTTGGACAAAAGTGCAAAATTTAGTCTCTATTATGCGGGAAGTCTGAGTTCGATTTTCGGGAGAGCCACATCAGACACATATTTGCAAACAGTTCGACATCATCAGGTAAGTGGCTGTACTTTGCCGTCGTGACACGTTTCAGCACAGAAAATCATTATAATAGAGTAGTCCCCCCTGATCAAGCCCACCTCGGGACCGGACGATTTTGGGCTTATTAACCGATGGGCGACTTTTTGCAACTCTCTCGCGCAAAAATGTTTATGACTAACTGCATTATAGCTAAGACTTTTAAATCTATTGTACAATGGATCACATATATGGATCAACACATATGGATCAAGTATTATTGTTTATTAAAGATCAAAAAATATTCATTTTCGTGCAAAGCATCTAGACGTTGCCTCATGGGTTGTTGATGACGTAAAAAATACCGCACATGATCACAAAGCTTCTCAAACTCGTCCATTAAATCCTCTCTGCTCTAGACCGATTTGCAAACGGTGGAGGAGTTATTTCATTTCAATGCTGGAAGGTGTTGCTTTTTCCACGGTTTCATCATTTTTTTCATGGTTTACATCAATCCCATTAGAATTTTGTGAAACAATTTGTTGCATTATTTTTGCTTCTTCTAATGTAAGTTCGGCACAGACATTGTCATCTTTTTCAATGGCTACCCACTTTTCAAGCATTTCTTCTGAAATGCCATTGCAGAATCGGAATGACTTCTTCGAGCTCCGAATCTCGTTCCTCTGATGCTGAAACAAAGTTAGCCTTCCTCCAACAATTGCAAATGGTGTTGTTGGTTACCTTGAACCAATTACACAAAAGCATGTGCAGAGCATCTAAAACAGAGAACTTTTTTGCAACGACACTCGCATTCACATTAGTGTCTGATTTATCTTCAATTGCGTGAATAATTCTGGCTCGCATTTCATAGCGAAAATATGCTTTAAGCGCTCGAATAATGCCCATATCACCAGGTTGGGTTAGCGAAGCAGTGTTTGGAGCTACCTTCACGATTTCAATGCATTTAGATACTTCTACATCTCTATGAGCCGTACAGTTGTCCATGACTAGGGCAATGTTTCGCTTTTGAAGGTGAAGTCATTTATTTCACGCCTACAACCAGTCAGACCATATCTTGGTGGCCATCCAAGCGTTTTTTGAGGCAGTATAATCATCTGGAAATGTTCGCACGTTTTTGAAGCATTGTAGGTTTCGAGATAAGCCAATAACGAGTAAGCGATGCTTGTCACCACTCATGCTGCAACATATCGGTACTGGTAACCGATCTTTTGCAACTTTGGTACAACGCACGTCTTTACGAGTAGATTTCATTACGTAAGTTGAATCTGGTAAAGCTCCAATTTAAGTGCAGTTTTATATGCGTTATAAATGTTAGCCGGCTCATACCGTTTTAACAATTCTTGCTGATCCATTCGGCTGCGGCTTTCGTGTTGGCTTCACTAGCTTCACCATGAACTTTAATGTATGTTAAATCATGTCTTTTTTCCAGCGATAAAACCGCCATTTAGAGGCCATAAATTCGTTATGTCTTAGTTTCGAAATTTCTTTTGCCTTTTGCTTTAATATTGGACCATTTGCAGGAGCATTACGAGACTGTGCAAATTTAAACCATTTCCACAGCTCTCCCACTTCCTGGTCCTCACCATAGCGCTGCCTTTTCTTTTCGCTTAGTCCAAACAATGATGCTTCATTTTGAAAAGCTGCTTCATCACGCGGAAGGTTTCATAAGCACCCACGAGACATATTAAGTTGTTTGACGGCAGCACGTTGACTGCATTTCGGCAGCGCTCCGTAATTTTTTTGAAATCTCAAGTTTTTTAGACAAAGCCACATCTGCACGTCTCTTCTCCATCTCGTAAATAAAACCCTAATCAATTTGAGCACCAATGAATGTGTAATGTCTGTTTACAAGTTAAAACATAACATTTGTGGCGAAACAGATTAATTAAAAATAACGAAACAGACAAAAACAGTGACGAAACGGATTAATTCTGCACCAACGACAAGCCACCTCAACGTGGTGGTGCAGTCCCCTTCCCTGCACTGGGGAGGGTCGAAATGGCTTGTCAATTCCCCGAGGGTCTCATCCTCGGGCGATTCTCCCTTGGACAACTCTTATTTTTTATCCCTGGTGTCCAATGCGCGGTCACATGTGGACAGCACTCTTAAACCCAATTGACCGCCCCCCTACCCCTTCTATTCTCTCTCGGACATCTCTTCCTCGTCCCTCCTTCCACCCCAAACCTCTTCATTACTCATCCCACTCACCGCTGATTCTTATCTCTATTCTTCTTCTTATCAGCGGTGACATTCACCCCAACCCTGGCCCTATAGACCTCTGCTCTGTCTGCTCCCGTAGAGTCACCTGGGGAAACAGATCAATACAATGTACCAGCTGTTCTCTCTGGGTACACCTCTCCTGCTCTGGTCTTTCTCCCGCTGACTTCCGCAAACTCTCCCCGGGACACTCTTGGACTTGCCCAATGTGTCCATCCTCTTCTCAACCCCCCCTCCCTCTCACACTTCAATCCCATATCCTCATTCTTTTCTGCATCTCCATCCTCTCACACTCCAAATCCCCCACCTTCACTCACAATCAACCACAAAACCATATCTTCAAAAACTAAACCCTCACCCAAAACAACCTCGAATAATCCCACCTATCTTCCTAATCACCCCCAACTAATTTATACTTACCCTCCCTCAGCATTGACTACTCCTTCTCCTCAAACCCAACAAAGCACCTCTCCTCTCACACAATCCTCATTTCATCCTTCCTCTCCCTCTCGAAACAACCTCCGAATCCTACAGTGGAATGCTAATGGGATTCGCCCGCGTCGTACTGAACTCCTACACTTTCTCTCTCATAATCAGTACGATCTCATCTTCATACAAGAGTCACACCTCTCCTCTGACTCCACCTTCCGCATACCAGGCTACAAAACTCTCCAAAAGAACCGTTTTATGACGAGGAGAGGAACCACCAACTCTACGGGAAACCTAGGAGGAGGTGTTCTGATACTTGTCAAAAACGGCCTATCTTACACTTCACTCTCCACACAGTCCCTCTCCTCCCTCGACCCCAGCTCCGATTATTTAGCTATCGCAGTTAAAATAAAAGGAGCCGCTCCCATACATCTTTTCAACGTCTATGTCCCTCCTATCCGCTCCTCTTCCTCCGACTCCCGCCCAAAATCCTTCTCACCCTTTCTCCTACCATCATCTCCTACCACTTACATCTTTGGCGACTTTAATAGCCATCATTCATCCTGGGACTCCCACTCACCGGAAGACCATTCAGGCAAAGATTTGTTTGATTGGCTCCTCTCCTCTGATCTTTTACCTCTTAATAACCCCGAACACCACATCCTACTACACCGTGCCACTGGAAACCGCTCTTCCCCGGATCTTTCCTTAGTTCCTGCCCGATTAGCCTCTAAATGCACATGGCAGACCCTTCCGGACCTCGGCTCAGATCATCTTCCTATCTCCATCACTATTCCCACTTCCCCTATAATTAACTCTTTCCACCGCCCCCCCTCATTTAACTATAATAAAGCTCGCTGGGATGATTACCTTACTTATATTGATACCCACTGCCCTACTCCTTTTAACTTTACAACACTTTCTCTTTCTGAAGCCACTCACACCTTTACCAAACTCCTCAATGATGCTGCCACTTCTGCCATTCCTTTCGGCAGCATCAACCGTCCTGCTAAAGCCTGGTGGTCTCCTGAAGTCGCAGATGCCGTCCCAAAACGCCGAAAGGCATTTGCGAAGGCACACTGTTTCGAAGAAGACCGCCAGCACTATATCGCTACTTCCAGATATACCTCCACTGTGATTAATAAGGCTAAAGCCAAGTCATGGCAGAATACTTGCTCTAGCCTTTCTCCTAAAACCCGTCCCAGCGAAGTCTTTTCTCTACTTCGCTCCATCTCTGGTTCCCCCTCCCCAACTACTTCTGACCTTCCCAATTTCTCAAATTGCCATACCCCTGTAGATTGTGCCAACCATCTCTCCTCACATCTACAGTCCCATTTCTCTACCCAAACCCCAAAACCTTTTCGAAGCACCGAGAAAGCCCAAATGAAGCAAATCAGAACTGCACACTGCAACACCCTGCATTCCACTTTCTGTTCACCATTCTCCTCAATTGAACTCTCTACAGCTATCTCTCAACTCTCAACATCAACCTCCTCCGGCCCTGATCAAATTACCTACCCTCTTCTATCCCACCTACCACAATCTGCATTACATTTTCTTCTATACATCTTCAACCTTTCCTGGTCAACACACACCTTCCCGTCTGCTTGGAAACAATCAATAATCATCCCCATTCTCAAACCCGGAAAACCCTCTGACTCACCTTCTTCATATAGACCCATTTCTCTCACTTCATGTACCTCCAAACTCTTCGAAAGAATGGTTTTAGGACGACTAACCTATTTTCTCGAACTACATGACATTCTCTCACCCGTGCAAGCTGGTTTTAGATCTGGTAGATCGACTGTAGACCAGGTTTTCCTTCTCTCACAGTCAATCGAAGATTCCTTCCACCAATCTAATCCAGGCGCACGTACAGTCCTTGCCACTGTGGATTTTGCGAAAGCTTTTGACTCAGTTTGGCACTCTGCCCTACTCTCTAAACTCCTCTCATTAGATCCTCTTTGCTTTGTCGAATGGATACGATCCTACCTCTCAGATCGCCGTTCGAAAGTCCGTATCTGTAATTCATACAGTCGTCCTTTCCGTCTCCGAAAAGGAGTTCCCCAAGGTTCGGTTCTAGGACCAGTTCTCTTTTCTATATATATCAATGACCTTCCCACTTTCCTTCCTGCATCTGTTAAGACCTCTCTCTATGCAGATGACCTAGCCATCTGGGCCTCCTCCCCGAGTGTTGAGTGTGCAACCGCTGTAGTACAAGCTGCCCTCAACAGACTGGTGGAATGGTCCTCAAAATGGCGCCTTCCTCTCAACCCCCTCAAATGTGAAACATCCTTCTTCAGCTTAGACCCCTACCAATCACGTATACAACCCTCTCTTCACATTCTTAACACCCCTCTCAAATTCAACCCTCATCCAACCTTTCTCGGTGTAACCTTCGACCGCACTCTCTCTTTCAAATATCACGTCTTATCCTTACGGAAAAAGTTTCACAACCGATTCCGTGCTTTTCGCTCCATTGCCTCTGCCTCCTGGGGTCCATCAAAAGAATCCTTATGTACCCTATACAAAGCCTTCATTCGCCCCATCCTCACCTATGCTTCCCCAGGCTGGTTTCCCTTCTCATCTCCTACTCACATCACCTCCGTGGAGAGGATGCATAGATCTTCCTGTCGAGTAATCACAGGTTGTCTATCGTCCACTCCCATTCCTCTACTTCATATAGAAGCACTTCTACCTCCACTACGAGTCACCCTCACTCACCAATCCCTTTCCTTCTTTGAACGAGCCCTCCGTCTACCTCCCACCTTTCCCATAGCCTTTCTTGCGAACTCTAACCCCCGTACACGTCTCAAAAAGAGCTCATGGAGATCCTTCTCCAGATCACATAACCTTACCCCTAACCTACATCTCACCCGTGAACCACTAATCCTCTGCCCTCCTAAACCCCCCTGGTCTGCCCCATCTAATTACACAATCTCACTCCACCTCTCATCCCCATGCTCTCGCAAAGACCCCCCCTCCCTTCGCAACACTGCAGCTACCTCCCATCTTTTCACTCTATCTTACAGCGATATCTCTGCCTGGACTGACGGTTCGGTACCTGGCGGGCTGGGACAGGGTGGTGCAGGGATACACATCAAATGTACAAAGTGTGTCACTGCTACCTCGCTTTCCTTCTCGACTGGTCTCTGGGCTACCAGTTATAGTGCTGAAACCTTCGCTCTCCTACATGCTCTTGAGTGGTGTATCTCTCACTCCATGTAATTTCGAATCTATCACCTTCTTTTCCGACTCTTTATCTGTCCTTTCAACTCTCTCTACCCCCCTACCATATTTAACCCCAAAATCCCTATCCAATACTCAATCTCTTCTTAACTCTCTATCTCAATCCAAGGTTGTCCATCTTCAATGGATACCTGGTCACTCTTCCCTCCCAGGCAACGACTTAGCTGACTCTCTAGCTAAAGCCGGTGCCTCTCTCGATCCCTCCAGTATATCAGTATCCCTCACACCCCTTATCTCCTCCCAACGGCTATCCCTCTACACCAGTTGTTCCAACACCAAACTGGTTTCTTCCAACACCAAATCCCTACAGTATCTCCCGAGGAGCTTACTCTCCCTCGCTCCGCTCGCTGTGCTCTCTCCCGTTTACGCTGCAACGGGCACAGCACTCTCCTCAACTCTTATCTCCACAGGGTTGGTCAAGCCGAGACTCCTTCTTGCAGCAACTGTGGTTCTGAACCACAGGATCTCTCACATCTCGTGCTCGACTGCCCTGTACTAGACCCTCTGCGTCGGACCATTTTCGGCCACACCCCTTCTCTTCTGGACCTCTGGTCCCGTCCGTGGGGAGTCGCCCGACTATTGGGATTCCGCGGAATTGATCCGCGCCCCCATCCCTAGGAATGGGTCGGGTAAAACCACCACCACCACCAAACGGATTAATTAAAAAGTAGTACAACAGTGTAACGAGTTGTATGTATGTACTGTCTGTTTTTTTATTTCTCAGCGGCAACACTATAAATCAAAGCACAAAAACATTAATAGCTGACAAAAAGGAAGCAGTAAAAAACAATATACGTTATAGGACATGCAAACAATATATTGTACAGATATAACAAACATCATTATAATCTGCATGCTCATTGCATCTTTCATGTTTTTACTTCTTCTGAAGCATATACTGTAAATGCTTTACGTAGAAGAAATAAGCATTACTTGAATTCCCAAGTATTTGAATTCTCAAGTACATCTTCAAATCCAAGAGTTGATAAACACATATTTATTATCTTTATTGATAAAATTGTTGTATAAATTTTTGATGTTGTGTGTAAAGTCAAAAAGTAAGAATAATTTTTCATCTTTTTTTGTTGGATGATCAATAGAAGGCTTAAGGTAGCCATGACATAGATGAATATAAAATTTTCTAAAAATTATGGCAAATTTAAATATAATAGAAGTTGCTTAGCATATTATAATTATAATTTATTCACAAAATTTATTGCGAACTAAAATGTAGAAAAATATTTTATCTTGCCCTTTTAAGAAAGGTTAAAAATTTACAACTATATGATTAAATGCAGAACAAACCGTAGCTGTTGCATACATGGTTGTCAACAGAAACAACAAGAACAAATAAAATTATTCAAGGCCAGCATTACTTTATGAAGCCAAAATTGTATCGAAGATGCATTCAATGGATGAACAGGAACCAAACAAATAGCATTTTTCTAGTTATTACAAATCAACAGTATCATGAAAGCTAAAACAGTTTCTGCAGGTTTATCATGTTTATTTAAACCTATAAATCGAGCATTCTTATACTTTGTTCTTTATGCAGTGTAAACTTTAGTCAATCATTAAACAAACAATTTTTTCTTCACCTTTTGGGTTCAACTGTTTTTTCATATAAATATTTTAAATCAATCTGACCTTGCTCAACATTATTTCCCACATTTATTTGTTGCAGTCTGCAAATTGAAGGTAACACAAAAAGTTTTTGAAGTTTTTTATGTCAAGATGTACTAGTTAGCTGCCATAGAAAAGAAGTAGTTAGTAGGTTTGCTGAGTGTCGACGTCCATGCTTTTCAACTTGAAACAGTAAAAGCTTCTCAATAATAAATCTTAATAAAAAGACTTCTCATCACAATCGATCTTATTTTTTTCACCAACAATGAACTACTTTAATGCTGAAATAGCTATTTCCAAATAGGAATGGTTAAAAGAATTTACTATCGGAAAAAAAGCTTTCAGACAGTGATTTGCAATAAACAAGAATATTTGAAAATTCAGAAACATACTTGATGCAATCTGATGTAAGCAATTGCTTAAATAAGTTGTGTGATATTTTACATCTTTAATAAAAACAATTATTTGAAGTGTTCTTGCTATTGTAACTGAAACATTTAAATATGAAGTCGTGGTCATACTATCTGCAGTTATAACATGATTTTGTTATCATCAGAGAGAGTTGCAAAACCACTTGAAGCACAGCATTTTGCAGTTTCAGTTTCAAAGTAGCAGAATCTTCAAATGCGTCTAATTGCAAAAGTTGTTCATTTTTTTCGGCTACTTTTTTTTGTTTTTTGTTGCCTTGCAACAGAAATTGTAGAATTATTTCGAGGAACTGGCTTACATTTTGTTAGATTTGTGGTAAATCCGGAAAGTTGGTACAGCTGTTGCTGTAAAGCAAACTCTGCGTAATTCCTAAGAGCTTCGACATTTTTGTCGTTGCCTTTCTTGTCAATAGAAGTAAATACAAAATCGCTTTGCACTAAATGTTTGGCACACACTCAGTGTGTGCTAGTCAAAGTCCAATTTTTTCTTGGTATTGCGTTATACCATTTATCTTTTACTTTACCTTTTAACAAAACATGGATATTTTTTAGAAGATTTTACGGATTTATTGCCAGACTTACAACCTAGCACATAACACGTATTCACCATTTTGAAAAAACGTAAAGAAATTTATTAAACAATAAAAACTGTTAGAATTTCACTATTTAACACTTTATCAACGATCTTTCTCTGCATAAACATAACTGCAAGTTGTTAGTGCTCTTGAGAAGAGTGCTTAATGGCTTCAATAGTCAGAGCGATTATTCCAATTAAACAGAACACAAGTATTTAAAACATTTAAAATAGTCTCAACAGACTGTTTTGCCTGTGCGGCTCATCAGGGGACACAACATCTAAAAAAAAGCAAAACTAGTTACGTTGCGCAAAAATAAAATAAATAAAATTTACACTTGATATAAGTGTTTTACGCCTCAAGGTCCGTTTCTACTGCAAGCGTGGAAAAGATTATTCTTTGTTTGTTTTATTGATTTTTTTGCTTTGCTTAGCGCTCGCTTCAATTTTAAGCGCGGAAAGATCAATAAAAGAAACAAAGAAAAAAGAGCACTTTTCCACGCTCGTAGTGGAAACGGGTTTTTAGATGAAAACTCACATTTTAGAACAGCGTGATCCAACTACAGGCCCGCGGATAGAATTTTTGCGGCCCGCTGAACAATTTTGCACAATTCAAGTCTTTTCGATCATGAGCAGCGGCAACCTTCTATAACAAGGCATGGCGAGCTTACGGGGCAGAGTCTAGGGTTGAGACTGATTCCAAGTGAAGACCTTTTTTTTGGAGAATACCATGGTGTTGGGACGAAAATAGGAAAATCCGAGACCGATTCCAAATGAAGACCTTTTCTTTTAGAAAACACTATGATTTTGGGACGAAAATAGGAAAATCGGAGAAGACTTTTTTTTTTAGAGAACACCATGATTTGGAACAATTTCTAGCCGGCTGAGGCCCGTAACCTCGAAGCATTTTGAAAAGTGGCCCGCAAGAGTGAAGAGCTTGGACCACCCTGTTTTAGAAGAATGAGACTACAAGAAATTTGTGTTTAAACATTTGTTTTATTAAAGATAGTAATTGATTAATAATCTTCTGGTAAAGTTTGAGTTTAGACTGCTGTTAATTCTTTATTAAAAGGTAAAAACAATAATAAAAACGCAACGTTTCGGTATACTATAATTCAGTAAACCTTCATCAGGAGATTAAATGAAACACAAACATCATTTATAATGAAATCATAGTGGTGCAAAAAAATAAATAAATAAAATAAAAGTACATTTGTGATCTAAAACGACATCTAACGGATTTATAATTTTTAATTATGATAAGCAGTTGGATAAAAACAATTGGTTTTGTCATTAAAAGCACAATTATTAGAATGAATAAAAAAGGACTCCAAAAATCTTCTTATTATATAATCTGTTTCTTTTGCCAAAATTTTTTGAGTTATTCCAATCCATACGATGATTTTGCGAATATACATGTTTCACCAGAGCAGATTTGTTGTTCATATCATTATTTTCTGATCGTGCTAGATTCTTTGGATTCACATCACGCATGTGTTTTTTACATCTTGTACGAAATGCCCTACCGGCTTTACTTAAGTAAATGCCATCACAATGTAAACATGGAATTTCATAAATTACTCCTGCCTGTTGCTTTGATTCAATTGGATCTTTTAAGTTGGGTAAAATATGCTTGATTGTTTGAAGAGATTATGTATATAACTCTAATATTTTGTTTTGTACTTATACGGTTTAAAATTTCAGTTATATCTTCAAAATAAGGTAAGGTTACTATTCCTTTGTAGTTTTTGTTTTTTTCTTGTTTCTCAATTTTGCTGAATTTGAATCGATTAAATGTTTTTTTTATAAGCCAATTTGGGTAGTTGTTATCTTTCAACGCACGTCGTGGCATTTCTTTTCTTTAAAATCTTTCGAATCCGTAATTAATTTAGCTGCTCTGGTTAATAAACTAAAAATAATACCTTGTTTTTGTTGCTGTGGATGGCAAGATTCGTAATTCAAATAACGGTTAGTGTGGGTTTCTTTTCTATATATTTTAGTTGTCAATATTCCACCTCTCTTTTTCACGACCAGTATATCTAGGAATGGTGATGTGTCGTTTTTCTCATATTCGATGGTAAATTTGATGCTTGCTTCAATGCTATTTATGTGAGCGAAAAAATTTTGTACCATATCTGATTTTATTATGACAAATGTATCATCTACAAATTTTGTCCATAATTTTGGAGGAGAGAAAAATTGGTAGGGCATTTCGTACAAGATGTAAAAAACACATGCGTGATGTGAATCCAAAGAATCTAGCACGATCAGAAAATAATGATATGAACAACAAATCTGCTCTGGTGAAACATGTATATTCGCAAAATCATCATATGGATTGGAATAACTCAAAAATTTTGGCAAAAGAAACAGATTATATAATAAGAAGATTTTTGGAGTCCTTTTTTATTCATTCTAATAATTGTGCTTTTAATGACAAAACCAATTGTTTTTATCCAACTGCTTATCATAATTAAAAATTATAAATCCGTTAGATGTCGTTTTAGATCACAAATGTACTTTTATTTTATTTATTTATTTTTTTGCACCACTATGATTTTATTACAAATGATGTTTGTGTTTCATTTAATCTCCTGATGAAGGTTTACTGAATTATAGTATACCGAAACGTTGCGTTTTTATTATTGTTTTTACCTTTTAATAAAGAATTAACAGCGGTTTAGACTCAAATTTTACCAGAAGATCATGAACAAAGATTTTTGATAATATACCTGGTATCAAAAACAGCAAAATAGTAATTGATTGTCAAATAATTACTTTTGTTACGATGTTAGGATTGTTTATTTGTGCTTCGTCATATGTTCTATCGAAGAAGAAAGCTTTCCATCTGAGGCGTTTCAGAAAATTTTCCGTTTTGCTGAGCATGACTTTTAGATAACAACAAAAGTATCGTAACAAAAGTAATTATTTGACAATCAATCACTATCTTTAACAAAACAACCCATTTAAACACAAATTACTTGTGGCGTCCTTCTTCCAAAGTGTGAGTTTTCCTCTTTGGCGTAACATTTATTTTAACTTTAAATTTATTTTGTTTTTGTTTGACGTAACTAGTATTGCTTTTTTTAGATGTTTTGTCCCCTGATGAGCCGCACAGGCAAAACAGTTGGACTTTTTTAATAAAATGTTTTTTAATACTTGTGTTATATTTAATTGTTATATATATATATATATATAAAACAGAAGATAAACTATTATTATTAATAACAAGTTTGCAAACTATGCCTGGACAAATTTTATTTAAGCTATTAATAGTTTCTGTTTTATCAACTAGTATTGTACACTGTTTGCTGTAACCCTCTAAATGCCCGCTGTATCAATATTCATCCGCCGAGTTGCGGATCCCGCAGTTCTAAATATCCTAGCAATTAAACCATTCGTTCTATCGATGTCATTAATTTTGCACTATTAGTGATTAAAACATTGGTCAGTGTCGTATTTATCGATTTTTTATTTCGTATTATCCGTTTGTACTATTTGTACTGAAAAGAGTATGCGACCAATACGTTGAGATCTGAAAAAAAAAAAAAAAACAGATCGAAAAGTTTTAGAAACCTTGGGTTTGGAAATCCAATGCATGAAACAAAACACTTTATATTGAAAATATATTTTGAATTCATTTTCTGTTTCTCTTGCATTCTTTCTCCAATGCTCCTTAATGTGACGTTGATCTTGAACCGGTTAAAACTCTTTAGGCTACTTCTGCACTCGACACTCAGACTGAACGCAACATACAATCGTCGCTTTCGCGCGTCTGTGCTGGTCGAACGACGATCGTCGTCGCTCATCGCTTGTCGACGATCGTCAACGCCGATTGTATTCTCGTCCTTAAAGACGGTGAAATAGTGGAAAGAGGAAGGTAACAAGATCATGTTGTCTTGAGTTGTATTTGCGTTGTCGATTAAATTTATTGAAGTATCGTCTTTGATCAGCTTACACTAAAAAAACGCTATAGAATGGATTTTTATTGTTATAAAGTATTCTTATACGTAGATTCGTGTGCTTGAGGTTATAATAAAAAGTTAATAAATTTTTTAGTTTTGCCATAATTTCGTGCATTGAAGTGATGCAAAATGCCGGATAATCATCGTCGATTTTTTCGAGATCAAAGATAAAAATAATGCGTATATCCCAAATCTCGTGTTTACTTTCTTTTCAAAATCAAATCGAACTTCAAGCTGCATCCTAATTTGAAAGCTGATACCAGCTGATATTGCAGGAGACTGTATGTATGGGAAGGTTTTTGAACGCAGAATCATTTCAACATTTGGCCATTAGCAATAAAGCTTGATACGCTTGAGAGGGACATGAATTGAATGGGAGGAACATGCTCCAAGTGGTGAATGCACCTTCGGTCAGCGGTTTCGTCCCGCTGAACAGTTTCAAGTCTCAACAGAAAGCTTTGCTGCTTGTGTTAGAGCGGGAGGTGGCCGAAAATGTAGTTTTGATTTCTTAAAGCAGAGGTGATGGCGAACCAGTATCAGTGCTTCTTGCCTATAAAGTTTTTTCGATATGAAGAGAATTAAGAGTTGTAAGATTTATTGTTTAAAATGTTGCTTAACTTTAATGGTTGAATTAAAAGAGAAGATGACAGAGTTTTCAATCAACTTGCTCCCCAAAATGTGTCCGAATCTGCAACAGAGATGAACAAAAGAGTGATGTTATTGTAACCAGAACATGCATTCAAAATATCTTAGTTTATTACTGCAAAATATATAGAGTTAAATAATTCTCATTTTTGTAATTTGACAAAATCGACACATAGTGTTGGACACTGTAGTTTAGTGGCTAGTTTACGGTCGAGTCTAATTCGAAGAAAAACCGATTGGAATGAGAGTTAATTTTTAGGAAAAAACAGAGTTAGTTTTAAGAGAAAGTAGTTGGTTCATAAAAAACTAAGTTCTTAGCATCTTAACAAATTTTTAAAAAATTTAAGAAATTTTGGGCCCGCGAGAACAATTTGCGCGGTGTTTTTCTCTCTTTTTATCTCTTAGAGCAACTAATTTTGTTTCTTTTTTACTCTCACTCCAATCGGTTTTTCTTCAAATTAGACTTGACCGTAATCAATATTGTCTTTACGTAACGTTTTGAAAAGTTACGTTTTGAAAGGCCTTTCGTGTAGATTCTATAAGTATTATCAGAATCGCTTATCAGTTTAGTGTATTTCTTTTTTGTAATTTTGAAGTAGTCTAATACATAGCAGTTGGCAGAGTTGCGAGAAAAAAATCCATTTTATGAGAATTTGTTAAATAAGTACTAGGCAACACTTAAGTAAATTGCCTCTGTTTTTGTATAATTTACGCGTAAAAATTTTGTTCGGTTACTTTTTTAATTATTAAATTATTTTTCAGCCATGACGAGTTGTTGTCACATGACGACGGAGTTTACGCGGACATGTGGAAGCAGCAGTTGAAGGAAATGAACGAATTGAAAGGAATAAATTCAGATGAATCGGAAAAGAAATAAATTACAATATTTTGAAATAGACGTTACAGATTTTTCAAAACCGCAAAAGTATAACAAAATTGGAATCCATGTCTGTAGCATTCAATGATTATACTGTATTTAAAGTACGTTTTATTTTTGTCAATTACTTGTTTTACGTGTGCTATTATGAAACTGAAGGGTTAAAACTATTTTTATTCGATCAGTAAAGCTATTAACTTTCTCCCTATCTCATAATATATTGCTGGTAGCTAACTCAGTTACGCCAAAAGTGCTTTGTTTATCACTGGTATTGCTATTGCTCATGTTGATTGTGCTATACTTGAAAATCAGTTTAAATTAAACTTTTTCGTCTTTTAATGTTTTGAAATCGAGAGAAATACTCTGTTACAGGCTACTTTTGCTGCAGCTGATCAGAAAAATATGTTTGAGCCGCTTTTGCAAGGCAGACCTGATTTTACTAATGCTGTTAAAGATTGAACGATTGAGGTTAGTGGCTACTTAAAACGCTGGAAGCGCCTTCGAACAAACTCCAATCAACGATTGTTTTGGTGAGCATCTAGACCAGGGTTGCAAACTCGATAGATTTTTATTCGAGTTTAATTCGATGCTGTAAAAATCGAAAGCTCGATTAAGCCTATCTTCACAATAACTTTTAAAATTAAAAGGTTGCCACGAAGAGATAAACAAAAGAAATAATTAAACATGTCATTATATAGGCGTACCAAAAGTATTGGAGGTGGGCAATACAGCTTTTCCCGAATCATGATCTTTAGTACTTGGCTGATAAATTTTGTCTCAAACTTAGAGTAAAGATTAAAAAAAGATCTTCAGTTGAAATTTGTCTCAGATTTCTCGATTTTTTTCCCGAAAAAGTTGATCTCTAAACAAAATCTTCACCTCAAACCGGAATCTTTTTGCTGAATTTGGAAACTTTGTCCTTTTCTGTGCTCAAAAAATTTTTTGTTGCCCAAATATTTTCCTGTTGCTGCCCGAAAAATTCTGACTTTGCCCAAAGTCAAATACAACTTAGTTGCATTTTAAATTTAACAGTTTAATTTCAGAAGTGAAATCCAAAATATTATTTATTCTCTTTTCATAACTTAATACATTCTTTGAGTTCGAGTTGGCAAGCCTGATCTAGTGCGTGCGGCCGCATGCAAAAGGGCGAATATCTCGGTCTTGTTCTGTCTTGGGAGTTTATTCCAGACACAATAATCACGATACTTCAGATTCGGAGTTTATTGCAGACGATGTAAGAAAAAACAACTCATCAACTTAATATATACTACCACAAAAAACCCCAAATAAAAGAGGACTTGCATTCGACCACGTGATATAGGCACCACAATTCCTTCATCACCAGTCTCGAGAACAATTACCACGAAAAATAAAAGGAATTTACAATTGAAAAAAAAAAAAAAAGATTAATCCCAATCTTGTGCGAATTCCTCCTCGTCGCTCTGGTTAAAAGGTTGCTGGAAGTTGACGAGGAGCTCTCTCATCGCGTCCATGAGAGCTTGGATGTTGCCTCGCATCTGTCCGATGTTGTGCGGCTCGTCGTCGAGTTCGATTTCCTCCTGATCCACCAGGTTGGGATCGTCGGGATTGAAATCGGGGAGGAGAGATTGGAAGAAAAGACTTAGGGGACTTCGCGCGCTCCCTCTTAACGACCTAAATCAGAAGCGACACTTCGCGAAAGAATCGGTGGAAACATGTAGCGCCTTACCTCTGTGGTCTTTCGTAGGAAGTGACGGAATCAGTCGGAGGAAGAGGATCATGGCTAAGTAGGTCTCCCGTGCGGATTTCCTATGGATCAAATGAAAATGCTCATTTTACGCTAGGACACGTTTTAAAACAGCCGTTCTAGGTCCGGCTTATTCAAACTTATCGAGTATTGAAAGTTGAATTAAAGAAGCAAAAACTTGATTCAAGTGACTTACCATAGGCAACAACGAGCTTATTCCAGATAGTTCTGATATCAGGGCATGTCTGTACACGTTCGGCGGTGGGCGTTGGTATCGCATTTTCCTCCTGCAAATAGCAAAGCGGAGAAACTTGACATCGAATAAACGGTACAAGTAAATTCTTACTTCTTAGCGCATTCACAAACAAAACCGTCACGTTCTTTCAAGGTTTCGATGACGGTTTTCACGTTCCTTTCCATCCACGCAAAGATCTTGGTGTCTTTCCAAAGCATGTGATTTCGTTCGACAAACAATTGACACAAAAGTACAAGACCTTGTGGGGAACTGAATTAACAAATTTTTTTATAAATCGATTTGCGATCAATCAAAAATCAATATATATACAGGGTGTCCAGAAAGTTTCGCCCGATTTTATATTAATAACAATTGTAAGTTTAAATAAATTTTATTGTATGATAAATGAGAACTACAAGCACAATAAGAACTATTAATAAACAAAGAAACCTGGGAATATTACTTATTTATCTGTTTACAGGTTAAGTGTGTGTTAAGGTTATTTTTAATTTTTTGTCCAGGAATATGGCTTTTAGACTTAATCAAAATCAAAGAATCGCTGCGATTCGACATTATTATCAATGTGGCTCAAATGCAACTTAAGCAAGTCGTCGCCTTAGTGAAGAATTCAATATTCATGCAGTTCAAGGCAGAAACATCAAATCACTAGTCAACAAATTCGAAATAACTGTTTCTGTGAATGATGCACCTAGATCTGGACGGCCAATCACAGCAACATCCGATGAAAAAGGAGAGCGATTATGTGCTAGTCTAATCAACTGAACAATTTGAACAGTCTGAATGACCTATTTGAACAATGTTGTAACCTTACTTCTTTCCTTTTGATTATTCTTTTGTCTTTGTTTATTAATAGTTCTTATTGTGCTTGTAGTTCTCATTTATCATACAATAAAATTTATTTAAACTTACAATTGTTATTAATATAAAATCGGGCGAAACTTTCTGGACACCCTGTATACCAAACTTTATTCTCGTATCATTGGCCGAAGAGTGGAAAAGCTAATGTACAGTAGACCAGAGGCCTATCGAATATATGATGCTGAACTCTCCAATGGGCTTAAAAAATAAAGCCATTCTCATTGATTTGCCGCAGTAGCAGCGCATTATCTCGAATTTGGAGGCCTAAAAACCAAACTCAGGGCTTCGCACCGGAGGCAGAAACGCTAATTAGTAAAAGAAGACTAAGAACGCCGTTTTCACAACAAAAAAAGCAAAACCAACTTCACCTGTCGTGAGCCTGCTTTAAAAAATAGGGATGTGATGCGACGACGTCATCAGGCTGAACCGAGCACTTTTGAAGCAGCGAGTGCAAGACCTTGAACGAAAGTTCGAATTAGTTGCAGTTAGAAGCCCGCGAGATGCGGGTTACTTACGGTCGGAAACATTATTAACGCGCTTTGAAGCGACGCGTCGGCGTCATCGGTTGACGTTCCAGCGTCTTGTGACACGTGATATTGGGCAAGTGAAACAGAGTACATCCAATTTGGCAGTTGTGAAAGATTTCGCTTGTTCTTTAAAAAAAAGAGTTTCATTTAGAGGCCAGCATAATTTTTTTTGAGATACGCAAACAATGTTTTTTTCTTCCGATCGATTTTATCAACATAAGCATATATAAAAGCAATTACTCAACCTAACGCTTATCGTTTGAAATCTTCACGCTTCTGACACCTATTTTGAATTCTCTTGCTGAAAAATGGTCCATTCAGAAACCAAATTGATTTTTTAAAAGAGATTAAAACGCTTCATACAATACGATTATATTAAAATTTTGAACGTCGCAAATGAAAGTTTGAAAGAGCTTTGATCAAGCGCTTTGAACGCGTCGTGTAACTGAATGATTCCAGAAACAAGTTCAACGCTTCAAATTTACCTTTAAATGTCAGTACTTCTTTCAATAGGTCGTGCACGCGAAAAATTCACAAAGGTTTTCGATTTTTGAATACATAGTATAGCTGTTGCAGGGCCGCTATACTATCCAATCCCTAGCTCGCAGATGCGAAATTGGATTAACGCAAGACTTTACTTGATTTAAAAAAACAATAAACGGTATTAATGTTTTTATAAAACAAATATAAAACATTTTTCGTGAAAGGCAGCTTGAAAAAAGGTTCGCGTAAGCTTTAAAATAAACTTCAAGCTCAACATTTGGGTTGATGGAAAAAAGATCGGAAAACACCCGTTTAAGTCATAAGCTTGCCGCGGCGTCAGCTTTTTTGAATTTGCTTCGTTAGTTTGTTCCCAGCACACTCCACACGATCTACTTGGGAGAATCGACGTTATTAAGCCTGAGTAATTGAATTTTTTTCCATTTAGTTAATCAAAGTCATCACTTACGCCCAATTCTTCGTAGAAGTCGATGAGGAGTTCATATTCGCCAGCTCTCATTGCAAAGTAATCAAGGAGTAAAACCGAGCAAAGAGGATCTTCAGGATCTAAGCTAAAATTATAACAAACCTTTAATATAGGATTATTGGTAGCAGCGCCAATGGTAGGGGATAAGATTCTGGCGAAAATACAGGATGTAGGCGCGTTGGGTAAAAAGAGGAAAACATTTTGTGTAGAACAAAAATGTCTTTGCAAAAGCGAGAATGGATGTGGTTCATACGGAAGTTAGAAAATAAAAAAACAGACAAGAAGTTGGGGGGTCGGATGTTCGAAACGAAACTCTCGGAATATCAACAAACCGTTTGGACCCACCCCGTCTACTGGGGCAGGAACTCCACCACCACGATGAGGTGGCTTCTCGTTGGTGCAGCATTACTTTTATGCTCGAGTGTTTCAGGGGTGGGCCTTGAAATAACTTGCCTTATTAATTGCTTTTCGAAATGCAATGCTTTCCTTGCAATGAGAAGAATGAGATTTATTTTTTGTCTTTCTTAGACGTGAGAGGCTCCTATTTCTTCTTTCTATTTAGACGAGTCAAACCTCAACGAAAAGCTTTGGATCACGCCACATGTATCAAAGTAATAAAACATGGGTTCAAACCTCCATAAAGTCAACTGAATGATTTTAAAAATTGCATAGCCGTACGCTGAAAAAGGCTCAATTTACAATATTCAAATGTAACTAAATATAAACATACAGTAAGCTTGATGTTATAGCTGTCTTATAATAATTAAGACAGAGTTTTACAAATTAAACAGTTCAGTTTTTAGTTTGTACCTGAACAAGACTTTACAGAGTTCAAGGGCAGTTCTGTTGCATCCTCGTTGCGAAACGAAGTTGGTATGTTTGAATAAGGCAAGAAACAAACATCTGCACGAGTAGAGAGCTTTTTAATTACAATGATTACGTGAAGAAATATGAAAGTTTGTTTACGGTCGACGGATATTTCACAATGTCCTATTCTTAACTAAAAAAAAACAATTATTATACTGCCTTTCAGAGATGATCTTTTTTTAAATGACATGGGTAGTGTGGGAGAAGTGTTACAGGCGGGATGGGGCGATTTGGCCTAGGCGTTTTGGCGCCAGCCATTGTGGCAGTGTGTCGTTTTCTTATTCGTAAAATCTTAAAAAGGGTTAGGGTTTCGGAGTTAGGTTAGGGTGATTGATTATACTGTTTTATTTAAACCTTCCTGTTAGTTTCAAATAGACTGGCGCCAAAACGGCTTCGCCAAATAGTACCCTACCCTGCAACAGGAGGTAATGTATGATGAAGTGGAAACTGTGAAGGGATTTTGCTATCTTAGCGATAGGTTGAATGCCAGTGGAGGAAGTAAAGCCGCAGTGATTGAAAGAACAAGAGTGGGATGGAAGAAATACAGAATGTGATGAGACACTGTTCGGAAAAAGATTCTCTTTGCAAATAAAAGAAAAGGTATATAAAAACTACGTAAGATTAGCTATGCTACGTGGAAGCGAAACGTGGTGTTTGAGAGAAAATACATGTAAAGTAGTTATTTTGAGAAGAGCAAAAAGATCTATGGTGAGGGCAATGTGTGGTGTAAAGTTGGTGGACAAGAAGAATACAGAGGAGCTGATAGACATGTTGGGATTGAAGGAAGTAGCAGATAAGCTGGCAAGGACAAATAGTGTGAGGTGGTATGGTCATGTTTTGAGACGACCAGAGGAAGATGTTTTGATGAAGGCAATGGTACATGAAGTGGATGTTTTGATGAAGGCAATGGTACATGAAACGTAAACAGGGCCGACCGAGTATAACATGGAGGGAACAAGTTGAAGGAAACATGAGCAGGATTGACTTAAGGAAAGCAGATGCGGCAGATTGGTGTGGAAGAGTTGCGGCAGTAGTGAGATGCATCCGGCCACCTCCATTCACTGGGGATTAAACCGGATTAAACTGGATTAAAACTGGATCGATGATGATATGCTTTAAGGCCCGTTTCCACTACGAGCGTGGAAAAAAGCATTTTTTGTTTGTTTTATTGCTTTTTTTTTGCGCTCGCTTCAATTGGATTGCTGTTGTTAAATCGAAGGTTGGATTTAAAAATATTTTTAACCACGATTCTAAAAACGCCGTAAATTTCTTTACTTTAACACACACCGAAAGCACGTGATCTTAATGATAACAAAGAAACACAATGTTTCAAAGTCAATGATCTAAGTCATTTCTTGATAGTGAGTTTCAAAATGAAGCAACTACAGCAATTCATGAAAAAAATTACAATCTTTCAGTTGAAAGATATACACCCATTAAACAATTTACAGGAAGCTGTAGCATAGAGCATGTTAGTAACATACTGTTAGTGCAGATTTCCAAAGGTAAAAACTCCCAATTATCAAAAGCGCAACAAACCTGTTCTCTTGATATTTGTAGGGGAGTCTCGACATTCCCGTGGTAATGTTAAAACACGAATGAAAAGACCTTTCAAGGAAATAAAGGCATCGTTCTGAATGAATGGTCAAGTTTTTAAAAAATATCGAATTCTACGAGAAGACTTTTCTTACCGATGAATTCTCGCGCCATCTTTAAATCTTCTTGCAATTTGTAAATATCGCTGAAGGTCAAAAGGGAATCGACGTGATACGGGTGCATTTCCAAAGCTATCTATGTGTGAAACGATGCAAAAAAATTTCTTTGAATCACAAACATAATTTTAGCTTTGTATTTTGAAATAACAACTTTGAAAAGTAAAGACTTTGTTTGAACAAAATTGCAATTTTTAATTTTACGTCAGGATATCTCTTGTTAAAATGCCACCAAGTAACATTAAATGATCGGCTAAAATTAAGGCTTCGACAAAAGCTTATTGCTACTGCCAAAACGTTTATGGCAATTAGTTTTATATATCAAAAACAAAAAAGAATCAAAGTAAAATTGCTGTTGCAAAAACTAGGAACAACCTAATTTCCACAGCAACATTAGCATAAACATTGAAATTTCAAAATAACAGTTTATTTTGACTTGTGCTTGTTATTACCAACTTACGGCTATGTTTCGATGGTCGGAAGAATCAACAGCATCCAAAAATTTAAATTGAATTTGTCGATATTCCTTGCTATGAACAAACTTGAAAATCTGCACACTAAAAGATTAAAAACTTTAAAATAGTGCTACCCCATTTACCATGCGCCTAAATTTTATTAAATTATTTAACATCAGAAAATAATTGTTCTCTTTAAAATGACGTACTTATTAACAGTGATTTAAAAACATTGACAGATAGTGTTTAATACAAATTATACAACAATAATGCTAGGCAATTTGATAAGCCATGCCTGTTTTCTTGCTTTTCAATCAATTGCATGTCTATTCCAGCTCTTCCCAATTTGGGCCAGTTATTTTGGGGTTGCGAAAGCCAAACACCTTTATATGAAGGTCCTTGAGCTCTTCGTCTATAGGATGAATCACCATGAAGAACTCGTGACCCGAATATTTTTCTCAATTCATTGTCAGGATTAAGATATCTGCCGAACAAATTAAACATTGGAATTACTAAGGATTCCTATACTGTACTAATTTAATCGCGGTGCACTCTATTGCAGGTTTATCTGCTATTATTGAATTTTTCTTTGTCGAATTTTCTTTTCAATATTTTAAACATTCGTGATGTCATAAAATGTGTTATTATATCCAACACAAATATTCCGAAAATTCGGACATTACAGTGGGTAAATCAAAAATTATCCGGAATTGCTCTATAGCGCACTCTTGCTTTAGCTTTTTCAAAATTTTTTTTGCACGTGTTGTCTACTGTGTCACGTGATCACGATCTGCTAATCTAATTGTTCGTTCAGTTTTAACACGTGTTATTTTCTGTTGATAAAAATGGACGCTCCACTGGCACAATGCACCAGAGAAGAACAACGTGCTGTGGTCCGATTTTTGTGGTCAGAAGGTTCATCGGGGACAAAAATTCATCAAAGACTCTTAGCACAATATGGAGACAATGCACTATCGAAAACAACGGTATATGAGTGGATTGAGAAGTTTAAAACAGGCCGGACCAGTGTAAAACATGCAGAAGGAGCAGGACGTCCATCAACCTCCACCAGTGAAGAGAAGATTGAGCAAGCTCAACAAATGATTTTGGCTAACCGGCGCATTACCATTGATGAGGTAGCACAATCTTTGCAGATCAGTTTTGGCTCTGCTCAAGAAATCATTCATGAAATCCTTGGGTACAATAAAGTTTCTGCAAGGTGGGTGCCAAGACAGCTTACAGAAGAGCACAAGCGTAGACGTATGGAGATCTGCCAAACGTTACTGAACCGCTACAACAATGAAGGTGAAGCATTTTTGAGTCGAATAGTCACTGGAGATGATAGTGCATTGTCTCCATATTGTGCTAAGAGTCTTTGATGAATTTTTGTCCCCGATGAACCTTCTGACCACAAAAATCGGACCACAGCACGTTGTTCTTCTCTGGTGCATTGTGCCAGTGGAGCGTCCATTTTTATCAACAGAAAATAACACGTGTTAAAACTGAACGAACAATTAGATTAGCAGATCGTGATCACGTGACACAGTAGACAACACGTGCAAAAAAAATTTTGAAAAAGCTAAAGCAAGAGTGCGCTATAGAGCAATTCCGGATAATTTTTGATTTACCCTCGTACTTACACGTCTATTTAGTTTTAATTCAAATTGTTCTCTATTTCCAGAGATGCCAGTATTAACCTCACCTCCTTTCACAATTTTATTTATCACTAGCATCCTCCAAGTGCTTGCAAACCAATTCTATTGAGATTATTTTTCATTGGCACCTTCTACAAATTTTTAGGTGAGCACGCTTCCTTCTCCAATCTATTAAAAATTTTAATGCTTTTTTCAAGGCATCATACTTCCATTAGCTCTTGCCAAACCAAATGTTGATTCTTTCAAGCCTAACATATCTACCAACCCAACAGTACTTTTCCTTTTTAACATTTAAAGTCACTACACATAGTTTGTATCATTTTTCTCTTTAGGTCTTAGCAGTTTGTCATATCATTTTCTCTTAAACACCAAGTCGGACTTCCATATAATATGGCAGATCTTTTATACTTTAATATATAAAACCTTTCATTTTGAGCAAAAATTTTCCACATTCTCTAAGGTTAATCCATCAATGCTGTTGTTACTACTGCTTTATTCTCACTACAGTCTTATAGTTTATTTCCTAAATAACAAAATCTTTTTAATGGCAATCTCCACATATACGTAAATTGTTAATGATCTGTACTTTTTCTTTATCATTGCTCATTTTTCATTATGCTTTTTCCAAACACTATACATAGGTTTTATGCATTCTTCATTGTCTTCAATAATTGTTTTTGGTTACACTAACCATCATTTTGATTTTTTAATTTTAACCACATTCCTTTACTCTCCAAAAGCTTCCATGCAACTGCACAACTTTTTTTACAAACCTTTCATCTTGCACTCACTAAGACCAATGCATCTGCACATAAAATTTAAATAAGTAACCCTTTTCTTACACCCTCTGTGACAACATCAACTAAAATTGCAATAGCATGGTGATAAAAATGATTTCTGTTATTCATCAAATTCATCAATATGTTAAAAGTAAAATTCATCTACACAGGAATATTATAAATACCTAAAAATAATGGCTCTGATAACACTGAACTTTTGTTTTGGCATCTTCATAAAAGACTCATTATGGCTTTCACTGTAATTTCTGATAAACTTTTCTTTCACATTTGCCACTCTATTAATTTCGTAATTACTCTATCAAAAGTCTTTTCCACATACACAAAATGCAAAAATAACTTTTCTCTCTTATCATAGACTTTCTCAAGTGATTTTCTTATCATGAACAAAGCATCTGTTGTATCTTTTCAGGCATAAGCAACTGCAATTTGTTCAAACTTACCATCACTTGTAATCTAGTTTTCATTCTATAATTGTCATACAATGCATCTTCTTTTCTTCCATCCAAAACATGATGACCAAGTTCTATCAACTTCATAACATCTGTTTTAGTTCTTGCAGTGATCATTTCAACATTTCTTTCAAATGGTTCAGCTGCCTTACTTAGTTTCATTTTTTTTATTGCTTTTACCTTTTTTTTTAATTTCCTCACTGGTGATCTTCTCAACAGATTTATCTATTACATCAACTTCTGTATCTGGTCTTATTTATTTTCTTCAATTACAATTTTTCCATATAATCTGACCATTATCTTCTTCCTGTCATCTTGTATTTTCAACAATTTTATAAGTTCCTTAAAAATTCTACTTGGTTTATCACTCATATCCCCAATCTCCTGCTACCACCAAAAACTTGTAACATCGCAATTTTTAACATATACACTACAAATCTTTTACCAACATTAATAAAATACAAGTAGGCTAAATCAACAATACAGCAAAAGTAAATTCACAAATTAAGAAAGATATCACACTTATCTAAATATGTCAAAACCAACTGTCTTCGAAAAAAACATTTCAAAATAAATAAATAAAATCTAAAAATTACAGAACTAACAAAATAAAAAATAAATAAAATCTAAAAATTACAGAATTACAGTATAAGCTAACATCAACTTGTTTGTAAAAATTACAAAGATAAACATTTTAAAATAAGTAACACCTGTGCTCTACTGTCAACACAGATTTCTTTCGCTTTTCTTCTTTGATATGTTGATGTGAGCCAGAAAAATGCGCAAGATTTTCAAATTCTTCAAACTTATTTTTGTGATTGTTTATGATCTAAAAAATTAAATTTTCTAAAAATATATGAACAACATAGTAATCGATAAAAATATTACTGCTTGTTGTGGTTTCTTTTTACGTTTTCTTTTTTTCTTTTTACTCTCTTTAAGTAAGATGGGAGATGTAGTTTTTGACAAATTGTCAGCTTCACACTTTTCATCATTACTGTTTTCTTTTTCATCTTCATCGTCATCATCCAGTTCTATTTCATTCTCAGAGTTATTTAACTAAAAAAAAGTATTAACAAAAATCAACATCAACTCAACTCAAAGCTAATAACTTTCTAACCATCGCAAACTTATTTGAAAAAGCTTCAGAAGTGACCTGATGGTCAAGATCTTTTTCTTCATCTTCTTCATCAGAAGAAAACTGAGAAAATATTTCATCTCTTCCTTTTAACTTACGAATAACTCTAGCCGAATAAGACATAATATTACTAGTAATTATTATCGCAATACTAATAGTAAATACATAATTTTTATTTAGTTCAATCACACCTACAAAATTCAAAAGATAAAATTATATTGAACACCCAAAACTTTTACATAAGTGTTAAAAAATTACACTCTATATAAATATACCAATTAATTGATATTGTAGGTACATCTATGTATTTGATTTGATTTTGTACAAACTTCTTATTTTTATTACTCACATGAACACCTAATCAGCTTTGTGCCAATCATGGTATCAGTTGCAAATAGTTAGATCTTAAAATAGATCAAAAAAAAAACACTCACACGACAGAACAGAAGCATCCATTTTGAAACTAAAGCAGCCATCACTGACATAGACAAATCAAAACCCTTTAATAAACAATTTATAAACATCACTCCATATAGCACAAAAATTAAGACCATATAATTAAGAATTTTCCCACTGATAAAATACTACCTACCACTGCACAAGTGCAATTAGCCATCTCAAATAACACAAACAACAATTCCACTAACCTGATGGCATAAACATCAGACACTTCAAACACCAAGATCCCCTTGCCATCAATTATCTCACAAACATGTACAACACTGTCCTTAACATCAACACAATGCCAAATCTTGAAAAAAGTACCACAATCATTTCCATTCCAAAACCAAACAAAGACCACAACATTGGCACAAACTATCAATCCATCACCAATGCAAGTGTTTGCCCACTGGGTCCTGAGACAGCTCACAGATGAGCACAAAGCTAAAAGGCTAACTGCTCAACGGAACTCTGTGAACTCAGTGAAAGAAACAATACATTCTTTGACAGGCTAAGAACTGGTGATGAAACTTGGGTACATCATTATGAACCAGAATCCAAAAGGCAATCAATGGAATGGTGCTATACGATGTCTCTAAAACCAAAAAAGTTTTACACAAAAATCAGCTGGAAAAATCATGGCCACTATCTTACGAAATGCCAAGGAATTATTCTTGTTGATTTGTTATTAAGGGGAAAAGCAATCAACTCTGAAACATATATTGAGACTCTACAAAAACTTAAAGCAGAATCCAACAAGTACGACCCAATTTGGAGATGAATAAAATTTTGCTTCAACATGACAATGCCTGACCACCACAAGCATCATAACAAAAGAATCAATCACTTCTTTTGGGTGGACAATGGTGCCATATCTTCCATTTCCCTCTGATTTAGCACCTTCAGATTACCATCTCATTGGTGCAATGAAAGCTGCAGTGAGAGGCAAACATTATGGCAACAACAAAGTGAAAATTGCTGTCAAAAATTGACTTTGTAAGCAACCACTTGAGTTTTACAAAATTGGAATACATGCCCTCATTTGAAGGTGGAATACAGCTATTGAACGTGATGGTGACTATATTGAGAAATAGCAGTGTAAACCTCTGACATACAGCTTAATTATTATGTATAATTTGTTTTGTGGCATTCTGTATTTATAATAACACAAAACTTTTTGACTTACCCTTGCAGATAACAAAAAAATATTCCATCATCTCTCATCAACATGGATTCAAACATAGGTACTCAACACACACTGCTTCACATACCATCTGCCACCAAATCACAAGAAGCTTCAACAAACCAAAGCCCGTACAATGCACTGTAACAGTATTTTTGAGCATGAACATACCTAAACTTATGTTAATAAATATTTCAAACATCATCATCAAGTTTATAGCAAATTTTATACAGAGACAAGTATGCATGTCAACAGCATGGTTGAGTGGCTATGAGCACCATGATTGTGATTGACATGGTCTTGGTTCAAAACCTACTTGTGCCATTCTGCTATCTCCATTGGAAAGACACTTTATGATATTTTTCCTGCTTGGCAGTTTTGGAAAACAGTCATAAATTTTAGTCATATCTCTGTAACAATAATAAATCAAAATAAAAGATTTCAACCAGACAGCAATATCTTGGCATCTCTGGAAGTAGATTGGGGTAATTGCTTGTCCTATGTATAGAGCCTTCAACACTTTCCTGCAAATCAGGAAAATAAATATAGAGATGCAATGAAATAATAAAATAATGCACTCAACACAACAGCACACTCTTGAAACTCAAAATAAATCAACACTGAAGTACCACAAGTTGAGTTCTTTCTCAAACATTATTTAAAATTTACATAGTCTTATACTCCACTGCCCCAAAAAGTGTACAAGTCATAACGTATGTTGATGACATAACAATCACAGCATCTTGCACAAAACACCTTGAAGTGCAACATCTCTTTCAAACATATCTTAATGAAATCTATATAAATGGGCCACCACTAAATAATCTTCATATAGACCTGGTTAAAACCAAAACTATACTCTTCATACCCGACCAAGCTGAATATGGCACAACTTTATAACTTAAATCAAACAATCAAACACCACCAACAACAAAACATATTCTAGAAATCACTCTTGACCTAAAACTAACATTTCCATAACACATAAACAAACACTTAACATTCTCAAAGTACTCATTTCTACCAAATGGGGTAAATAAAAGGAACTAATTGTCTCACATAAAGTCATCACTTACTTTATTTTGGAATATGCAAACACCATATGAAGCCCTATAATATCAAACACCAGCATTAAAAAACTGAACCATTTGGAACACAGCTTTGTGCATTGCCACTGGCTGCACATGAGACACAAAGGCTGCAAATATACGTATATGATAAAACCAATGTCTTTCCAGTAAAACCCATCTAAAGCTTTATTCTATTCAACTTAAACAACTGACTCAAACACAAACACACCCTTTAAATGATTTTAATGTACATTCAGATCCATACAGAAACATAAAATCCACAATCTTTCATAACAATGACCATATTAACATCGTCATCTCAGATCCAGATCATTGTGAAGTGATGGTAGTGTGAATATGTTGGAAGTTTTTGACATTTTTCAGGCATAACATTTGAAGAAGGTAGAAAACTTCAAACATATTCACACTACTATCATATTCATTCCTCAGAACAAACACCACCACATTACATGTGTACATACAAATCACCACTTTTAAGAAGTTATTTACACACAGTAAACTTCAATACTTACACACCACAATGCCCACTATGCTTGACATACACACATGACTCTAATGAACTCTTTAACTGTAGCCAATTACCAACACAACAACGCACCAATAGTCTGTGAAAAAAGCTTTGTAAAAAAGCAGAAGTCATCCAAGAGTGGAGGTCTAGATTATCTCTTTTTAAAAAATTAAAGGACAGTTTCCTTAAGATATTCTTGGAGGAGAAATAACCATAAAATAGATACAATTTAAATTAAATAGATTTATTAGTCCGTTGAATGCAAAAAAAGAACATTTTGTGTTTTTTTATGATCATGTTTTATTTCATCTCTATGTTTATCCTCCTGACTCACAGAAATGCAAAGGTGGCACTAATACATAGGGCAAGCAATTACCTTGATCTGCTTCTACAGATGTCAAGATATTACTTTTGGGTTGGAATTTTTTATTCTGGTTTTTAGTTTTATGAAGATATAATTGCAATTTAAAACTGTTTGCCAAGGCTACCAAGCAGGGGAAACAGCAGTAAAGTGTCTTTTTGAAAGACGCAACAGAATGGTGCTAGTAGGTTTTGAACCAATGCTATGTCAATCAAGATCACAGCATTTAACCACTTGACCATGCTGCTGACATATTGAAGGTACACCTGGTGGATTCAATTATTGGTACAATGATATCTCAATGTTGTAATGATTACAATCTTTATCAACTTTATCTTAATACAAAATACAGAATTTGATTTAGCTCTAACATAAAAATTAGCATTGCTATGAGATATATATAATGTTTTTTTACTGCAAGTTGAAACCTCTGCAATCACATTTTTATTTGTAATTAATAAAAATTATCTTTTAAAATTGTACTGTTTAAATAATTCTTTTTATGTATTATTTTAAAAAGACAACTAAAGATGTCTTTCATAAAATTCTTAACCCAATTCTTTTCAGCATTTAATTTTTCTGATATAAATTTTACTAGTTTCACCATAAATTGAATAAAATTTGCAGTGGCACTTCTTGCATATTTATAAAACATAAATTTAGAGTCTTTTCAAAAAATCATCATAAGCAATTTTTGTTTGTGAGACTAAGATACCCCCTGTGGCTACTATTGCTTCTTGAAAAAATCTTTTTCCTCTTGGTTTCTTTTACAATCCATCCTGGTGTCGCAGGGAATTTCAGATTAGTTTCACAACAAAAATCACTTAGGGTGATTGCTTGAATAGACTTTTAATTTCTTAATTTTATTTTTATTTATTTTATTTTAGTATTTATTGCTGTCACTCAAATTAAATTTGACATTTTATCTTAACTTTAAGTGGCAGCATCAATTCTACTGTTTTTTTCTTGATTCCATATCAAACAATTAAAAAAACCTTATTGTTAATGTCACTCACTGATACAATACATTATGTGAAGAAGTAGAAACTTAAGAAAATCAAAATTCCACTGATCAAAACAATTCTGCTTTATTTTCATTGTCTATTCACAAGTCATCTAAACAATTTTTTGAGCTGATTAAACGATAGCACTTTTGTTAATTTCTAATTCTTCTTCAGTTAAGAAGTTAAACTCAAAATCGTAAAAACCTTTTAAGATACACCGACCATAGTAGCAAATACGTATTTCCTTTAGTCGCTGATCGTAATAACGTACCGGTATTTCGTTTAGTCGCTACCTGCTTTTTGACAATCTGTATTTCTATTTGCACTTTGGGTAAAGTCGTAGTTTACGTTCGTAAAATAAAATATTTAAATTTTGTTAAATACTTAAAATTAAGGTACCAAAATTAATTATGCTTCGTGGACGTCCTTCAGCACCCTGTTCTATTGTCAATATTAATGAAGTCCTCACTGCTTCCCAGATTATCCAAAAAAACTATACTATAACTCTTCTTGCTCCGTCAATGCCCAATATTTGGGAAGCTATTCAGTGGCGTGCTCGTCGTCGTTTAATACGGAATTTATACATGCAATTCATAGCTGTACTCCGTATTTATTTGTTATGAAATTACTTTTAATAAACCAACCTTTCATTTTCTAAAATATTTTATTTTACGAACGTAAACTACGACTTTACCGCACTTTGAATAAATTTGTGTTGATTGTGAGTAAAAACAATAATAAATAAAGTGAAACGATTATGTAATTCTAAAGTTAATTGATGAAGTACAAACCACTATCATTCTAGCAGAATTCTGTTGAAATGACGAACTACAAATCAGAACAAAACACAAACAGAGGTTCCAAACCACAAAAAACAAAATTACATTTTTTACACTAAAAATAAATTGCTTTTTAGCGGTGGGAGCATAGGCGTACGCAAGGGGGTTTCAGGGGTCAACCCCCTTGAAGAATAGTGTTTAGGCATATATACATGGTAATAAGCAGAGGTGGGCAGAGCGCAAGTTAAAGTGCAAAGCGCAACTTCCGAACTTGCGCAATTGCGGAAGTTGTGTTGCGCTTTTATACTTTTTTGAAAGCGTTGCGCTTTAGTGCGCTGCGCTAATCATAAAAAAATTTTAAGTTGCGCTTTGTTGCGCTGCGCATTAAAGAATAAACAAATCAATTGCGCTTCATTGCGCTTCGCATTAAGGATTAAACAAATCGATTGCGCTTTATTGCGCTGCGCTTTTATTTCGGAAAAGCGCAATATTTTTTGGTTATTTTTTAATGTAAACGACCCGTGGCGAACTTTATTGCAGGCATTTTATTTTGCATGTCAGCGAACTGCCAAAGAAATGCTATTGGTTCTCTAAATTGGTAAAACGAAAAGCGATTGGTTTTCTAACTCGGTATACGCCCTTGTCTCAAGACCCGACGATGGTCATGAGATTGCACGAGTCATAAGTGACTTAAACCTTATGTGACATCATAAGACCTCATGTGACTTTTGATATACGGCCGAGGTTGAAATCGGCAACTCACTTAAGTCGTTGCCAGTGGACGACAAAGTCATTGTGATTGAGCAAGCTATTGAAGCTTATATAAAGAGTACCTCTGTTTATTAAATGTGAAATAATTAATTAACGTACACTCGGCAAATATATTAATTTTGTCATAACTTTTTGTTTATTTAGACAAAGCATCAAATCGAATTTAATGCCTTTTTAACGCCTATTAACGAGCTTTTAGCAGTTGCTACTATGAGCGCTTTATCTCTGAAGATGTCCGTTGATTTCTGACCGACCAAACGTTAGTTTAAATAAAAATACCTTGCTAAATTTTGGTATTATCACTGCTAAATCAGTTTATCACTGGTTCAAATGATGAGCTTACATAAAAAATTAAATGTAAAAATCTTAGCTTTTAGGCGAATTTTTTTATAAAATATTTCGAAATTGGCGAATTGGTCATGTACTTGTAGATATTAACAATAAAAGTTATAAAAGTTATGCATCATCAAAGCTAAATACATATCTTTCCCAGTTAATTAAACCGTTGTAGAAACAAAGCCTGGGGGACAGTTGTCGCACTAGGCCGTCAAATTACTTGTGAACAGAAAAATTTGTGCCATAAAAGATTGCAGAAAGCGAGTAAAGTGAACCATGAGAGCTAAATTGGAAGTTGTATTTACATTAATTTGCTTTTTAACAATAACATTGTTTTAAAAGATGTACCCAATTTGGAACAGTTGGTACATTGTAGATCACAGTTCCAACATTAGTAAGGTATAAACTTATATTTTATATTAATTTTTATTTGGTGTAAATTAGTAAAGTGTGTAGTAAAATATAGTTTTTATAAAAAGTTTTTTATTGGTACAAAACTTTAAAATAGCTTTTAACAGCAAATGCTTCATCTAAAGCACTTTTGTTAAATAAGTAGCCTTAAAAAAGGCTGTTTTGAAAACTCGAACGTTTTTCTGCAATTCAACAGTTCTGCAATTCATTCTAGCGAAACCTCCTGAAGAGAGCTAGACGAAAACGTTCGAGTTTTCAAAACAGCCTTTTTTAAGGCTACTTATTTAACAAAAGAGCTTTAGATGAAGCATTTGCTGTTAAAAGCTATTTTATAGTTTTTATATTTGGTTGCGTTATAGCCTACTATAAAATTAAATTGAAATCATGGCTGAAAAAGTTGTCGATGATGTGGAAGCTCTTTCTACTTCAAGTGATGGTGATACAACAGGTAATTTTGTTATAAGCATTAGAACTCGTTTCTACAACGAGTGTGGAATGAAACATTCTTTCGTTTATTGATCTTTTCGCGCCTAACCCTATTCCGACTGGGCTTTTTGAAAACTTTGTACGACTAGGGGTAGGAAAGTGCCCGCACTCTTTGCTTGCTTATATCTCAACAATTACTAGCGCTAGAATTGTCATTCAAGTTTGTATCGAAAGGAATTTTATACTCTTTTAATATGGATACTTAAATGTTGCATTCAAACATTATTTGAGATTAAAAAAGCAACCAGTATCAAAGGTAGTCAATTTTTGTAAATTGGCTGAAAACGAGAGAGCGGTTTGAGAAAATTAATAACTTCGGCTGTTTGTCGAATGTCATAATCCGTAAAATTTAAAGTAGCAATGGTGACAGCTGAAATCCACTTGGCAAGATTATTACTGTTTACAGAAAAAGAAAGTTTTCACAAAAAAATCTGCTAAAAGCTGGTTTTATTAGTGTTTACAAAGCTTCGATCTTTGCGATTTATCAAATGATGTTTTAAATTCACTCGCTTTTGAAGAATTTAGGCAAGAAACTTTATACATAAAAAGAAAGGCAAAT
This sequence comes from Diplosoma virens, assembly GCA_963680785.1. Taxonomy (NCBI): domain Eukaryota; kingdom Metazoa; phylum Chordata; class Ascidiacea; order Aplousobranchia; family Didemnidae; genus Diplosoma; species Diplosoma virens. The sequence continues at coordinate 18,582,616 of OY796893.1, forward strand.
CATTACACAAAAAATTATGTTTGTAATTCTACATCGCAGAAAACTCACCTTAATTTTTTTCACTGTAAAAAAATATTTCGACTTGACTAATTTATTTAGAGTTGATTACTTTTGATTACATCGATTTTAATTTTAGAGAAATCTTTTTTAGTTCGAATGTTTTCTTTTTTTGGTGAAGTACGCTAATTCATTAATAAAATATTTGTTTATTACAATTTTGCTAGCGTTTTCTGACATAATTCTTTAACGTTTAATTGTTGTACGAGTTTGTTTTGTTTTAGTGATGTTGACTATTTGTTGGAAAAATTTTACTTTTGGGTTGAGAGTTTTTTTGGAAGAATTTTTGGGTGTTTTTTTGTTGATAGTGTTTGATTGTTTGATTTAAGTGAAAGAATTGTGCCATATTCAATTGGGTCTGGTGTAAAAAGTGTGGTTGTATGTTTTGCCCCGTCAATAAGTTTTCAGCTCGCGTTTCAAATTACGTCACATTGGGGCTTATCGTACTTTACGTTCTCAAAAACTGCTCCAATGAGTGTAAAAAAGGTCGACAGTTGGATTTTATGTAACTTTTCTTGTTTTACAGGACTTAAGAACAACACCAACGGAAGGTGGGCAAATATCTTCTTTGGTCAATAAAACTATAGAAGATTGGATGGCAACAAAGCCAACATGGAAGAGACAATTCCAGTTGGAATCTTTTCTTGTGTTCTACCGAAGAGCTTGGATTGAAGTTTTTTTAAAATACAACACTGGCATTCCAAGCTCTGCAGCAATAGAACGTGTCTTCTCTGTTGGATCCGACGTGATGAAGCCAAAGAGAGCGACGTTATCGTAAGAAAACTTTGAACGATTGGTATTTATTCGAGAAAACGAAAACTGCGTGCTTCCATTAAAATAATTAATTAATTTATTTGTGTTGTTGAGTTTATTTATTCCGTTTTGTATTGTGTGTTGTTGAGTTGTTGAGTTTATTTATTAATTATTTATCTTACTAATTTATATTATTTATTATTTTATTTACTTTGTGTAAATTGAATAAAAAAAGAAAAGTCGTTCAACTATCGCAAACAATCAAAATCGAGAAAATGCTTTTTTATTGACTTCGCTTTGTAATCTATTGATTACTTCAAAAGTAGCACTATAAAAATTTGATGCAATAGATAAAAAGCAGCTCACGAATGTTTGAAATAAAAAGCAAATTCAACGAAAGTTTTTTTTAGTTTTTGATTGAAATTTGTAAATACAAATGTCTTTTTGTTTTGAAAGACAAAGTTGGGCTGAAAGTGTAGCTGAAACTTAAAAAAAATTTTTATATGTGCCATAACTGAAATTTAGAGCTCTGGTTGGACTGCGCTTATGATTTTGACAGAATATTGCGCCTCATGTGATTTGAAAATTTTGATGCACTGCACGGTCTTGGTTCAAAACCCACTCGCGCCATTCTGTTATGTCCTTGGGAAAGTTACTTTACGCACATTTCCCTGCTTGGTGGTCTTTACAAGCAGTTCTAAATTTCAGTGATATCTCTATTAAATTACTAGCGGAAAGCAATACCTTGGCATTTCCGAAAGCAGGCCGGGGTAATTGCCTACCCTATGTATAGTGCCTCCGTCGTTTTCTGCGAGTCAGAAGGATAAATATAGAGATGAAAAAAACTAATATAGTTGTTTTAAATACATAAAGCATAAAGCGCATTACGCATAACGTAATTTATTTTAATATTTAATTTAATTAATAATAACAATTTAAAAAAGACATTGCACTCTGTTTAACATGATTTGTAAAAGTTTGTAAAACAAGATTTATAAATATTTTTTTGCACTGCGCTTAACATGATTAAAAACCTAAAATTTAAACTGGGGACGTGAAAGGTGCGTAGGGGCATGAGCAACTGGCTGCAAATTAAATTTTAACTCCTAGATTCTTAAACTTAAGGGTACGCCGTCCTGGGGGTGGAGTGAAAGATTTACAGGGGGGGGGAACGAATAACTAGGTACAAACCAAATCTTAACCGAACCTGGCGGTTTTTTTTTGGAGAACACTACGATTTTCGGAAGAAAATTGAGAAATTGGACACCAAATCTAAGTGCAGACTTTTTTTTGGTGAACATCATGATTTTGGGACGGAATTTGTTGGTATAATAGAAGGAGGCGCGATTTTTGTTTGCAGGACAAAAAGGGGGCACGGTCTCAAAAAAAAACCCTGGTTTAAAAAAACATTGCGCAAGTTGCGTTGCGCTTTACATGATTTATAAAAGCGCATTGCGCTTTCGTGCGCTGGGCGTCTTAATATCAAAGACATCTTGCGCTTCACTAATTTCAAAGACACGTTGCGCTTTAGTGCTCCACGCTTTGCTAATTTATGGAAAAATGCCCACCTCTGGTAATAAGTACGCTTTAATAATATGATTTTAGTTTCTATTGTTTATCGCACTTTTTAAACTTAATTACTGCTTTTGCATCAATTTTTGTTATCGTCTAGATTGCGTCAAGTTAGCTAATGTACAGCTGCCACTTGTGAAGAAAACTTTCAAAATTATAAAATATTAAAAGCTAAGTATTTTATGCTTCGTCTATCGTTTTATTACAATGCTTCCCCATGAGATACAAGCTGTTTATTCAGTTGAACATTGATATAAAAAATGAAACAAGTTAGGGAGGATTTGAAAGATTGAACTCTGATAAACGTGATAAAAAAAATTAAATATGAGTTGTAAAATATAATATAAAATAGTTTAACTGATCAAGTCACCATTGTAAAAAGTTTTTTTGTATGACACGAAGGCTCATAAAACTTTATAAAGTAATAATTGTACACCACAACTAAATAAGCAAATTTTATAAAAATGGTTCTTCGTTTTTACTGAAATTATTTTAATGTGTAGCTAGATAGCGTTTATAGTAGTTGCAATACATTGTGTTTGATAAGGCAGTTAGAGCTTGATATTTCTAAATCAAACTCTCATGCAATTAATTACTATTTAATTTATTAAAATCCCAACTGTAAGAGTATGCTTCACCCAAGTATGATCGTTACGGGTATCTTATTCAAATAGAAATGAATAGGTAGCTAAATATGAAATGTCTTTATACTTTGGTAGTAGCCTGCCTGGTATCTGCTTTGTGATCGTAATCATTATTAAAATTGAGTTTGTTTTGAGCTGAATTGATTCAATTGTAAGAGTGAGCTTAACTCGAGAAAACTTTTCATGATATTTAAAGCATTTTCATTTTTTTGGTATTGTCTGTTTTAAAATGTAAAACTAATCGAAAATTTTAGGCAGTTTTACAAAAATGAGCCGAAAAGTTAAACTTGTTAAAATCAAGTAATTTGAAATGGTAAAAATTTGTCATAGAATTTTTTTAATTACGTCTTTTCCAAAATTTTCCAAAATTTTTTTTTTGTCCAGCCCTATGCTTTTGAAATGGTCCTTTTGACCCGTGGCAGGATTTCTTTTGGTGGGTTTATTTGCCTGCCTGACCCTTTTTGGTCCAGACCCTTTTGGTCTTTGAGTTTGTTGTTTCTCCCACCCATGATTATACAACATTCTCTGAATATGGCTCGGATGTGTGTATTAATTATCTTCTTTTTGCTTTCCTCTTCTTATTAACATCACATCGCTTTGTTTAAAGGTACGGCGACCATGCACAACGTCAGTTGTGCATGTAATAACGTACTTCATTTAATCGCTGCTTCCTTATTCACAATCTTTATTTCTACATGCACTATGATTAATTTCAAGTTGATTGTGAGTAAAAATGAAAATAAATAAAAAAAAAATAAAAAAATTAAGTTATCATAAAATTTATTTAAATATTTACAATAACTAATGAAACGAAGTGGTTTTGCTCAGACTACGTTAAAAAATTTAGAGATTTAATCTCTCCCACCCATAAAACTTAATAGGGTTAGTATCTTGCGAGAAAACTATTAGAGAGTATGCATCCTAGACCAATAATAACCTATCTCTGTTATTATAGATTGCAAGAACACAAACAGTTTAATTTTATATGTTTCTTAACGAATTTATAATACAATCATACAAGTCAGATGACATCACAATTTTCAAGATCAAATGCAAATTGTACATGCGGTCGTCGTGCAGACCCGCTAAACTTGGGTATCGGCAGTTTTCTTACAATATCATTGCGTGACCAGAAAGCTTCATCCATTGAGTCAATAACAAAAGTCGGTAGGCCTTTAGCAATGCGAACAAGAATTCTACACAGAAACACCCCTTCGCATTCTAAATCATCAATAGCATCGACTCTTGCAATGTAGTTTAAAAACCGGGATTGTCTTTTAACTTTAACCACAACAAACTCTCCTCCAATTATTTCACCATTTGATTTGTCAAATTCGCTGCTATCTGAAAGATCTAATTTCTTTTCAGCATCACTTTCATTGCTAGAAAAAGTGCATTTGGAAACAATCGTGTTCTACTTTTGCTAGATTTAGACTTCCTCTGAACACTTTGCTCCATGTTTTGTCCATCTCTGCTTTTGTTTGTTGCAGCTTTGCTATATGAGCAACAATAGAGCCATTTAATTCGTCACTGCTGTTAACAATTAAAGGCTCGTTATGGCCAGTTTTCTCAAACAATGCAAGATCAGATAGTGATTACGAACCATTTTTTTTAAGACCAGAAGGTTTATTTGCAGTTAGAGCATTTTTTTGCTCTATTCTATTTTTTCAGGGGTATCAGTAGCAATCATTGTTCTACCTTTTTTAGGCTTTTTCTTTGATGTTTTATCACGAAAAGGAGCCGCTGGTTATGGACAAATACATTCAGGAGACAAAAACCTTGTTTCTTTGGTTTGATTTTGTGCATCCTGTGTGAGTTTACCTAAATTTGGACTAGCTACGCTAGTTGGAATGCTGATTGATGCGGTTTGAGAAATTTTGTCTGGAGAATTCTCACGTTGCTCTTCGTTTCTTGAGAGTGGTCTGTCTGTTGTGACAGTAGCCGTTTAGTTTATTCTTTGTTTTAATTTGAAGTTTATTTTTGGCAATCCGGTTTGAGTTGGCAGTTTGCTATTGGTTGTTTCGCTCATATTTAAGTCGGTGCAGCGTAGTTTTCTTTCTTTTCATTCGTTCGTTCGTCAGTTGGTGCAGACATTTCGTTGGTTGGTAAATCATTCATTCGTTCAAGGAAACTCGTATTAAGCAGGTAGGACTTGATTTGTTTTATTGTGATATTTTGATTTATTTAATACTGTTTGTGTTTTATTTTAGTTACCGTCGTCAACAAATACATTCATTAACATTGGTTCGTTCGTTGATGTTGTGGAGTGACGTCGCGTAGGTAAACGAAACTGCTTAGTATCTCCTTAAGCTGCAATCAGGTGTGCTGCAGCTACAGTAACTGCTTATGAAAAATGAATTCGGAAAAAAGCGTAAGCATTTCTGAACAAGAAATAAATTCACTGCCTGGACCAAGTGTGAAACCGGAGGACAGCCAGATCGAAACAATCAAGAGAGAGAGAGAGAGATCTGTTTATTTGCATCAAATCTTTTCAATAAATTACCGCTTAAAACACAAAAAAAGAACAATAATTTTACATTTTGAAATTAAAACAAACTGATAATAAGCCATATATATCAAATCAAAGAGCACTATTAAAGATGTGATGCAGGGGTAGGAAGGGACAAAAGTCATTTAATCACTACCCCCAGCTTATTTAAAAGTTTCATTACAAGCAATTTAATAAATTAAGTTTTTGGTATGTAAAATTGATTATTAACTTAGAAAAACATTAGCATAAGACATTTTACATCATAAATTAAAATAAAATTATAAATCACTTTACAAACATGATGAAAACAAAACAAACAACAAGAAAAACAAAGGCCGCATACATGTAGATAAAATTAAACGACAGAAAATAACTCGGCATAAATTCGATTTGAAATAAAGGCAAATAGTGTAAAAAACGACAGCACGACGATGGAAAAAAAAAACAAAAAAAAACAATCAAACCGGCAGTAAAAGGACAAAAAAAAAAAAAACCAAAAAACAAAAGCTTATAAGATTAAATTAAACAACAGAAATAGATCTTACCATAAATTAAATTGAAAATAAAGGTAGTAGCATAAAACAAACAACATAACAGATTTCAGAGTAGATACAAATAGCACAAATCCAACAGCACAATAATGAAAAGAAGCATAAAAAACAAAGAAAAGTACAAAAACAAAACAAAACAAAGGCCAATAAGATTAAATCAAACAACAGAATAGGTCTCGATGTAAAATTTATTGAAATAAGACAGTTAGCATAAAACAAAAAACAATAGATTTCAGCAGGCAATTAAGGATTAAAGAGGTGCACAGCGCGTAAAGAAATTGACGCCAAAGGCTCGCAATTTAAAAGTGAAGAATTTAAGAAGAAATTTGAAAAGGAAATTAAATTAACTAACACAGCAATCAAGAAACTTAAGACTTACCTTAATTATCTCTGAAGTTGGCGAAGAGATTCGAGCCGTTTCTGTTTTAGCTAATAAAAGTCTAGATAATGTTAAAGGTGTTCTAGAAGAACTTCAGAGCCTCGTAAAAGAATCGGAATATAAAGAATTAGAAGGTAATTATTTGGAATTAGAATGTAGATTTGACAAAGCTTTGGAAAAGGCTCTAAATGCAATGGAGCGTCTCACTGCGAAGGCTCAAGGTAATCGATCAGTCAAGTCTAAAAGATCTGATGCGTCCACGGGTAGTCGCTCGAGTAGATCGACGGAAAAATCATTGCTAAAAAAAAGAATTGAAAAATTGGAGCAAGCTTTAAAGATTCAAACAAATTTACAAGAAAGATCTAAGAAAATTGAAATTGGAAAAAGGGTAGCTGAATTAGAAGCCGGTGAAGATGCTTGTAATATTTCTTTTTAAACCTACAGAGACGGAAGTGAAAAGACAGACTTATTCTGAGTGCGTTGGAGGGCCTGTGGCGAATCGAACCCAGATCAAAAACGGTACTATCGAACGAAACAATCAACGTGCTTAAAAAAAAATTAAAATTTGAAGTGAAACAGCAGAGGACATAACAATAAAAAGAAATTGAAGTGACGATTGAAAAAAAGAAGTAAATAATTGAACGGACAGAAGACAAGCTTTTATTTTAAGCTATTATTGTTTGGTTTATTTCTACCAGGATCAATAAAGAAAATTCGAGACATTTTAATTTGAAATATTATATATTCTGTATTGTGTTTTGCTTTATCGTTGTTTTTACAGTTAATATAAAGTTTAATTAAAATTTTTATAAAGTTCTGCAACAAATAAGTCTGAACCACCACATTGGTGACCCCGACTACAACCGTGAGTACTATTTCTTCTTTTTGTGTTTATATGTGTAAGCCTGGTACTTCATCAGTACAACACTCGGTCGCGCGGAAAATATTTAAAATCTAACATATGAATGATGATCAACCTACGCACTCTGGTGATTTGAAACTCGCTGATTCTAACCATGCTGTACTCGATGACTTACGAAATAACCAGTTAATTTTGCGCCCCTGTGAAAAGATTACTCACACTTTTACAAAAAGCAATCCCCACGCTTGGTTTTCGTATTTTGAAAAATTATGCATTAGATATAAAATTCTTAGTGATGATGAGAAGCTCCATGCTTCTCAGCCTTGTTCAACCTTTAATTTCTCGGAATCATAGTTACGAACAAATGAAAATCTTTTTAATCGAAAAGTTTACTCCATCCTTGGCAGAAAGAGTTCATACAATTATGTCTGTGGATAGCTTGGGTGACGTAAAATCTTCCGAATTTTTAAATAGATTAAGATCATCTATATCTGAACATGACATGTCTGATGCAGTTCTGTGTGAATTGGTAATGAATAAATTGCCGCAACAAGTGCAACTCTCTTTAGTTCCTACTTTAGGAAGACCTCTTCTTCAGTTTGCGGCTGCAGCTGATGCCGCAATGCAACGATTGAGTATGTCATCTAGTGTTTACTCCTGTCAATTACAATCAGTTTCAGAATCTAGTGCCAATGCAAAAGCGGGTCCTTCAAACAATTCAAATTTCGAAACCTTGTTAGACAGAAAATTTTCCTCTTAACACTCAACTGCAGCAGCTAAACCAAGACATTAACGATTTAAAAAATGTTAAGTTAAGGTCCTCAAGCGCAGGTACATCCTTTTCTAGTACTAAACCTCGAAATAACAAAATTTTTTCTCGTCCCAACAATTTTGCTCCGATGAGAAGAAGGTTTTTTTTTCCCAGATATTCAAGTAATTTTCGACCAGATTCAGCATTTAGAAATGGTGCTAAGGATGTAGTTCAATCACCTCCTTTTTGCTTTTATCACCAGCGATTTGGGCGAGATGCCCATCGATGTGTTCAACCTTGTTCCTGGCAGGGAAACTAATAAGTCATCACACGAAGTGGGCTGCGCCTGTGATGATCAAGTCATGCAGTCCTTTGCCACATATTAAAGATAAGCAATCTGGTTTATTATTTCTTCTTGATAGCGGTGCAGAAATTAGTTTGGTGAAACCCTTACCGCACGAACATCGAAATCAACAAGCTAGCAATCCTCTAGTGACTGTTAATGGTGCACCCATTGCTACCTTTGGTTTTCGTACTATGTACATCTTCTTTGATAAAGTAACGACGTTTCGTTGGATTTTTGTCATTGCCGAAGTTTCCAATAATATAATAGGGGCCGATTTTTTAAAACACTTTGATTTATCTCTCGATTTTGCCTCTATGAAACTTGTTCGTGCTGGTTGTAATTCTCGTTGGGAACTTCAAACTAAAAGTATAGCTCATATTAGCGCTCCTAAAACTTTCTTGCCCAGCGACAAATATTTGAAATTGCTCGCTTCATTTCCTGATTTAACTACTCCTTCAAATAAGCATAAACCTGTCAAGCATTCTGTAGTACATTATATTGTAACTAAAGGGTATCCTAGTTCTTCTAGGCCACGTCAGTTGTCTCTTGAGAAACTAGAATTCGTAAAAAAAGAGATTGATTATCTTCTTGAAAGCGGTATTATTAGTCGTTCAGAATCTCCTGTGTCTTCGGCTTTACATTTAGTTCCTAAAGGTCAGCCTGGTAATTTTCGTTTGGTTGGTGATTATCGCAAATTAAATCAGCAAACTGTTCCTGATCGTTATCCTACTCCGTCAGTTACCCACCTTCTTCACCGTCTTCAGGGATCTTGCATTTTTAGCAAAGTAGATTTGGTCAGAGCCTATCATCAAATTCCGGTAGCTAAGGAGTCTCGTCATAAGACTGCGATAACCACTCCAATTGGTCTTTTCGAATACAACTTTTTACCGTTTGGTTTACGTAATGCCTCAAGTACCTTTCAAAGATTTATAGATCAAGTTTGCCACGGTTTACCCTACGTCTTACCTTACATAGATGACATAATTATTTTCTCAAGATTAGAAGAAGAGCATCTCGAACATTTAAGGACATTTTTTAAAAGGCTTGATAAACACGGTATTGTTATTAATGCTACCAAATCCGAGTTCGGAAAAACAGAGTTAAAGTTTTTAGGCCATTTAGTTACTAAAGAAGGAATTTGTCCGACAAAACAGAAAATTGAAGCTATTTCTAAATTTCCAATCCCTTCTACTACAAAGCAATTCCTTAAATGGATTACAACTGCGAAAGAATTTTAATTTTAATCATACGATCAATCAAATCGCCGAACTCGATAACTTTCTGAAATCAATCTCTGCTTTTCGGCCAATTTACGAAAGTTGACTACCTTTCAATCCGAAATAATATTTTATTACTCGCTTTTTCAATCCGAAATAAATTTTTTTTTCAACATTTAAGTATCTATATCGAAAGAGTATGAAATTCTTTTTCTATACAACCTTCAATGACACTTTTAGCGCAACTAATTGTCGAAATATACGCAAACAAAGAGCACGGGGACTTTCCGCCTCGCTTCGCCTCTCCTCCCAGTCGTACAAGTTTTCTAAAAAGCCCAGTCTGAATACAGTTAACGCTCACTGCGGGAGCATTTCATGACCAGAGCACGCTAACCCTTCCTGTTGTAAAATCACGTATTTCGCATTTTTTGGTGATTATTTTGAAAAGCTGTTAATAGCGTATTTTGTAATACCAATCAAACAGCCATGATCTATAACAAAGTGCTGTTTTTGCTGCTATTTACAGTTAGTAAAATTTATCGATTTCGTTTGGATTTGAAATAACTTACTAGCAAAAGTAGTATATTTCTTTTCACATTATGTTACTAAAATATGAAAATCTATCGCAAAAAATTTCTCCCAATTTTGTTTTTCGACATACGTCTAGAATGTAGCAAAAACAGAAATAAGTTTAGCTATTCCTTTAAGATGATCAATAGAAAATAATCGATATATTGAAACCATTGTGGTACAATAAATAAAACTTGGAATTTTTTGATACTTGAACATACAACAGGCTGCCTTCAGTGTTCAAGTCGACGTTATTTGTAAGTTGAAAACCACGATAATGGAACAAAAACTCCAGTCTACTATCCACAGGTTTTTCAATAGAACAAGAAATTGTTTTTTGGAAAGGGCTTGGCGTTGTAGGCTATTAAAATAGTAGTAGTAGTAGTAGTAGTAGCAGTTTGTTTTTATTTGAATCCAAAAGAACAATTAATTATAATTGAAAACAAAATAGAGCAAAGGTTGCAAATAGGGAGATGGCAATTAAGGCCCGTTTCCACTACGAGCGTGAAAAAGAGCATTCTTTGTTTCTTTTACTGATCTTCGATTGAAGCGAGCGGTTAAAATTGAAGCGAGCGCAAAAAAATCAATAAAACAAACAAAGAATGCTCTTTTCCACGTTCGTAGTGGAAACGAGCCTTTAAACTATGTTTGTTATAACATGTACAAAAAAACTGTGCATGGTTACTGTTATGAGTTCCGCTAGTATCTGCAGTTAGCTCTTTTATTTATACGGAGTTACACGATAGTTATACGACTGAATCTGTAAGTTATACTAATAGTTTATCACGCAGTTAACCACACTTATCAAACCAGAGAGAAGAAGGCAGTAGCGCCGTGCGCTATGACGTCACATACTATAACAACCCCCTTTTAAGAAGCTTTTTAGCGAAAAGGTTGTCTAAGAAAAATATTAGTACGTTGTACGAGCCCGATTAATAAACATGCAACAAACTATATACAATACGGCACAAGCGCTATGAGTTTTACGCTACTTCATACAAAATCTCTTAAATGATTAGGAAAGCGTTTTTGTCTCACGCTTCGCCGCGAGGTTGGAGATGATGGAAAGACTTCATCTTCAAAATGGACGTGACGTTCGTCTGATGTCATCATTTCCTCTTTGGGGTCTCCCCCTTCGGTGGGGAGAGGGCGAATAAAACGTCTATTGCGCCAACAGACTCGACCGCTCGGTAGTTTTATGTGGTAGTCGCGGTTTCTCCCGACGCCGATGATGAGTCCCGATCGCAACCATTTTTTTGTAATATGGTCTTGAATTCGAACATGTTGTCCGATTTTTAGTGGATTGAGGTGTTTTGCGCGTTTATTGTATTCGGTTTCTGCAGCCACTTGTAGATTTGATAAAGCTGCGTCCCACTTGTCGAATTTGTTTTGCCAATCTTCCTTGAAATACTTCAGTTTAGCTGGGACGATTGAACGTAGCGGGGCGCCGTATAAAATTTCGGCTGGTGATAACCCATGGGCCTTGGGTGTGTTAACCCATTCGATTAGGCCGCTGCTAAACTCATCGCAGTCGAGACTACCATGCTCAGCAGTTTTGGCAACAAGGTGCTTCATGGCTTTCACTGCTGCTTCTGCGTGTCCGTTTGACTGTGGGTAATGTGGAGTACTTATGGTGGAAGTTACTCCCCATTTCTTGAGAAACTGTTGAAACTTGCTTGATGTGAATTGCGGTCCTCCGTCAGTTCTGATTCGTACTGGTACCCCTGTGTCCACGAAAAATTTTCTTATAGTGCTGATTATCTGATGTGAACTAGGGTCATGAGAGAACTCGCTGAGCTTAATCCATCCCGACAGACGGTCTACATAAACCAGGTAAGTCTTACCGGCATAATAAAATAAATCTGCAGATACGTCTTCAAAGGGTCTTGATGGGAGGGGATCGCGTTGTAATGGTTCCTGTTGCAAGCTTGGTTGGTGCTCTTGGCATTTCGTGCAGGCTTCAACGGTATTTTTGATGTCGCTATTGATTCCTGGCCAATACACTATTTGACGCGCTCTTTGTTTTGTTCTTTCGATGCCTTGATGTGAGGCATGTAGCTTTGACAGTATTTCTTTTCTCTTCTGTACCGGCACCACAATGCGATGGCTGTTCAGGAGAATTAATCCATCTTCGAAAGTAAGCTGATCTTTCAGCTTTTTGAAAGGTTGAGCTAATGGATATTCGTTTCCTTTTGAAAAGTTGCTTTTAATAGCAGTGATTAATTGTTGTGCTGCTGAGTCCTGCTGAGTACTTTCTTTTAAGTCTTCCAGCATTGGATCGATAAATGTTTCTTTTGTGACTTCTGGGTCTTTTCCTCTCAGAATTGTAGAAACGTTTTTGCAGATCATTCTGGTTGTGTCTACGTTTATGATATCTTCTGGTTCTGGGTCGCGGCACGGTGCTCGTGACAACGCGTCGGGGATCACATGGTCTTTGCCTTTTCTCCAGGTGGTGTGGAATATAAAGGCGCTGAGTTTTTCTTTAAGTCTCTGAATCCTGGGATTATCCACCATATCGAGTGTCTGGGTATTCAGGATTGACTCTAATGGCTTGTGATCTACTATCAGCTCGAATTTGGGTAAGCCTTGCAGATATATGCGGCATTTACGCATAGCCCAAACAACAGCGAGCAATTCCAGTTCAACCATAGCGTAGTTGGCCTCAGTCTCAGTTATAAAACGTGATCCTGCTTGAACCAATTTCCACGTTTCCTGATGTTTTTGCAAAAGTGCAAAACCTAGACCTTTCAACCGAGATGCATCTGTTTGCAGCATCGTTTCCAGATTGGGGTCGAATGCAACCAAAATATGGGGGCTACAAAGAATTTCTTTTGTCTTTGTAAATGCTTCTTCATGCTGGGGTGACCAGAGAAAAGCATTTTTTGGTTTGAGCAAGTCCCGAAGTGGGCCTGCTGCTTCACTGAGTAGGTGAGTAAATCCGCCCAGCTGGTTTGCCATGCCCATAAAAGATCGTAATTCAGTTATATTTGTTGGAGCAGGGAATTCAGAGATTGCTTCAATTTTTGTGGGGTCTGCTTTAATACCGTCGCTGCTCACTATATATCCGACATATCTCACAGCACTTTGTAGTAACTGCACTTTCTTCGGATTAAGAGTAATACCGTGTTCTCGACATCTGTTTAGTACAGCCACTACGGTATTCAAGTGCTCCTGTGCTGTTTCGCCTTGAATAAGAATGTCATCTACCACTTTTTCGACTTTTTCAATGCCTTGCAGAGCTTCATCGCCTCTTGCGCAATATTCGTCTTGAGAAGAAGCTAGTCCCATCGGAGCTCGAAGGAATTTAAATCTTCCGAACGGCGTAATAAATGTGGTAAAGTCTTGACTTTCTTTTTCTAAAGGTACTTGCCAGTATCCTTTAGTGGCGTCTAATGTTGAGAAAAATTTAGACGAAGAAGAAATATTCGAAATAGCTTCGGCAGGTGATTTAGATGGATGATATGGACGGCGTACGTATTTGTTCAATTTCTGCAAATCAATACAGAGACGAATTCCACCATTGGGTTTTTGTACAACGACCATAGGGTGCACCCAATCAGTTGCTTCTGTTACTGGTGCAATGACTCCGGCTTGTACAAGTTGGTCAAGCTCTGTCTTCACCATCCTTCTGAAAGCTAAAGGTATTTGGCGTGGAACAGGTAAAGCAAATGGAACAGCATCATCTTTCAAGGAAATTTTCATGGGTTTACTGTTCATTTCCCGTAATGTTGTGTCTTCAGAAAACACATCGCTGTACGATTTTATCAACTTGTTCTCAATTTTATTAATTTCTGCTTCAGTTGGGTTCTCTGATATAATGAATCTTGTGTTCTCTGCTTTTAATATGCTTGCTAATTTCCGAGGTGTTTTTGATGAATTTATCGGTTGAGGATACGTGTCAGGTAGAATGTTAACCTGTTGACATACGTACCAAGCAAGCAAAAAATCTTCTACCTCAGGACAGACGTAAATGGTTTCTTCCACGAATCGGCCGCAGTATTCGATGATGCATGGGAAGGTCCCTACGCATGTTACGGTCTGCCGATTTACTGCACTAAGAGTGTCTTGATTTGGCGGCATTAGATTAGCAAGATCTATTCCGAGCCGTTGAATGATGTTTACCCCAACAAGACTTGCTTCAGCACCTGTGTCTGGTGTAGCTTCTGTGGAACCTAACGGGTTACGATGTTTAAGAGAAAAAAGATTAACAGTTATTTTGGGCGCCGCGGAGTTAGCAAAATTTGCGTTAGCATTGCATCTACGCTTTATTTGTCCCGTTAACTTTTTCTTCGTTTCTTCGCGTCTGTTAAACCCGGGTTTGTTGTGAAAGCACACTGATGTAAAGTGACCTTTTTTGCGACATATTAAGCACTCTGTATCCTTTGCGGGACAGTGGGTTTGACCTTTTGGTGGGCAGGTCTTTTTACCGCATTTTGTACAGGGCGTTTTAGTGCGCTCTTTAGATTTAGAGAAATTTCGGCGAAATTTGCTTTGGTACGCTCTTCTCTCATTCAGCTGTCGGCTTATTCGCGCGTCGTCTAGTTTTGCTGACTCTTCCGATCTGCATAAATCAGTGACGGTCTGAAGATCAGGTAATGGGGACATGGCTAGGAGCTTTGTTCGAGTCTCTTTGTCATATATTCCCGACATGATTTTTGTGACTAAACGACGATTTAAACATTCATTGCACAAGTCTGCGTCTCTCGCCAAAGTTTTAATCGCGATTAAAAACGAATCGAAGTTTTCGCCAGCCGCTTGCTTTCTCTCTTCAAATGCGACGCAATCTAACGCTATATTTCTTTGACTCCGGATGTAATTTTTAATTTTGTCTAACACTTCGTCTGGTTTAAGTGTCGTATCATCCGGGATAAGAAGTACGTGTTCTACGGCTTCTCGCATGTCCATCGAAAAAAAACCGCGAAGCAATGCCAACTGACTGCTCAATGGCAGCTCTGTTGCAAGCGAGACCGTAGCATAATCGTTGTACGATTTACGCCATTTCGCAAATTCAGCTAACGAAATTCCCACCTGCAGTGTCGAAGGCTTTTGTGCGTCCGCTTTGGTTCGCCTTGCCTCGTTGTTAGAATTATTGACGTCAATGGTTTGCTCACGTGATTCGCTTCTCTCGCTGTTCGCGCATTGGGCCAGCTGCTGTGGCGAAAATTTTTCGATTATTTGTTGCAATTGTCGCTGACTTTCGAGCTGCATTTGTCTCTGATTTTCGACATTCTGTTCTTGTGTTTGTCTTTGCATTGACAACTGTGCTTCTAAAAAAGTTTTTAACCAAGAAGGAGGTTCATCATTATTAATATTACTATTCGCGTTTTGATTAGATTGAGATAATTCGGCTGTACGTTTGTTTGCTGCTTCTAATTCGGCTTGCAGCTCTCGTTTATTTCTTGCCATGTTTCTTTTATCTTGAATCTTTTACAAATCTCCGATCACAAACTTGCAGTATACTTTTATAATGGTTCGTAAGCTTATTTTCTTTAAACAAATTTATAAGCTGACTGTCGACGACGCCATGTTATGAGTTCCGCTAGTATCTGCAGTTAGCTCTTTTATTTATACGGAGTTACACGATAGTTATACGACTGAATCTGTAAGTTATACTAATAGTTTATCACGCAGTTAACCACACTTATCAAACCAGAGAGAAGAAGGCAGTAGCGCCGTGCGCTATGACGTCACATACTATAACAGTTACCGCACCAGTTGCGCAAAAAAGAGTGATTATCGTGTTTAATGTGCATATAGTAATTATTGTGAAAAAAAGACATTGTAGCTTTGGAAAAAGTAGCATTTTTGCGTGCAATTATGTCAAATCTTTAGTGCTTTATCAGAAATTATAGGACTTAATCTTAGTAGTAAATGTTTTCTGAAGGTATTGCATTTGCAAGAAACATTCTAGTTGTCTGATTATAAAAATGAAAATATTTTGCATAAAATCAAAAATCCACTAAACACCAGATTTCATATTCTTACCAATTCGAAAGGGACTTGATGAAATTTTGATTTCATTGCTTTGCAAGCAAAAACATACAAAATTACCATAACACTTAACGGCCATCGAAGGTTGAGTAATTTTAATAAAACATCGTAGAGTTTAAACCAGAGTTTTCCAAAATGAAGTCCTTGATGAGGGCACAAGAGGTCCGCGACGATATGACAAAATTTGTCAATATATATATACCTGGTAAAGTAATCCATACCATGAAATCCGAAAAAGATTCGAAGTGAAGACCTTTTTTTTAGAAAACACTTTTTTTGAGGGACGAATTTTGTCTATAAACGAGCGTCCCAGTTTTCCCCTACAGAAATATGGCATGCCTGTTTATAAGCATTTATTTTTTAACTGATTTTGTGTTATTTATTTTTGGGTTTGTTTTATCTTTTCTCGTTGGTTGGGCAGAAAATTGATGTGACATAAGACTGGGGTTCATAATGAAAAAGATTTGCAAATATAGGTCCGTGGCCCAAAAAGTTTGGAAATAACTCTGACTAAACCACTGTAATAGGTTATATGGAAATTAGTACGATTCCTGACAAACTTTTTTTAACATAAAAAATAAAGCAGAGGACAACGTATTCATTAGGCCTTCATATATCCAAGGCATACTTTATCCGAAAAATCAAGTTAAAAACATATTAACTGCATGTTTTTTACATGTAGAGCATAAATAATTAATTTTTGAAAGTGAACAGTTGGATACGTAGGATATTGTTTTCCTTTTGTTAAATACAATTTTTAAATGTCAAATGAAATCCAATGTATAACAGAGTTTTAGTCATTACCATTAATTCGTATTATTCAAAAGTACCGAGTACCGGTACCGCACTACTTTTTTGGTACCGTACCGGTATCGCGGTAGTTTTAAGAAGTACCATGCCCACCACCGAACTAAAGCCATAAGCTGAAAATAACTCCACAGGTATACGATATTATTACGTCATGATGCGAACTTTACAGTCACATTTTTACAAGGTTAAGTTTGTCAGCGTGGTCTTGTAGATAACACGCTGTTATAAGTAGGTATACCATATTTCCGAAGTAAACTAGGATGTTCGTTAAAGAAAAAAACTCTTCCTAAAAAGCAGTGTTCTCTAAAAAAAAATCTTTCTCTAATTTCTTAATTTGTGTTCCCAAATAAAAGGGTCTTCACTTTGAATCTGTCTCGGATTTTATGATTTTTATCCTAAGACGTAGTGTTTTTTAAAAAAACAAAAAAATGGAGGTCTTCACTTCGAATTTTGATTTATTGACCAGATAAATTTTTTTACAATGCTTTTCACTTGACGGATTTGGGTTGAGTGGTCTTGTGCTTTACTTTTTTAGCACAAAACCTTAGAACAAATCAAAAATAGGTTTTAACTTGATTTTATGGCACCAAAGTCGCTAGAGAATTTTAATTGTCAGTAAGCAGAAAATGTTTTGCGATTTTTTTCCCAATAAAATTTAAACTTTAAATCGTTCGAATTTTCTTGTAGTTTAGTTATTTAAACCATTCTGGTAAATAAAATCGTTTTAAAGTTTTAACACTTATGCACATGGCGTAAAGCAAATCATTAGTTTTTTTGAAGGGTAGAAAAGAAAGTTAATTAAAAATTCTTAATTTTTGATATGCTGAATAAAAAATATCTCCCCAAAAAATCATAAAAATAAAATTTTTTACCTGTTACTTATTATTTTATCTATTATTAAAAAGACTCTTGTTGTAAAAATACGTTTTTTGAAAAAAAGTTAAAATATATAACTGCTTAAGGATAAGCTAAATTCTTCTGGCTTTGTCTACATCTATTGTAAAAGCCTTGCTTGTGTTGACGGACTTTTTGTTAGTTCAAACTGGCAAAGCAATTTTGTTTTGCTGTATTTTCTTATACTTTAAAAAGGGTTTAAAATGTAAGCATTAGCAAAATTGGCAAAGTGTGCAAGGTTATAGAAGTTTGGAAAGGTTGGTGAGATTAGTTTAGTGGGTCTCTGCAAGAAGTCACCCTATGCAATTTTTTTTGGAGAAACTAGCCCAGAATTCCCCTTACAGCACCAGGATGGAATAAAAAATAAACCATGAGAAAACAGATTCTTAAAAAGCAATAGTAATTACAGGAGAGATCTAGGTTAGTGTCATGAACAAAAACACTTACAGTGACTTTTTGATAGTGACAGTTTAGCCAGGTTGGTTTAGACTGAAAATTCTGTAGTTATTGTTCACTATTTGTTCAGATTAGTTGATTACCTTTCAAATATTAGGAAATCCCCAAATTAGCAAAGCTTGCAAAGTTAGTAATAGCAAACAGTGAATGAGACCCAATTCCACCTGTTTCACCTAAAATTAAATATGTTTTACTGTATAATAAACCATGCAAACCTCACTAACCTGTATATTTTAAAAATATTTTTAATGCATTTTGTTTCTTTTTTTACATTACGAGTACAGCTAGTTTTTATGGTATCATGTTTCTTCCAAAAATATAATTTTAGATAACCACACAAGCTTTGTCTAATTAAATTTAAAAATAACTATTTGTATTGTCATAAATAAGTTTATTTTGAATCTATGCAATATGCTTACATAAAAATTAAAGAAAGGATTATTTATGTTTTTAATTTAAAATGAATACAATTTGCAATTTTAAGGACTTTTCAATAAGAGATCATAACTGTTTTTTCTAGGTAAAACTTACCCAGAATCCCTTTCTACAATGCCAAAATGGAGAAAAATAAACTGAGAGACAAAGAATCTCAAGAACAATAATAATTACAAGGGGAATTCCGAGTTAGTTTTATTGACAAAAAACACTTATAGTCTCTTCTTGAAAAGACCCCAATTTTTTTTGCTTTGTGAATTATACAGGGTGTCCATAAACTCTTTCGACAATTTAAAAAATTTATTACAAAGGCAGTTGATAAGAGATCTTATATAGATTTGCTATTGTCTTATTTTATTCACATAATAATTACTTTTGGCTCTTAACTAATTCGCTTTTTTTGTGCGCTTTATCATCTTAACTATGTATTTTTCGTCTGTGTTTAGAATCATCTCCTGATAAACCAAAAAGGTGAAACAGACTGTTGAGGTTTCAATAAAATTCTTTATGTGGCTCCTGTAATTTAACTTAATAGATTTGTTTTATATTAATCAGTGTTTATTAAAGTTTTTAGTCAAACTAAAATTTTGTGCTTTAGATCGAATTTTTATGTGTTTAAATAAATGTGTTAATAAACCCATGCAAAATGGCATTTAAAATTATGGCATATATGTATTTCCAAATCTCAAACATGCATAAATAAAAATACAACTCTACCATTAATATAAAATTTATGAACTGAGTTAGTCAAATTTAAAATAACAAGATATTTGCATTTGGGAACAGCATGAAATAGCTGATGTTCTTCAAGCCAATGAGAGATATAATTAGAAGCATGTAGCAAGTTGTCATTACATTTACCAAATTGCTTAGCTTTATCAACATAGAAATAAACTTCATTAAATTGATTTGAAAAACTATAACATTTAGTTATATATGATCAATGTAAAATTAATGGTTCTCAAATTATTTTTTGCTGGTTAGCACCTTTTACTTCCTCAAAATAATTGCAATGTGCATTAATTAATTTTTATAACTTGAAAATTCAAAAAATGTAGGACAAAACTTAAATAAAGTTGTCAACAATTTATTGTCATCAATACTTTCATGTAATTGAACTTAGCACTTTTATAAGTCAATAGAATCATAACAACAAAAAAAATTGGTCTAAAATTTTATATGACAAGATTTTATGCAGATCCTTTCCAAGTTATTTACAGACTACCAGTAAGTAGTCTACTGTCCCAATTTAAGAACCAACAGTATAAAGTAGATAAAAGAGAACCTATAACACTAACTAAAGTTATTCCACTTTTTACAAATAAGGCAAGCTATAAGTGTAATTAATTACATCGTTGCATCTATGATTATTAAAAAAAGATTGAAATCATTGAATAACATTAAAATTATATCAAAAGACTGGATGGTTTCAAATATCTTTTCAATTAATTTCTTCTACCTTAGTAGCTGCACATCAAAATAGGGAATGGCCAGTTCGGCACCAAGCCCTTTTTGGCAAGAATTAGAGTTAGGAGTAGGGTTTGTAAAGGGTGCATCAAAACATTCTAGACCAATAGTTCTCAAACTAATTTAAATTTTTTTGCATAGCGGTCTTTTTACAATCTTTTAGATGGCTTGCAGTCCCTTTTAAATTAACTGCAATTAGTTTTCATCTCAAAATTATAATGATCTCTAAAATTTTACTGACATGGAGAATGAATGAGTTAGCAACAAATGCAAAAAGCCAATAATTTCAACTGAGTGATGTATTTGTGGTCTGCCTGAAACCTCTCTGTAGTCTCCTGGGAGACCATGGAGTACATGGACCCCAGTTTTAGAACCGTGGTTTTAGATCCATTAAAATGATGGGCTATGCAATCTTTGTTTTATGTGTTTTGCAATTCTTTTTATAATTTGAAAGTTTTTTGTTTTCATATTTATGTTTAATAACTTTAAAGCAAAGTTTTATTTTGTGTTTATTCTGTTAATTTTTCCAATCATTGCCCTAAAAAATATCAATACTTTTATTTCTTAAACAAATGCTTTGGTTTTGATTCTTAACTTTCATAAATATTTATTTAGTTCTTAGTTTTTACTAGCTCTCTAAAAATAGGCTTGTTGTTTTCTACCTGTTAATTTTTTCTTAATCAAGTGTTTAGGTCCCCAAAGGATTACACTAAATGTTCAACACTACATTGGTTGTTTTATCTTTCAAAATAAAATTTTTGAAGTGAAGAACAAAAAGAATTAGTTCACCATCATCTTTATGCATGTTTATTTTCACCCATTTCAAACGCTGACTCTGTTTGATAGCAGCCTTTTAAAAGAAAATAATTTTTGCTACTTTTTTATTTTATAAGTTGAACTAATTTGTTTTATATTTTGCATTTTTTTGTTGCAATTGTTAGAAATTCGTCACGGCTAGTTACACCCAACCCTAATCTTCATCTACATAAAGTAACAAGTTTTTCGCTTCTTCATTGGATTGCAAGTCCAGATTACATTGTGCGCCATACATCAGGCACCATAAGAAGCACAAAGCCTGATGGTTTTGAATGATAAAATTTTAAAGTTGACTCAACAATACTACTGCCAGTATCCGATCTAAGGATTGCAGCATCATGGAACAGCTTACAGCGCATGCTTTCTCGATGTCTGACCCAGATTAGATGCCGTTCCATGCAACAATGATTTTAAAAAATTTTGCAACGTTATTAAAGCAGTTGTAGACATAACTCTGCGAAAAAAGTTTTTTTAAAGAAAACTTTTAAAAGTACTGTTGGTTTGAAACAACTATAAAAATAAATTTAAAACTTATTTTTTTATTTTATCTCTATATTTATCCTCCTGACTCGCATGAAAGCGACGGAGGCGCTAATACATAGGGTAAGCAATTAACCCGACCTGCTTCCGGAGATGCCAAGGTATTGCTGTCTGCTTGTAATTTAATAGAAGTATGATTGAAATTTAGAACTGCTTGCCCAGACCACCAAGCAGGGGAAAATGCTGTGATGTATCTTTCCCAAGGACACAACAGAATGGCGCGGGTAGGTTTTGACTCGAGACCATATTGATTACGAGCACGGCGCTTTAACCACTCGACCACGCTGGCGGCATCACTCTTTATTGTTATTTTATGCTAAACAAAACAAAAATTATATTGATTTTTTATTTTTATCTCTATATTTATCCTCCTGACTCGCAGGAAAGCGACGGAGGCGCTAATACATAGGATAAGCAATTACCCCGACCTGCTTTTGGAGATGCCAAGATATTGCTGTCCGCTTGTAATTTAATAGAGATATGATTGTAATTTAGAACTGCTTGCCAAGACCACCAAGCAGAGGAAAGTATCATAAAGTATCTTTCCCAAGGACACAACAGAATGGCGCGAGCGGGTTTGGAACCGAAACCATGTTGATTATAAGCACGGCGCCTTAACCACTCGACCACGCTGCGGACAAAGATTGATAAAAGAGGCATAATAAATTTTACTTTGTTTCCTAGAACTTTTGCATAAGCCGTACTGCACCATTTACATTAATGTCACTAGATGTATTTTTATTGACTATTGCTCAAAAATTTTTTTTTTTTGTGTAAGTTTGCGATCCTTAAAACTTGTGAGTGCATAATTTTTATGTACTTTTAAGTATTCTGTCGTTAATTTTTTCTTTCTGCTATAACAAAATTTTTAATAGATCTAAAATTTCTGCTTAAAAAAAGTTATTTAACAATAAAGCAAAATGTCAATTATGTCCTACAACGGTGGGGCTGCAATAGCCATGAAAGGAAAAGACTGTGTTGCCATTGCGTCTGATTTGCGATTCGGAATACAAGGACAAACAGTTGGAATGGATTTTGAGAAAGTTTTCAAGATGAACGACCAGCTATTTATCGGTTTAGCAGGCTTGGCTACGGACGTTCAAACTGTTGCTAGCAAGCTTGCTTTTCGCTTGAAGCTGTATGAGTTGAGAGAAAATCGAAAAATGACTCCTAAAACCTTTCTGAGCGTGGTTTCAAATCTCCTTTATGAAAAGCGTTTCGGACCCTACTTTATTGAACCGGTTGTGGCCGGTATCGATCCAATCACTTCAAAGCCTTTTGTCGCTTCCTGCGATTTGATTGGTTGTCCGATGGAGCCAGAAGATTTCGTGGTTGTTGGAACGTGCGCATCCCAAATGTACGGAATGTGCGAAGTCCTGTGGAGACCGGACATGGAGCCGGACGATTTGTTCGAATGCGTTTCGCAAGCTCTTCTTAACTCTGTCGATCGCGACGCCGGCTCTGGCTGGGGCGCCGTGGTTCACGTGATCGAAAAAGACAAAATCACGACGAGAAGATTAAAAGCAAGAATGGATTAGAGATGGAATTTTCAGGAAGCTGCTTTTTGACTTCGGCGCCGTACTGTTCAGCTTAGGTTTCAATGTAATTGTCGCTGTTCGCTCGTGTTTGAAAATTTGTACGTTGCTAAAATATCGCCGTTGGAATCTTTTCGTTTCTGTTGTTAACTGTAGTCATTTCAGAACGTCCGGCCAACCAGATTTTAAAAATTGGCGTCGTTTTTTTCGATGGTATTTCCTAAGCTTTGTTCTTACTCCGTGTTAGAATAATTTTATCAACTTTCAAAAATGTTTAAGTGGGCGAGTGCTGCTGTGTCTAAATCAATTTGAATTTTATAATTTAGAGAAAGATACCGAATTTACAAAATATCTTCGTGTAGACGTTATTGCGGTATAAGATCAATGTTTCTTTGTTTATTTCATGTCGTACTAAAACCGGCATTAAAACATAGCTTGCACTGATCTATTCCGAATTTACTCAGATAGAAAGATCGGATAATGAATTGATCAGGCTGGTTACTTAGATTATAAGTTGAGCGAGCAAGGAGCATCATGAACAAACTCTTAAAATAAGGATTTTATATTCGAGCACACGAGTTTATGGCATTTAAAACTTCAAACTTGTTACCTACCGAACTCCACAAAGGTAGCGAGTTCGTTTGGCACACAAGTAGAATTTCAACTTCTTTTATTGCAATGAGCCTCAGTTTATATTCGAACAGAAAAAGCTACACTTTTTAACTTGAGAACGACAACAAATGTCAACTCAAGTCACCAACTCTCTGCCCACTTCGACTGCGGTTCACGAAATGTATTATTTCTTTTTATGACGTCTAACTTTTTCCTGGAGAAAACCACGCGGTATTAGGTCATGTGATGGGCGTTTGCTGGAATTGAGCGGGCGAATAAATATGCAGAATTTAGACAATAATGGTCTAGATTTGCGGTAGCAAACCTTTTCGCGAACGAGCCAAAATATTAAAAACATTGTTTATCAAATTAATACTGCGCCATTTATTTTGAACAAAACGTATAGAGAATTTTTGTCTCAAAAATATGGTGATGACCAAAAAAAAGAAGGTTTCACATCGAATCTATTTGTATTTGCTCAATAATATGGATCGTTCTATATGGGGGAACTTTATCTTGCGCAACTAGTTCGTTGTTGGTGCCTAAAAAACACGAATTTTTCCCAAATTCTTGTAGCTGAATCTAAAATAAATTCTAGTAGCTTCCCAAAAAATTGACCATACCAGAAAATAAACGGTTAAGGCCCGTTTCCACTACCAGCGTGGAAAAGAGCATTCTTTGTTTCTTTTATTGATCTTCAATTGAAGCGGGCGGTTAAAATTGAAGCGAGCGCAAAAAAAATCAATAAAACAAACAAAGAATGCTCTTTTCCACGCTCGTAGTGGAAACGGGCCTTTATGGCTGTGCCTGCAAAAAACCTGCCTCGTGCATAGGTTTGCCACCCTGGTCTAGACTTCACGATCAGCTATCGAATAATTAAGAAGAACAGAGAAAATAAAAATACAAAAAGTTAGGCTTGGGAAAATGACGGTTGTAAAACGAGCGGGTAAGTTCGGCAAATTACTTCAGAGAACGAACATGAAAGCAACGTGAGAACATAGACTCTGGATTACACTTTACGAAATTAACACGTTTGCATACACTAAAAATGGTTTGCGGAGATCAGTTTGCTTTACGGTTTTTGTTCAGTATGTGTTCCTAGTTATCACTGAAAGTTTAAATGCCATTTACCAACATTATCAATTTTAGGCCTACCTCAAAAAAGTTTCGAAACAATTAAAAAAATGTTTTCTTATCTAAAATTTTAATCAAATACGATGTTTTTAAGTATTATAGGGAAAGAAATGACAAAATCGTTAGTTTTATGACAAGCAAGAAATTTATAATAAAAATATGAGTAGAAAATTACTGCTTTAATAAATATGACCAAAATCACTTTTGGCCTGTAATATATTTAATTGATCCAGAAAATGCATACACAGGGGTAGTTTGACCACTTACCATCGAGGCAAATGACGCATTACTGTACAAAAGTACAAAGACTGATTCGATTTCGACCAATATCACATTGGTACTTTGCTGTTTACGATCACATCGGTCATATTCATTGAAGCAGTTCAGAGTTAGGAGTAATTGTTTACTCATTTTTCTATAGTAAATGACAAAATAATGAAGATATGTTTACGGCGGCGACTTAAAAAACTCATTTTCCGGTTCAAATATGAAAAACTCTTTATAACTCCCTAGTACATGACAAACTCTGTCCTAAATAAACTCATCTGAAATCAACGGTAGTTTTCCACTTATTAATATTATCTTTAGATGTACAGAGTAAAAACCCACCAAAAATTCCAATAAAAACTTTCAAGCGGAATTGTGGCAAACTTTAAAAAACTAGCTTAGTGCCAAATAGTATTTCTTGCAACCCCAAGTTTTTTACCGCATAGTGGTACTAGAGAGCAATAAATCATGTGTTGTTCATTAAAAAAAAAGTCAAGTTTGCAATGAAAGTAGATAAATAGTATCTTCTGATGTAGGTTTACTACCGAACTGTGCTGTTGAAATGAACAATTACAAATATAAAAATTCGAGCTTAGGGTAGTTTGTTTTAGAACATGGCGACGTCAACCGTTCCTAGTACTCCTTCAACTAAAAATTTCATCTCGGGACAGCCAGCAGTAAGCTTGGATAAATTTTCTTTATAATTTCTTTTCGGAAAAAACTGTGTAGTCTACTTTTAAAACAAAAATTGATGAAAAAAATGGTCTCACTCATTATTTATAAATTTTATAATTGAAGTAAAATAAAGCTCTTAAGCGAACTACAGTAAGGTATGATTTTGAAAATTTCTCTCTAATTTATTGTTAGTACCTGTTTTTTTGGAAAAAGCGATTTGCAAAATGATTCATAGTAACATTGTTGACTGATAAGAGAGACTAGAGATAATTTTTGTTAAGATGAAGGGAAAGAAAGCATTGATGACAAATTATTTATTTTTTATTTGGCTTTTCTTTTTCCACAACATTCATATTTTTTAATGTTGCATTTTAAGTTTGTCTGCAGCAGAGCTATATCGATTACGCGATTGCATTTTAATTACAATTGTTTTTTTAAAACTTTAATTACATAACAATTACATTTATAATACTTTTAACTTTGTTTTTAACAAAAAAATTTAATTACAAATTACAAAATTGCATGCTACAAGATTAAATTGAATCTTAAATAGAAATTTTTTTTGCCGCTCTTGTCGATGGTGCGATTGAGTAGAAAGGAAATGAAAATGCGCGATATTTTCTCATCACGTTTTTTTACAGAGACAACAAGTCGCTCTTGGACGTAGCAGTGAAAGTCAACTCGCAAAAAACGATGCATCGCGTCGCTTGCTTCGAAGCGTCCCTCCTGTGCATGACGTCACCAGCTACAACATCGGATACAAGGCAAAAAGTTCAATCATACGCTATCACAAATCCGCTCCTGCTCCTACCAATATGACCTACTTGCCAAGTGCTCAGGTAAAAGTGTTGAAAGAGTAAATATTATAAAATATACCTTCGTACGAAAAGCTGTTCAACATTTGAGTGCACTGCATAGTGACATCAATTCGAAAAGACTTTTTAATACCGTTTTACCTTGATGTACAGTCAGTGGTACTGGGAGATCCATTCAAACGTTTCATTCGGCTCGAATTGCTTTTATTTGAATAGAATACAATGTTGTTTTGTTTAAATAATAGTCAATCATCATCATCATTCTTTCATTTAAACCAACTTATTTAGCACAAAAGTACGCAGTTGTATGTAGAATTCACAAATTGCAATATAAAAATGACCAATAACAGGCTATATTTGTACTCGTATAGAAAATAAAACAAAGCAGTAATATACAGAGAATGTACCAGTGTTGTTTGAAAAGGATTTTATTGTTGACCCTATTTTATATAAAACCGCTAACAAAAAAGACTAGTTTGATAAAGTTTTTTTTAATCCTGTCAAAATCACGAATAATTTAATCAGAAAACTTAAATAAAGTTTTTAAGTTCAAGTGAAACCTCGTTTGAACCTGAAATTAATCTTACCGATAAAACTGTTATATTTTTTGCTTTCTATTTTTCATAAATTGCTCTTCCTGTCAATATAAACTTTTTTTCTTACTTAGGAAAAATTGCCTCAAAGCAGAAAGTTACAGGCAAAAATTGTTGGATTTGATTCAACTCTTTTTGAGAAAACGTCAAAAAAAGACAAAACTTTACAACAATTTAACAGCAGGCCAATTACAGAAGAGGAAACCCTGTCACCACGGTAAGGCCTTGCGAGAAACCAATTAGAAAACTTTGGTTTGACGGAATGTAGACTTACATATTTTTCCTATTAAGCAAGTTGCTTTTTTCAATAATCCAGAGTTTGAAGGCTTACTTTGCGGTTGCACGGAAAACCACCATTTATCTGCGTATAAAGCCAATTTTTCTGTATAAAATGTTATTAACAAACTGGGGCAAAAACTCCGATAAAAAAATTTTATTATTTCTGGTGTTGTAACTTTATAAAACCCGCTGTCTCCTTCACCTGCTTCAGACGCATGTGCTAATTACTTTGCATATGTGATCTCTTGGTAAAAAAAATACAAACTTTCGGAAGGATTTCCCAAAACGAACTTTGCAGGCTACTTTTTTTTAAAGTATATTCAAATAAATTGATCTGAAAAATTAAAATAGCCGGGAAAACAAGACATTCTTATGTTTTTTGATCATGTAAATAATTTTTAACGGAACATTTTAATCGCAGTTATGCTAACGCTTTTTCTTCGGCTCGTTCACCGCGCGGGTTGCGCTTTTCAAAAGAGAATGAATTGTTCCAATCAGAAATTCTCCAAGGTCAAGGGCTTCCATCTACCCCGAGATTACTTCGAGGAGGTGATTCAAAGAACTATGGAGTTCGTAGACAGGTACAACGTCTTTATCAGTAGAAAGCTTTATCGTGAGACTCGCGTTGCCAGCGCTAGATGCTCTTCTTTTCAACCAGCTGAATCAACTGTTGATTATACCTCGTAAATTTTTAAACTATTTGAATCTCGGCGGATAATCATATCACGTGACATTTTTTAAGTGGTTTTGTTTGACACGCGTTCGAAAGTTTTGCCGGTACATTTTTAGAAAAAATAGCTTTGAACAATTTTCTGCGAGGCCATTTTTTCAAGCAATTTTAATTTGAAGCTGAATAAATAAAAAACTTGCTTGAACCAGGAGTAAAAGTCGGAGATGTACTCGGATTTGTAGGGAATCGTAGATTTTAGAAAGAGATCTATCAGCTAATCACAATGATTCACATTTGAAAATTGGAAGAAAAAATAAAAGGAACACAGTGGCCAATTTAGCACACTACATCTGTTGGACCGTCTCAACAAGTGAAAGCCCAAAGGATGGTCAGCATATCAAATGTCAAAACTAGAATTTAGTCCAAATATGCAATTGTTTTTTTAAGATGAACAAAAACGCGTTTCCACTCATAAATACTCAAAAAAATTTTTCCACACTGAGAACCCCATCTCGCTACACTTTGGTGCCCGAGTATAATTTGTCCGCAGCATGGTTGAGTGGTTAGAGCGGTGTGCTTATGATCAACATGGTTTTGGTTCAAAACCCATTCGCGCCATCCTGTTGTGTTCTTGGGAAAACCACTTTACGGCACTTTCCCCTGCTTGGTGGTCTTGGCAAGCAGTTCTAAATTTCAATCATATCTCTATTAAATTACAAGCAGACAGCAATATCTTGGCATCTCCGGAAGCAAGTCGGTGTAATTGCTTACCCTATGTATTAGCGCCTCCGTCGCTTTCCTGCGAGTCAGGAGGATAAATATAAAAATAAAATAAAAAAATAAAACAATATAATTTGGTTTTTGCAACTTGGTACCTGCTCAATCGAGCATAACTTAAAGCAACAATTCGAAATATTATGGTCGGCAAAAACATATTTGAACGATTTTAAAAAAAGATTGTATGTATATTAGATTTGGCAAGAAATTCACAGTGATGTAATCTACGCAACCGATAATTGTTCTCGGTCAAAATCAGAAGGGTCTGATAATGTTTCTCGACCACGCCTCGAACAAGCCAGAGAAATACTATACCATACAGACGAACGTGACGCTTGTTGGATTTGTTTATCCCAAAGCGAAGCATTTAAAAATATCAATGTAGTTCGACATTGTTGTGAGCAAATTTGATAGGTTCTGTTAAGGAAGAAGAGAAGTGAAAAGAAATTTTTCACCCGTAACGAAATCCGATCTATAACAGAACATAATTATTATAGTTCGACTATTTCCTGTAAAGAAAGTTGCCTACATCAAGAAAATCTCTTTTCAGTCTCTTTTACTCATTACCATATGCTTGCTAGGTTTTTGAAATCGTCCAAACTTTTGTAACAACACGAAGAATATAAAAGATTACACAATAAATTACAGTAGACCTCGGTTAATTCGGATTCGGTGAGTGTGGAATTTCGCTTAACTCGGATAAAACTGAAAGTACAAATGATTTCCTATATAATTCTTAATCAAAAGCTTCGAATTATCCGGATCTTCGTCTACTTCGGATAAAAAATGCTTCTTTTTCATTCGTAATTCGAATTTTCCCGGTTTACCATTGACCTAGACTAGAGTCTCTCTTGTGTACATCACAATCATCATTTTATATTACAGTTACGGTAAAACCATTTGCTATGTTACTTCTTTATAAGTGTACTATGCAGTTAATTTAACTTAATGACTTTGAACGTCAGTGATAGATTGCGGTTTTCTTTGTGCATGGTAACTGCTTACTGTTTGGTGCTTAACGAAAATCAAATCAAAGTCGAGGAAAACTAATTTCAAAACTGACGTTTACGCAGCCATGAGAACGTTTTAACGCTATCGACTTGATTGTTTATGCCCTGGCATGAAGGATATTGTTTTTCAATTAAAGGAAATACTTAATGATCAGTCGCTGAAAATCAAAAACTACTAATTTTTTTACAGCAAAGTGCGTTTGATCTGAGTCCCAGTGTAAATATTGTTCGGCTACTCTGCATAAAAAAATCGTTTATTTCAAAATAATCCAATTATTCGGTCGTCACAAGTTTAATTAAGATGATTTTTATCGATATGCTACAATTCTGGAAAACTGAAGAACAGAAAAAATAATCTGAAAAATAATGATTTAGTGTTGCGCACTTATATTTTGAAATGTATATAGGCCTATAGCCCTATACTTTAACACTTTTGCCTTCGTCAATATTTTTATTTATCCTCCTAACTCTCAGGACGATGTCGAGGGCGTAACCGGCGTTAGACGTTGGGCATTGACAAGCAACTACCCCAACCTACCTTTAGAGATGCCAAAACATTGTTGTCCGGTTAAAATTTTTTATTTGGTTTTTAAATTTTTATTTAGACAGGTTTATATGCAGGGGCGCTGAAAAAATTTTAGTGGTGCGAAAAAATTGAAAGCAAAAAAGACACCTTTTTTTGTTGGATCGAAAAAATAACTCGAATCATAATTTTGTACTATTTTACAGAGCTCCCACTGTGTTTTTGCGACCATTTTCAGCGCTAAAATCTGGTGATAAGTAGAAAAAAAGGGTCATCATTTCGTATCCGTGTTTAGTCCCACCGTTTTCGACTAAATAAAATAATGATGATTAAAATAATAAACAAAGGGCTTTCACCTCCACTCGATCTGATAGTTTGGTCGAGTTTTTATGACTGTACAGACAAATTTAACCCAATGTTTCTAACTGCGAATTTCAAAGTGTCATTGACTATCTGCCCACCTGTGCCCTCCCGTTTTGAAAAAGCAGGGACGGAAGTGGAAAAAAGGCAAAAAGACAGGTGGGAAAATTCCCCCACCGCTTCCGGCGCCCCTGGTTACATGATTGGAATTTAGAGTTGTTTTCTTAGATCGCCAGGCTTGCAGTTTCTTCTGCACAAGAGAACAAGTGAACCAAGTATAAATTGTCTGAAGAAGGCACGATATTATTTTTATTTTTTTAAAATTTAACGGTAATATCAATTATTGCAATAGGTCCACCATTAGCTTTACATGAAAATATAGTTTATTCGTAATGGCTTGGATCAAAATAGAACTTGAAGAAATTTGCACATATCACAGTTTTGTTTGAAGTAGGCTAATGCGAAAAGTTATTTTTATCCAAAGTGATTACCAACTCAGTTCATGAATAAAGGCTCAAGTTTTTCTAGATTTCCGCAAACAATCAGCTTGAACTTTCACCGGACTTTGGTCCTGAGTCAAGAAAATCCTCTATTCACTGCAACACTCCGACAGAAGACCAACCGAACGCAATGGCTCCGGTAGAAGACGAAAAGCTCGCTTTGCCAAAGAAAGATAACGAGACACAAGTCTCGATCGAATCTAGGGAATCCCAGCACTTTAGCAATCTCGTTTCACCATTTGGATTGGACAATAGTAAAATTGCGAAAACAGCGTTGACGAACAGTCTTGTGTTGCGGGATCGCAACAAGGATCCACCTTGGGTTTATTGCTTTAAAGTGAAACGAGACAGACTGAAACTTAACCAACTTTTAACAAGCAAAAGCACTTGTGATGTAAATGTTGAACGCTTATTGCCGGCATTATAAAAAAAGCTAACTAGTAACTTAGCTTTTTAAATGCTGCTGTTTTGATGTCTTTTGGTAAAAACTGCCGAGAATTTATAGTGTTTGATAAAATGTAGGTTTACTCTAATGAGTAATAAAAGTTTCCGGCTACCCGGTTAGGACTACATAAAAGATGGTCAATGTTTAAGCGGCTACTTATTGCTAATTTCTTTTTAATTCGACAATTTTGTAGCGTTTTCTAATTGAGAAAATTGTTAAAAACAAAGACTGAAATAAAATTTTTTGGTTTCGCAGTCTAATCTTCTTAGCCTACGCCAGTCTTTCAATAAGCTAGGCTTAAAAGATAAGGGTAAAAATTAACTTAAATTAGGCCTACTATCACATTGCGACTTGTGCAAAAACATAGCCTATATGTATGTGGCTGAAACCGTGGCTGCGAAGTTGAGTTCGAAAAAATCGGGCTTTTTTGCCAAACTTGAACTCGAAAACTAAAAAATATCTAAATCAAAAAAAGTTAATCGAGTTTGAGTTTATGGAGTAAATTTTTGAATAATAATCACAATAAAATGTTATTTTTTAAGACGAAGTTTGACTTTTATTTGATTTTTGCTTTTAATTAACTTACCAGTAGGCCTATCTATTTCACCATAAAAATTTTTAAAGCAAATTCAAAAAAATGTTAAAAGCCTAATTCTTAAGAATTAATGTGAAGTCAGAAGAAACGTTTCACAGTCTTCGCAAATTGTTCTTCAAAGCATTATTTTGAAATCTTTTCACTTTTATTTTGGCATTATATAAAAATTATTTGAATGATAGAAAATTAATGCTATAGGCCTAGAAAGGCATAAGATTTTGATTCCAGAAAACTACCTCCGTTTATATAGTTCTTGAAATCGGCCTAATTAAGTTTAATTGATTGAAACGACCTGTTCCAAAGTCAAGGTCCAAGTTGCTACAGCTTTAAAAGTTGGAAAATCAAAGTTGGACAAACATCTTTCCAGAGCTATGGAGTACAGTCGGGAGTCAGACTGATGTTTTTTGGACAGTCGCAATCGGGATTTGAAGTTGGAAAGGTATACAAATAGGCTGTACGAAATCAGCCTACAGTTTGAGTTGAAGATTACGGTTGTTGGCTAATGTCCTTGTTCATACGGCGCTGCACTTTGCAGCCATATGAATATAACAAACAAAATAGGTCATAAGGCTCTTATAGTTTAAACCATTGTTTTGTGACTCGAATCCGTTCGTAAAAACCGTTTTTAGAAGGACTCGTCAAACTCAACTCAAGTCTTTACCACAAAGGGTGTGGACTCAATTTCTTACTAAAAAAAACTCGGCTTGACTGGAGTCCAGATCAGAGTTATAATAACATGAGTATTATTAAGGCAGCTTTTAAAAAAGTTAGGCGCGAGTCTACTATACTAAAATTTTTGCAAAGACTCGTAGACTACTCGACAACTCGAGTCCTCACGACAAGTCCATAAATCACAACTGGAATTTTCAAATCAAGTAGGCCAATGAATAGGACTTGACTTGAGTTTAGATGTACCTAAATAATTCGGATAAAAAAATGAAAGTTTTCGTTTGCTCATCCCTGCTCACCAGAAAAGACCTATCAGTCACATTTTAGCAGTGATGGGCAGTACCGTGTACTAAAGTACCGCGGTACTTTGTTAGTACCGGTATCAGTACCGTCGGTACTTGTCACCGAGTACCGGTACCGCGGTACTTTTTTATAAAGTACCGCGGTACTCCGCCTAATTCTAGGGTCATTAAAAGTTTTTTTTGCAAGCATTGCGACATGTTTTTGTTTTTCGTATCGATTGCAGCTTTAAAGGAGTTTCTTGATTTACAGTAGTATTATCATAAATTGACATTTGTCATAGTTCAGTGTTTACCAGTACTTTCCCCATCTTTCCGGTACAAGTTACCAGTTAATTTTAAACAAGGTTACGTTTAGGAACCGTTTTACGCACTTCATAGCCGGTAGTCCTTTTTCGAGTTTTTGTTTCGGCTTAGCTTACTCAGGCTAGTAGGGTAGTCTGGGTTGACTAGCATTTTAGTTATGTCTTAAATAAAAACCAAAAAAACTAAATTAAAGATTCCGAACCACTACAACAATTTGAGATTTCTGAAAGCAATTATTTGTTAAATCTTTTGGTTGCTTGCGGGCCTGCATATATAACATCAAATAAGCAGGTACGGTATCGCTTAAAAGTTGCCCTTTGTAGTCTGGAGGATACATAGAGTTGAAATACGATAAAAATCAATAAAAATTTTAAATCTTGAAAACGAATGATGGGTTTGTGTATGAAGCTTATTTTGTCTTATTTTTTTCCATCAATCTTAATCATGTTTAAATATGCATAGAAAAAGAAACAAATTTAAAATTGGTTGAAAAAATATTGTTTTAACTTATCAGTTGAAATATCAGGCTTTGTTTTGATTAAATTGAAGAAAGATCGTTAATTACTTATGCGCGTGAAGTTTTACATTATACAATTAATTGAATCATTTTTTATACGCCAGCGTCAGTCTATGTCATTCGACCTTTACATACTATACATATCCAATATCAGTGTTTCTCTTGAAACTTTATTCAAACTCCATTTTTTAAACAATTTTAACAGAATAAAAAGAGGTCTCTAAAGTGAAATCAACCAATAAAATTCTAATTACCACAAAAAATAACACAATCTTTTTTAAGTGTTAATATTGAACTTTACGGAAAGCGCACCAACAGAGATTATTTGACTTGTTTTTATTCAAGCAGATGACACATCAAATGTAGCAGAGTTTAAAGATCCCTGCTCCAGCTTTTTTCTTATATTTTGGCTTGCAACAAGAACACGCAGTGGAAATTATTTTACAACACTACGCACCCCTGTATTAAAATTTAGCATAAATGACTTGGCGTGAATAACTATTTCATTTTTATATCTTATTTTCTGTACAGTAAAATATCTAGATAAGTGTGCGTTCATTTTTCCTTTTTGTAAGTTTATGTTTGAAATAACTCTAAATAAAATAGCTTACTTTTCTTTATTGCACTGAGCGTGTAATAAAAATGACCAAAAAATCGAACTATATAAATTCATTTAAAAAGTGAAATTTTAAGAAATATTTGTGGCAGTTTGCTTGAGGTAATCGAAAATTATCAAAGGACTATATACCGTCCTACTTTTCAATTATGCTGGGACTGAATCGAACATTTACGTAAACAAGGTCAAAAGACATTCGAATAGAATAGTGTGCTATGCTTGAGTGCAATATCATTAATTGGTTGTACCGATGTTTTATTTTTTATTGTAATGTCAAAATTCGTACTATAAATTAAATAATTCTGAAAGAAAAAATATCGGTGTCGTAAGTTATGACCAAATCAATATTAAAATCCAAAATTACTCTCGGTAGAAATTCATTTTGATGATAATGACTGTTTTATAAAATGTTAGGTTGTTTTATACTCTGACGCAGGGATGCTCAATCTTTTAACCATTATGATCCAACTTTTGTCGAAAAGTTTATTGCGGGTCGCAATTGGTGCAGAAATCAAAGTATCTTCTTTTTTGTCTTTATTTAATTTTAATGTGTTACTTTTGAATGAACCTCCTTGATAATAGGAATTCGGACCACAAATTTAGTTAAAGATCAAACAAAAAGCTCACCAGTTTGATATACCTACGTATTTTATTCTTACATAAAGCAAAAAAATTCTACTAAGACGAAAATTAGCCTATATATTCCGAGTTTTCTGCGCCTCATTGGATTGATTAAAAGCATTACAATAATTTGATCGACTATGTAATTACAAATTCTTTGGCGGGCTTCAACAATAGACTTTGCAGGTCTCGGGTGGGGCAGCCCTGCTCTGACGAAATGTAAATAATAATGTACGGTAAATTTAAAATCAAAAAATATACGCCAGAGCATTAGTCAAGTTTGACTATAAAATATTCTACTATGTAGGCTAGACTAAGCTACTAAAAAAGAAAAAAGCTTGCAAAAATCCAAAAAAATTAATTTCATCAAAGTCATCAATCCTAACTAAATTTTTTAAATTAGGCGTATTATAACATTATGAAATAATTACTATATAAAAAAGTACAATGTGACAGTTAAAATTTTAATTTTTTCTTGGAATGAATTGTATTTCTTTTTATTGTGTGAAAAGTTCATTTCCAAAATTGTTTAAAAAGTCCAGTGAATTTTGAAAACATTTGTTGTTGCAAAGATCGAAGCATTTTAATAATAAAATCAGATTTTGCTGAAATAGAGGTTCTTCTTCTGTGAACTGCAGTAACCTCTCTAAGGGGATTACAACTGTGAAAGAATTTTAATTTTAATCATATGATCAATCAAATCGCCGAAGTGGTTAACTTTTTGAAACCAATCTCTGCTTTTCGGCCAATTTACGAAAGTTGACTACCTTTCAAAAACTCGCTTTTTCAATCCGAAATAATATTTTATTACAACATTTAAGTATCTGTATCGAAAGAGTATGAAATTCTTTTTCTATACAACCTTGAATGACACTTTTAGCGCTACTAATTGTCGAAATATAAGCAAACAAAGAGCGCGGGCACTTTCCGCCTCGCTTCGCCTCCCCTCCCAGTCGTACAAGTTTTCTAAAAAACCCAGTTTTTCTAAAAAGCTCACTGCGGGAGTATTTTATGACTAGAGCATTTTTATACGCTAACCCAGGGGTGTCCAACCTTTTGCTCGTCGCGGAACAAATTTTCGTCTCTAAGTTTATCACGGGCCGCAATCGCTGAAACAATCAAAGTGATGTTGTCATGCAAGTTTGTGCGAAAATTTCCGTCACCGAAAGAGATGTTTTCTGAAAAAAAAAGTCTTTACTTTGATTCAACGAATGTTTTACAATCTTTGTCCCCAAAACTAATCATTTTCTACAAAAAAAAAAAAGTCTTTGCTCTGATTGTAAACTTTGTTTTATCGCTGAATTAGTGCTTTCCGAAAGCTTATATAGAACACTTCGGCATTTCTCGCGCAACACAGATTGTGGAGGTTTAAATGCACTGCAATAATTAAACGAGATGGGATGTCTGATTAAAAATTCCTTCGCGGGCCGCACCAGAAGGCTTCGGGGGTTACATGCGGCCCGCGGGCCAGGGGTTGAACACCCCTGCACTAACTCTTCTTGTCATAGGCGTACGCAAGGGGGGGGTTTCAGGGGTCAAACCCCCCCCCCTTGAAGAATAGTGTTTAGTCATATATACAGTACATGGTAATAAATAGGCTTTAATAATAGGATTTTAGTTTCTATTGTTTACCGCACTTTTCAAACTTAATTACTGCTTGCGCATCAATTTTTGCTATCGTTTAAATTGCTTCAAAGTTAGCTAATGTACTGTACATTGCCACTGTGAAGAAGACTTTCAAACTTGTAAAATATTGAAAGTTAAGCATGGGAATGGAAATAAACTGCATGGGAACAATAGCTTCAGTTCACAATTTTTTAATGCTTCAAAACTTCAAAACATTTTGCGCAAGTCCATCAACACGATTTCGTCAACAACAAAAGCTTAAAAACTTGTTCAAATTTGTGCTATCAGATGGGTCGATCGACACGAGAGTGTTAGTACTTTTTCAAATTTACAATTTACCGTTGTAGAAGCTTTGGCAGAAATTTCAGCATGGCCAGACAGAGAAACCTCATCACGAGCTCTGCAGTTGCTATCGACAATTACGCAAAGTGAATTTCGCATTGCTCTCTTAGTTTTAAAATAGGTTTTTGGATACAGTGTTGTTTTGTGTAAAGTTAAGCAAAAAAAAAAGTCGATAAACCTTCTTGAGGCCGTCAACATTGCACAGGATATTGCAAATAAGTTGAAGTGTCTAAGAGAAAAAACCGAATATGAATTTCACCAGCTCTATATTTTTGCGCAAGAAACGGCCAAAGCCGAAGATTTTATTTTGAAAATATCATGCCCTTTTGAAGACAGACCAATCGATGCAATATTGCTGCTGTAACAGATGAAGAACATTTTAGACTAGGGATTTTTATTCTATTTCTTGATAACTTTATTGTCACTCTCAAAGCAAGATTTACAGCCCCAAATCGATTATTGGTGAATTTCAGTGTTTAATTTCTGCTGATCAAACTAGTGCACCAACTCCTCAACAAATTAAAAGTATTCAAGTTTTGGGAAAATTTTACGAAAATGATTTAACAAAATCCTGGGGAGAATTAGTGCCTGAACTGATATTATGTTACAGAAAACTTTTTCGGTTGAACGCAGCAGAAAGACCAACTGATGCGTTGAGCAGTATCAAGGAATGCACTTCCGATGCTGTTCCGAACATATTTACATTGATGACCATTTTGTTAACTCTTCCAGTGATAACATGCACTAGTGAACAATTGTAAAGCTTTCCACATTACGCAGACTAAAAACGTGCTTACGAAACACAAGTGGTACCACTCGAATTAATGGATCTGCATTACTAAACATTTATAGGAGCCACACGCGTGCCTTGCCCTGATGATGTAATTAACAGATTAAGTGAAAAAAACAGGCGTTTGAATATAAGCCTTTAAAAAAATTTGAAATATTTGTTAAGTAAGGTTATTTTTTTGTTCGTTTGATTTTCCACCTATTGTTCTCATCATTTACACGAGTTGCTTTTAATTTAAAAAGTTTCTTGTCATGATTGAATTACTCGCACATACCTTTTCAATAGTTAGTTTTACGGTTTGGTAAAAAGAAATTCATGCTACTGCAGGATGTTCTTAAAACAAAAACACTTTATTTTTGAATGTAGGTCTAATTTTGGAAGTTTTTGCCCATTACCAGGACTACTGAGAGCAATCACATTTTCGGCTCCAAAACCCCCCCCTTTACAAATTTCTGCGTACGCCACTGCTTCCTGTTATAAAATCGCGTATTTCGTATTATTTGGCGGCTATCTCGGAAGACTGTTAAAAGCGTATTTTGTAATACTGTATAAGAATTGTATAATAAATAGCCATAATCTATAACAGGGTGGTCCAACTTCTGCACTCTTGTGGGCCACTTTTCAAAATTATTCGAGTTTGCGGGCCTCAGTCGGCTAAAAATTCCTATTTTCGTTCCAAAATCAGGGTGTTCTCTAAAAAAAAAAAGAAAAAAAGGTCTTCACTTGGAATCGGTCTGCAAAATTCCTATTTTCGTTCCAAAATCAGGTGTTCTCTAAAAAAAAAAAGAAAAAAAGGTCTTCACTTGGAATCGGTCTCCAAAATTCCTATTTTGGCGCAAAATCATAGCGTTCTCCAAAAAAAATTACGGCTGCTGCTTCTGATCGACAAGACTTGTGCAAAATTGATATGCGGCATGCGGCCCGCGAGCCCGTAGTTGGACCACGCTGTTATAGAAGATTGCCGCTACTTATGATCGACAAGACTTGAATTGTGCAAAATTGTTCCGCGGGCCGCACAAAATTGTTTCGCGGGCCGCATGGGCCTGTAGTTGGACCACGCTGATCTATAATAAAGTGCTTTCTGTTTCAAGTTACAGTTAGTAAAAATTATTGATGTAGTAGTAGTAGTAGTAGTAGTAGTAGTAGTAGTAGTAGTAGTAGTAGTAGTAGTAGTAGTAGTAGTAGTAGTAGTAGTAGTAGTAGTAGTAGTAGTAGTAGTAGTAGTAGTAGTAGTAGTAGTAGTAGTAGTAGTAGTAGTAGTAGTAGTAGTAGTAGTAGTAGTAGTAGTAGTAGTAGTAGTAGTAGTAGTAGTAGTAGTAGTAGTAGTAGTAGTAGTAGTAGTAGTAGTAGTAGTAGTAGTAGTAGTAGTAGTAGTAGTAGTAGTAGTAGTAGTAGTAGTAGTAGTAGTAGTAGTAGTAGTAGTAGTAGTAGTAGTAGTAGTAGTAGTAGGAGCAGCAGCAGCAGCAGCAGGAGCAGCAGCAGCAGCAGCAGCAGTTTGTTTTTATTTGCATTCAAAAGAACAATTGATTATAATTGAAAACAAAATAGAGCAAAGGTTGCGAATAGGAACACCGCAACTAAACTATATACGTTATAACATGTACAAAAAAAATTGTGCATGGTCACCGCACCAGTTGTGCAAAAAAGAGTGATTATCATGTTTAATGTGCATATAGTAATTATTGTGAAAAAAAGACATTGTAGCTTTGGAAAAAGTAGCATTTTTGCGTGCAATTATCTCGAATCTTTAGCGCTTTCGGCGCTAAATATGGCATATCAGAAATTATAGGACTTAATCTTAGTGTAGTAAATATTTTCTGAAGGTATTGCATTTGCAAGGAACATTCTAGTTGTCTAATTATAAAAATGGAAATATTTTGCATAAAATCAAAAATCCACTAAACACCAGATTTCATATTCTTACCAATTCGAAATGGACTTGATGAAATTCTGATTACATTGCTTTGCAAAAAAATATAAAAAATTACCATAACATTTAACGGCCAGCGAAAGTTAAGTACTTTTATTAAATCACCAAAACAAGAGTTTCCCAAAATAAGGTCCGTGATGAGCGCACAAGGGGTCCACGACGATATGACAAAATTTGTCAGCATATATACCTGGTAAAGTAATTTATACCATGAAATCCGAAAAAGATTCGAAGTGAAGACTTTTTTTTCAGAGAACACTTCTTTTTAGGGACGAATTTTTGTCTATAAACGAGCGTCCCGGTTTGTCCCTACGGAAATATGGTATGCCTGTTTATAAGCATTTATTTTTTAACTGATTTTGTGTTATTTATTTTTGGGTTTGTTTTATCTTTCCTCGTTGGTTGGGCAGAAAATTGATGTGACATAAGATTGGGGTCCATGATAAATAGATACCATGATAAATAGATAGCAAATACAGGTCGGTGACCAAAAAAGTTTGGGAATAACTCTGACTAAACCTAGACTAAACCACTGCAAAAGATTATATGGAAATTAGTACGATTCCTGACAAACTTTTTTTAACATAAAAACAAAGCAGAAGACAATGTTCATTAGGCCTTTCATATATCCAAGGCATAATTTATCCAAAAAATCAAGTTAAAAACATATTTACTAAATGTTTTTTACATCCAAAGGATAATAAATTTTTGAAAATGAACATTTGGATACGTACGATATTGCTTTCGTTATGTTAAACACAATTTTTAAATGTCAAATGAAATCCAATGTATGATAGAGTTTTAGTCATTTTCATTAATTCGTATTATTCAAAAGTACCGAGTACCGGTACCGCGGTACTTTTAAGAAGTACCGTGCCCACCACTGCATTTTAGTAAATAGCCTATTACGCTTAAAATTTTTAGTGCCTTGACTGACATTGAAGGTAATAAAGCTGTGACTCAACCGTTTAAGCAATGGAGTGGCACTTGACTAATGTTTCACTTTGGCCTAGGACTGATTCGAGTTTTTCTGATTCGAGTCAAATGTTGGACTCGTTCCAACTCTGGTCCAGATAAAAGTGACTCGAGCGAATTATTTATTTTTTGCTAGAACCTTCTCACTTCCTTACAATTTTTAGCCAATCCTTAATTTTCATCTATATGATTATACCCCTGACTCACAGGAAAAAAATAATAAAATCCAGTTAACGTCCATGTAACAGTTAATCTTGATTAACAATTGAAGAGCTTTTTGGGTCTTTACTTCACGAAAAAGCTGTACAAAATTAATTTAAGACGTTAGATATCATATATAACTCTTATCTGTG
Source organism: Diplosoma virens (assembly GCA_963680785.1). Classification (NCBI taxonomy): domain Eukaryota; kingdom Metazoa; phylum Chordata; class Ascidiacea; order Aplousobranchia; family Didemnidae; genus Diplosoma; species Diplosoma virens. The sequence continues at coordinate 18,624,052 of OY796893.1, forward strand.
GCAAAGACCGAAAAAAGGTTTTTACGTATCAATCAAGTTAAACGCTGTCCGGACTTTTTTAATCACTTTTTCTAATTTAAAAGCAAAATTTTTAGTTATTAAATCGGATATAGACTTGAGGATGACAAAAGAATATGAGATTAAATGGGCTTGAACAAGAAGCGCAATGATGCAAGCTTGTGTATGTGTTTCATTTGCTTTGTGGCTGAGGCCAATAAATTTTTTCCAAATTTTTCTAAAGTAAGTGGATTCGGACTCGGAGCCGGACCCAGACTCCAATTTGGCGTGTTAGAAAGGAAATCGAACTCGACTCGAGTTTTGGTGGGTTGCAACTTTGTAAAAAAGTTATATTTAATTTTTAATCACACGCTTAATAAAAAACAGCGTCGATAATTATAGAGAGGATAAAAGAGTGTATAAAAAGTGAATAATGGTAGAAAGTGCTTTGTTTCAAAAACATTTGTTTGATAAAAGTAACTTTGGTTGCAGCCATTGCAGCGCAGCGTAACGCAGTGTAAACCTTTGGCAGCAATTTTACGGTCAAGAAAAACCGATTGGAGTGAGAGAAAAAAAAACAAACTTGTTGCTCTAAGAGATAAAAAGAGAAAAAACGCCGCATAATTGTTCTTGCAAGCCCAAAGAGGGCTTAAATTTTTTTAATTTTTTTATTTGTGAAGATGCTCAAGAAGAACTTAGTTTCTTTTAAACCACTACTTTCTCTCTAAAACAGCGGTTCCCAAAGTGGGCGCCGCGAAAGCATGCGAAAATTGTTGCATTTACTGCTTTTCTCACAAAAATTACAATATGAAAGTTGTTAGCAGCTTTTTACAATTTTACAGTGTATGGTTAGCAGCAGCAGTGTGAAACCGCTTGTTAGTTGGTGCGTGATTGACTGGCAGTGACTGGAGAAAACTTGTCCTTACTAAATTCACAATATAGGCTACTACTGGATTTTATTTTACGTATTGTTTTATTGTAATGCAAGGTGGCTTTTTAAAGGCAAAGTTCTTTTACGTGTGCACAAATTGAGAAACAAAATCTCCATATTTTTAAAAGTGAAAAACCATGCACTTGCTACTACCTTTGAGGATGAAGTTTTTCTGACTCAATTGGCGTATCTCTGCGATATTTTTTCAACATTAAATCAATTAAACATCTCACTTCAAGGAAAAAAACTATCACCTTCTGCAACTCTATGACAAAATTACAGCCTTTAAAAGAAAACTATAGTTGTGACAAACTGATCTGCTGATAAAAAACGAGAAATGTGATAGTTTTCCACTTTTAAAATCCTATTTAAACTCGCAATCTGGCAATCTCTCCCTGAAGAATACCGATGAGTGTGATATGAAGACTGTGAGGTGTTCGCATTTGAAAGCTAAAAGACATTCGCATTTGAATGCTGGTCAAAATTGACGAATGGTTGAAACTAAACAAATTATCATTAAATACTAATAAAACAAAATTTATGGTATTAACCAAACAAAATCAGCCTGGCATTTTGATATTAGAATCGGAAAGACAAATATAGAACAAGTAAATGAAATAAAATATTTGGGTGTAATTTTTAATGATAAGCTTTCTTGGAAGTCTCATATACAACATGTTTGTTCTAAGCTCTCCAATGGTTCCTGGGCACTGCTCAAACTGAGGAATTATGTTGACACTACAACACTAAAAACAGTATACTATGCTTTAATTTACTCTTATCTTCAATATTGTGTCTCAACGTGGGAACTGGCTTCGACTACTGCCCTGGATCCACTGGTAAGAATACACAAACGCATAATAAAAATTATTACGAATAGTCCTTTTTTGTCACATACAAATCCTCTTTTTCAAAAATTGAATTTCTTAAAAATAAAAGATATTGTTAAACTTGAAATGGCAAAAACAATGTTTTGCTTTAATAAAAATTCAGCAAAAAATGAGTCCCAAACTAATGTAAGTATAACCCAAAAACATCATTATAAAACAAGACTGGCAGTGCAGCAAAATTACTTTCAACCTAGAAAGAGAACAGAATTAGGTAAAAAGACATTTTCTTACATTGGACCTAAAATATGGCAAAAAGTACCTTTCGAATTAAAGTCACTTTCTTATAATCAATTTAAGAAGAAATTTAAATTTTTTTTAACTTGTTAATATTAAATAAGATGCCACAACAGTTTGATGAAGTCCGCTGGCACATAGAAATTTATTTAATAACAACTAATATTGCTATTTAAACTTCATTGTTTTTCTAAATGTACTGTGTTTTTGTAAGTGTACTGCTGTGTTTTTCTGATAAAAAAAAAAAAAAAAAATTTTTTTTTTTGTCCCGCTATTTAGAGGGAGGCAGTTGACTAGAAGACCGTATGGTCATTTCGCTGCCTTCCTGTGCTTTCGAAAACTTTTTTTTTCACATATATTGGTGTATTTTTTGTTTTGAAGCACAAAACAAATAAATAGATTGATTGATTGATTGATTGATTGCTCTAATCTCGCATTTTGAGAAATATGGAGAAGCACAATTGGATAAGAAATCCTTATGTTGATAATGCAAATGCCCCTCAGAGGTTTACATCTCTGGGAGCTGAACAATTTATAGATCTTTCTTCTGACCTCACTTTGAAAAGCATATACAACCCTAATTCACTCATTTCATTCTGGGTTAAGGCTCGATCTGAATTTCCACTTGTAGGCTGTAAAGCTCTCCTGTTCTTGTGCCATTTGCAACGTCATACTTGTGTGAAGCCGGTTTTTCTGCGATAGCAGTAATAAAGTCGAAGTATCGCAATAAGATTGAGATTGAACGCCACATGCGTGTTGCAATATCAAACATTGCACCGCGGTTTAATAAAATGTGCATATAGAGCAACAAGCTCACTACTCATATTAAATGTTTTTTAGTATTTTGCGAATAATGCTGACATTTTTGTGCATTTTCAACAATGAACATGATTTAAATACACTTTGTTGGTAGAACTTGAAATTTGTAAATTTTGGCTTCATTACGGCGCCGCGAGTATTGATAAGTTTTCAAAGGGCACGGTGAACAAAAAAAGTTTGGAAACCGCTGCTCTAAAACTAACTCTGTTTCTCGCTAAAACTAATTCTCACTCCAATTAGTTTTTCTTCGAATTAGGCTCGACCCAATTTTATAACACACTAAGTCTAGTGCACTGCAGTGACGTCACTAGTTTAAACAATAAATTGTTGAAAGAAAACTGAATATGTCAACAAACGTCGTTTACGTTAAAAAGGTCAAAGAGTAAGAATTGAGTTTAATCTAAGTTTGCCAGTATTAATTCAAATCAAACTGCTTGTTTAACATCGTACTTTAAATTTTAGCATTTGTTTTTACTAAATGAAAAACATATCGGACGGCCAGATTTTTTTTATGCAGGACATTTATAGTTTTGAGCTCTTGTTTTTTTCTTAACTACCGCAAGTTGGCGTAATATTTTCTTTTTTTAGGGTGTCCAAAAAAAGTATAGACTGGTAACCTTCCGGTATCTAGTGGTATCATATACAAGCAAGAATTTTAAACCTCAATAATCTTAATTTAATAACCAATAGTTATATTATAACTTGTGTAATTTTTCCATTAACTTTTTTTATCTCAACTTATTACTTTGAAATTTTTTCCCGGTTTACTACTTTTTATTTTTGCGATAACTACATTTAAGTTCAACAAAAAAATTTTTCAATCAAGAAAACAATTTTTGTTTCAAATCACAGCTGAATAAAATTGACACTTATGGCTCAAGGTGCTTTCAAAATGGCTTCAAGTAATAACCCTACTGCATATAGTCCATTGAAAAAGTATTTTTGATATAAAAAGATTTCATTGATATTGGATAAACCGAATTTTAGTATATTTTGTACATTTTGTGTGACTTTTTTATATTTCAATTGTTTTGTATACAAGTTTAATTGGGTTTCTTCAAGAACTCACCATAAGCGATTTTTTTTGGTGAGACTAACCCGGAATCTCCCTTTTATCACCAAAATGGAATAAAGAAAAAACCAAGAGAAAAAGGATTTCTCGAGAAGCGATAGTAACCACAGGGGGATCCAGGTTAGTTTCATGAACAAAAATTGCTTACAGTGACTTCTTAAAGAGACCCATTTAATTTAGGTTAAAAGTAAATAGTGAAAAATGTTTAAATATGTTCTGGTTCTTCAAAATTTGCCAATGTCTATCTCGAACCAATAATAGCATTTTATATTTAAGATTCTTCTTGTCTTTTAAGCGGCTTGTTTTCTAAAGATCATTTTAGAAATATTCTTCTTTTCTTTTTGTCATTTAAAGTTAAACAGTTTAAAGAATACAAATTAATATATTGTGTTTGTAGATCTTTCTTTTGATATCACCAGTTACATATATTTTTTATACTAAATTTTTTTAAACTTTTGCATATGTGAAGCTTGGTTTCTGATCTTATGGGTATGTATGCTAGTTATACTTTATTCTGAAATTTTGAAATAATTTTTTATGTTCTTTTGAACTGAACAAAGAGTAAATTCTGTAAGTTTTTAATCATAACTATGCAATGCATGCATCACATGAGTGTCTTTTAATGCTCTAGCTTTATTTGCTAAATAAATTTGTTGTATTATTGGCATTATGAATAATGTCCTTTCATGTCATTCAGTACATTTTTGTTTCAAACCCTTTTTATTTTGCTTTATAAATTTTGACACTTTTTTCACTTTTCTCAATGATGTTTAAAACATTAATAAAATAGTAAACTCTAGATCAGGGTTTTCCAAACTTTCTTTTTATGGGTACCTTTTGGACAATTATAGATTCGCTCGTGTACCCCCAAAATTTTCTCATATTTTTAGCTGCAAAGTTCAACTTGCTCTAATGCACAACTTATTTTCTATAGCTAGGCAACCCATTACATTCCCTCTAAATTTGCTAAATCTTTAAAATTGATTATTTTAGTTTAAAACGAAAAAGCTGCGTGATTAATACTAATTGAAGCACACAAAGTTATTCATAACAATGTAATCTAAGCTTAAACAAACACTACAATCAAACTAACAATATATCAGCTGAATAAGCCCAGCAGTCCTAGCTAATGTGATGGATGAACCTGCTTTTTAGCAACAGGCTCATTAATACGCAGTCAAACATTAGCAACAGCACAACAAAGATCATGTTCAGGTGTTTTGAGCTGTGATTGGTACTTTGATTTGATTCCAAGCATCACTGAAAATGTCGATTCACACAACCATATTCGTGACAACTACATTTATTCCTGTAATAAAAAAACTCGTCCTATAAACCCAAAACCTTGCTTAATAACCCACACTTTTTGTCTTGCATTTGACGGTTTCACACTTCGTTATGCTGTTATTTGATTTTGTTTTCAAAATGGCATAGAGACGTAAATGTTGTTTAAAATAAGCGTGGTTGACTGTATTTGCTTTCTAGTCTTTGTAACTACGGTTCTTGTAGCAATCAATTAGCTGTTTGTCTTGTGTGCCGTCATTGGACAAAATAAGTCATGTGAACTTCGAAAGTGGACTTGCTAGTTACTGTAGTTGTAGTTAAAGTTTTTACTGGGGTGAAGATCTGACTTCCTCAGGAGTTCTTAAACTCAGGTCTTCAAATTATTAACATCAGGTGATAAAAAATATTTTAATGCAGATTACAAGTTATGGAAAGAATATCCTTATACTTAATCTAATGTACCCCAGTTTGGGAACCCCTGCTCTAGATTATTGTTTTGTATTTTTAATAATTTTTTGGCAGTTGGCCTAAATTCATTTAATAGTTTATGTGATAGTTGTTGGTTTATTCTTTCCATTAGTGTTTTAAGCTTAAATTTGATTCTTGGATTTGTCAAATGTAATTGTGTAAGAAAAACAGCTTGGCTTTGCTGGATGAATGTAAATGATTGTGTTGACAATAATAGTGTTAAGGCATGCACTAGAAACTTATTGATTAATGCTCAGGTATTTAAAAATGAGTATAAATATAGTGAAAGGTTTTTTTTAGATTTATTGTCTTAGTTATTGTATCAGTGCTATAAATATCATGAAATAAAAAGTTTTTTTTTTAGAGTTTTAGCTTGGATTTAGTTTGGCATGATTAGTAAATACCAACATGTTACAGATTACCTGGTTATTATTTGATATGTGCTCAAGCTTTTTTCATTCTAATAAACTTACAGATTTATTAATGAAACAGATGTAGTTGAAAAATACACAGAAGTTATAGAAATAGATGGTGAAAAATTCAACTATATTAATTTGAAAAATGTAACGTCAGCTGATGCTTTTGGTGAGTTGTTTTTTGTGTTTATCACTTTATGTTTCATTATATAATGTTTGTATTTTTAGTTTTTGTTTTCAAAATAAACCAAATTTTATTTTTTTTACAAAACTTAAATAAGACTTGAGTAATGATATAAATTTGTTGATTGCAAAATTTGTTTTAATCAAAATTGATTAAAGTTGCATAACTGGAAATCAAATGTGAGTACTGCAGTCTGTTCACCAATGTCTTACTTTTTGCAGCATACTAGTCCACAAGACACCTTGTAAAATTAATATTATGACATTTGAGTTGAAAAAACCTTACCAAACTTTAATTTTCAAAAATTTGGATCTGGTACTGGACCTCTAGCCACCATTTTCAATTAAATCAATTTTTTTATTGTATTTTTTCAGATAAATTGCCTTACTCCATAAAAGTTCTTTTGGAATCAGTTGTGCGAAATTGTGATGGATTTCAAGTTCGAGCATCTGATATTGAAAAAGTTTCTAATTGGGCCAAAACTTCGCAGCAGTCGGTGGAGATTCGTTTCAAACCTTCCCGAGTTGTGCTGCAAGATTTCACGTAAAAATTCACTTAATTTTTGATGATTTGTATTTATTATTTTATAGTTTCAAGCTTAATTTCGATTCTATAGGTAAATTGTTTATGTTGTGCTAGGTTTAGTTAGAATAGTAATTATTTTTTCAGTAATATAAATATTTGTATGGATATGTATTTAAAAGTAACATTAAACCAAGTGATATATGAAATTATTTTTGGAATTTATGTAACTTTTCAAAAATAATTACTAAAATTATTCTTGTTTATCTTTTGAGTATTTTTCTGAATTTGATATTTAATAAAGTATTATGACCATTGAATGGTGAAAAATCTGCTAAAGGGCAAATGAAGGCAAGACCTCAGCTCCCTTTAAAATTTTTGGTTTCAACTTTTCCAAATTGATTATTAACATTTTTTCTGTAGGGGTGTCCCAGCTGTGGTCGATTTTGCTGCAATGCGGGATGCTGTTAAAGCTTTGGGTGGTAATCCTGAAAAAATAAATCCTATCTGTCCTGTAGATTTGGTGATTGATCATTCTGTTCAAGTAGATTTTACTAGAAGGTAAGTCCAATTTTTTGAGTATGTTTCTGTTTACCCAATTTTTAGTTTCAAAAATTGTTGGTATTTTTGATAAAATCATAGTACTTCTGATTGATATGTGGTACTTAATCTTCATTTTGTGTTTTGATATATAGATTGGTAATGCATGGGACCCAACCATTTGTATAAAGAGGGTACAAAGTTATTACAAATAAGTACTGCAAGTGCCTTAACACAAAAACCAAAATACACCTTTTAGTTTTTTAAAGTAAGTCAAATAAGACTAAATACTAAAAAAGTTTTTAAACACTGAATTGCACTCAGAGGCATTTTTTTCTCGACTTTTTTCAAAAAAGGAAGGGTACAGGTAATGGTTTTCGTGTTCACCTTATATTTAGGACAAAAGTAGGGATCATAAATTCGATTGAAAGTAATAATCTTTTTTTTCAGTCTTCACTTTAAATTGGGCAAAAATGGAGATTTTGCACACTAATTGAAAGTGATGATCTTTTTTTTTTAGTTTGGACATTGATTAAAAAATAACTTTTTTTTAGTCATCACAAGATTTTTGCGCTGTAAACGGTGGCGATAATAAATGGCTAATCTGTCAAAGGTGCCTTTTTTAGTTTGCCCCTGCCAAAAAATTTTCTGGCCCCTCTAATTGTACTTTCTTCTTTTGAAATTCAATGAGCCAACTCTGCATCCAAACAAATGGTGCCATTTCCAAGCTACGGTCGGGTATCATTGGTGTGAACTCTTAGGTCATCTATGTTACTGTCAGTTGATTAGAGTGTGTTCAAGGTCAAGAATAAAGTTGAAATTTAGCAAGTTAGTGTAGATTGATTTTCTCTAAATGACTTTGTACTAACTCGGAAACAGTATCTTTGAAGCTGACTTGCAATTGTTCGTTCTTTTTTCTTCTACAGCACAGATGCTGCTTCTAAAAACTTGATTCGTGAATTTGAAAGAAACAAAGAAAGATTTTTGTTTTTAAAGGTATAGTTACAATTAACACAAAAAAACTTGTTGCATGAAATAAAAGAAAACAGTTTTAATTCAGTCGAATTGTTGTGTTATTACATGATATAATAGCTATCCTTGATGTTACTAAATTCCAAGTTTTTTGACGGTGAAAAACGAAATATATCGCTTTGATCAAATTAACAGACCTTCTTGGCAATATGACAAAACAACTTGTATTGCTTTCCAGTGGGGAGCGCAAGCCTTTCAAAACATGCTCATTGTCCCTCCTGGGTCGGGAATCGTGCACCAGGTCAACCTGGAATATCTTGCTCGTGTCGTTTTCGCATCCAACTCCTGGTTGTTTCCCGACAGTGTTGTCGGCACGGATTCGCACACGACGATGATTAACGGCTTGGGCGTCCTGGGCTGGGGTAGGATTTCTTTTACAGCATTGTCGCCAGTTTTTGTTGAGTTACATTTTTCTACTTTGGAGCTCCTCTCGCCGGTTTGCTTTAACCCTTCCATGAAAGTAAATAATAATTATTTGTCTATTTCCTGCTTTGATGCCTCCTAACAACCTCCGACGTTGGGGGAATGGCCGAAAATAGAGCAGAGAGACATTTAAGAAAAAAAAAACGCGTGCTAATAGTACTCTCACGTTTTTTAAATGAGCTGGTCGTTATATGACTACGATAGCCATCAAAGGCTTAATAGATTAGATTTATTATGACATAAAAATGCGCGTACTAGATAAAATCCTTTTAAATTTACTTTGTGTAAACTGAAAGGTCTTGTTGACACATCATTGTTGTGTAATTGACTGAAATGTTTTTAATTCTTTTTGAATAAAACTGCCATACTCGTATTTACATTGATAAAAGAATAATTGATTATTACATGTTTTTGTACCTTTCATAAAACGAAAAAATAATCAATACGGCAAACCTCTAATCACGTGACGTGACTGTCATCGCAACGATTTATTCTCGAATAGACGCCCACGCTACAATCGTACCCTTCCTATAATTTTAGAGAACGTTTCCCGCGCTTAAATCGCATTCGATTAGAAGCTAATTATTGAAAATTGAACTTTTTCGTGAAACTTCTTTGCAAAGCAGGCGTCGGTGGCATCGAGGCTGAGGCAGTGATGTTGGGACAAGCAATATCGATGGTGCTTCCCCAGGTCGTGGGTTACAAGCTGACGGGAGACATCAACCCCTTGGCCACGAGCACTGACGTTGTATTGACAATAACAAAGGTACGCTCTTCTAATGTTAACCGATAGCGTTTTCTGTTTGATGGCGATGCAGAGAAAATTGCTTTTTGTTTTGAGACTTTTTATCTTTGATCAAAGTACAAGAAAAGCTAGAATAAAGGAAAAATAAAAAATTTTCGGTGGGGGTGAGTTAGTTTAGATGCAGTAAGAAACAACCACTAGTCATGTTTTTACTCTGTAGTGGTAATGATGTGACAAACCTTTACAGTTTAGTTTGACTGCTGTATTATTTTCAATTTATGTTATAGTTTGCACTGCCGTTTTATCACCAGACTGGTAAACTTTGTAATGTCAACAAAAGTTCTCTTTTTAACGAACTCGTTTTGAACATTGACCAGCCTTTAACACGTTGACTTTTTTCCATTAAATGGCAATAAGGCGTTGTTCTCATGTGCAACTTGCTCTTCGAGCAAATCGTTTCTTGAACGTTTTAGTTGAGAATTTAAATATAAAACATAAATAACTTCTAATTCCTATTATAGATTAATCGTCATATCTTTTAAGTTCCGGTTACTTACAAGTAAAACTATTGCGCAATCTCTAAGTTATGATTCAGATTTAAATAAATGAAACATTTAAAATCATTTAAACTCTTTGTAGCATTTGCGACAAATCGGGGTCGTTGGCAAGTTTGTTGAGTTTTTCGGCTCAGGCGTGGCTAAGTTGTCAATAGCAGACCGCGCCACCATTTCGAACATGTGCCCCGAATATGGCGCCACCGTTGGATTTTTCCCTGTCGACGAACAGAGTTTAGAATATCTAAAGCAAACAGGTGAAGAAAAACGAAAAAACTTTTATTTTTTGTTGTATTTGTTTCGTACTCCGAAGCGTGTCGCGAGTTCATCGCGCTTACTCCTACAATACTGCGGTAATGTGACACCGCCATCTCCACAATACCGCGTCAGTGCTGCACCGCCACCGATGTGGTACAGGCGTTCGCTACTGTGTGCCAGATTTGGCTCGTGTCGAGAATCAAGTGCAGATCTCTTGCGCTAGATCGGTGATAAAGATTTTACCAACCGATGATTTGTTTTTTAATTAATCTTCAATGTGCGATCAATTAACCTTCAAGCTTCAAAGAAAACTATATAAAACATGACATTTGAAGCAAAACAAACAGAACACGAGGAAAACAATGAAGATGTTAATTCGATGAATAGCAAAGAAAAGAATTAAACAAGATGAATTTTGTGTTGGTCTATTTTGGGACAAATCTTTAAAGAGAACTTTTTATTTTTCAGCCAGAGACTCATTCTATTTTAATAAGTTTATATTTTTGTTGCATGATTTTATTTGAATAAGTGATTCGGTAAAATAAAGATTAAATTTTAACATTGTGTAATAACAAAGACCATATTAATTTAATGTGCGATCAATTAACCTTCAAACGATTAATAAAAAATTCCTTCCACAGCTCGCGACCCGAAGAAAATCAAGCAAGTCAAGACTTACTTGGAAGTCTCAGGTCTGTTTCGGGACTACACTGACTCTGACAAAGACCCTGAATTTTCTCAGGCAAGTTCGAATTTGTAAAACCTAATTGGAAACACCGGCGTACGTTCAACTTCGTTTCATGTATCGTTTAAAGATGAGTTCCCAAATTTTTTTTTTTTTAGTACCTTCATTTCGTTCAGCACTTGATTATATTGCAGGTTCCCGAGGCCCTATTGTGACTGACTGCAACAAGGTTGCTCTAAGTTTTCACATTTTTTATTGCCACTCGCTTTAGGGCAATCTCTGTAAATTGCTGCGTGCTGTTTTATTAGTCACGTTTATATCAATTTACGAAGATTTTTTTATGGCTCGCCGTTTCGCGCTCCTGTTCTTTCTTTGTGTCGTGTATGGTCGTGCTAAGTTTAAGGTTTTTGCTTTCCAGGTGGTGGAACTAGATCTGGGCAGTATCGTTCCTTCTCTGAGCGGACCGAAACGGCCTCACGACCGCGTTCCGGTATCTACCATGAAAGAAGATTTCCAATCTTGTCTCGTCAGCCCGGTTAGTTGTTGCGTCACAATGACCAGTAGACCAGTACCTAATGACGCGAGTAATATACATTGCTGCATGTTGCTCAAGCCGCGTTGTGCGAACGAGAACACTTACAAATCGGTGTGATAGCTTCCTGATGGTTGGGTTGCGGCGGCGTGGCTGGGAGTACGGAGCGTTGTTTCAATGTTGACTGAGGTTAAAGTGGAGGTGGTTTAAATCCCGCCCTTATCGTGCTTTTGTATTCGTAAAAGGGAACTTTGTTTATCTGCTTTGTGGTTTTAACAAACCGTTTTGAATTACAATAATTTTGTATAAATAATGAATAATTTTTTTAAAGTAAGAAAGTTGTCAACTGGACATAATATTTAGTATCTATAAAAGCAGGTCATCGTAATCGATTAAGCGACGGTTAATTAAGTATAAATTGTATTTAAAAACTATTTCCTCAAAAACAATAGCATTTTTTAAAATGTGTTTCGTCGCTAACGTTCATACAAAGCTATATTCAAAACTTTTTCTAAAGCCAAACTTAAATAAACAATATCACGTCTCCCTATGTTCGACAATTTTTTTCATTCTAGACTAATAATAAATCTTGACGCACCACCCAAAAATGTAAGGTTAATTTCAACTCAATAATTTCACTTGGACACGTCTTTAGTCTGATTGCTCTTCCATTATGAAAGTTTTGATTTTTTTTAGGTCGGCTTCAAAGGCTTCAATATTCCGAAGGATCAGCTGAACGCTCAAGTTGATTTTGTGTACGAAGGCGAAACTTATCGATTACGTCACGGCAGTGTCGTCATAGCGGCTATTACGTCATGCACCAACACGAGCAATCCTACGGTCATGCTCGGTGCAGGTGCGACTTTGAAGTTTTGCTTTGGCGGAACCTTTGTTGAAGTTTAGGTCAGTTTCTCTGCTTAATGGAAAGTTGCCAACAATTTTTGGTTCCGTAGTCATTTCGGCTCTCTCAGCAACATTCTGTTATTTCCCCACTTGCAAAAGCTTTTTCCCAAAGCGCACGAGTTAATGCTTTCTTGTTTATATAGCCTTTCAAGCATGACTACAGTTTCATTCAATGTTGACATAATGATAAGATTGAGAGAAAGCAAAGCGATTGTCGAATCTCGTTGCTTCAGGTATGCTAGCTCGGAATGCCGTCCACGCCGGTCTGTCAGTCGCACCTTACATTAAAACGAGTTTGTCACCTGGAAGTGGAGTGGTCACTTACTACTTGCAGGACAGTGGCGTGCTTACCTTTCTCGAGAGATTAGGGTAAATATAAATTAATTCTATTGTTGTCTTGTTAAACTACTTTGGTTAAATTGGATTCCATATTTGAAATAATGTACTGATTTTTTGGAATTTTGGTTGCTTTAATTATATTTATTGAAATTAAACTTACTTCGATCTACGAAATTGTCTTAATTTTATATGAACTTAATAGTTTAAGCAATGATCTGTGCGTTTAATGTTTTATCTTAATCGAAAACTCATCTCGAAGCTTTACGTCCGATATTCGTCAGGAGATAAACGTCGGAATGAAGGAAGAAAAATTCAGTTGATTTTGAAATGAAGCTGCACGAAGATGATTGGTTATATGAGAGAAGCGTCACAACACGTGATCAACGCAAGAGTTTCAAGTTGTAAACAAACTCTTTTTGGCGGCATAAATTTGGCTTGCATAATCTGATGTAAACGGCTTCCAAAGGAGATAAATGAAAAGATGAACGACCAAATGAAAGAATTGTAAATTTTTCATCACTGTAATTTTTGGTGCAAATGGAGTTATCTAAAAAGTGTCGGCTAATCGCAGAGTCACTGAACATAACTGGGGTTGAAGATTTGCTAGAACGAGTACAAATATTGCGAGAGTTTGAAATTTGGCCGGTTCTGATAAATTTTGGCACGTGTTGGCGAATTCTGTTCTGTAATCGTTGAGATGTGTGGCCTACGTACGGACTATCACAGTGGCACGAAAAATTATAAACTACATTGCTTAAAAGCGAAGCAGGCAACACATCCTTTTTGATTGCAGAAAGAAGTGGGCGAGATGTAAAAATAACGCGTTGTTCTATTGCAATGAAACATTTTTCAACACTTGCTTTGATTTTATTTTCAAGTCCAACCGAAGGAGTTCCCAACTAGGGCAGATGAAGATAGAAGGGCATTTCTTCACCGAATATGAAGTGAGTGATGCAAAAGTTTCTAATTTGCGAGCAATTGCTTTCTCAATGACGTGATCGGGATAGCCATTCATAAGTAGAATTGAAAAAAAATTTTTAAGTTCGGCTTGCAGCTTACAGTCTGAGCAGATCATTAAGGCTCGATGTACAAAGGTGGAAATTAAACTGATTTTCCTTTTACCAGGGCTGAAGGATTTTCAGGTCAGGTATTGTCCTGTAAATGTGGGTTAACGGTAAACAGATGTGATAAGTTTAGAGCCCACTTTTTCCACCTGTACATCAAAAAAAGGAAGACATTGATTAACTTCTTTTTTTAACGTGAACCGCCAGAAAGGGCGCAATGAGTTTAATTGATGAAGAAATTTATCACAATCGTTTTCACTATCAAAGATAGCAAAAGTATCGTCCACGTAGCGATAGTACATTGGTGGTTTCTTCACACTTTTAAACAATAAAGATTCATAATAACCGACAAAAATGTTAGCCAGCGCAGGACCCAAGGGAGAACGCATGGCCACACCATCTATTTGTCGGTACATAACGTTAAAACTAAATTCAACAGATTTAGTCGCTGTTTGCATCAGTTCAATAAAAACTTTACGCGGAAAAGACTGAGCTCTAAAGTTACTACTATAAAGAACGTCAGCACAAATATGAATAGTTTCTGCCAGGAAACATCCAATTCTACTTATGAATGGCTACCCCGATCACGTCATTGAGAAAGCAATTGCTCGCAAATTAGAAACTGTTACATCACTCACTTCACATACGGTGAAGAAATGCCCTGTCTATCTTCATCTGCCCTGGTTGGGAACTCCTTCGGTTGGACTTGAAAATAAAATCAAAGCAAGTGTTGAAAAATGTTTCATTGCAATAGAACAACGCGTTATTTTTACATCTCGCCCACTTCTTTCTGCAATCAAAAAGGATGTGTTGCCTGCTTCGCTTTTAAGCAATGTAGTTTATAATTTTTCGTGCCACTGTGATAGTCCGTACGTAGGCCACACATCTCAACGATTACAGAACAGAATTCGCCAACACGTGCCAAAATTTATCAGAACCGGCCAAATTTCAAACTCTCGCAACATTTCTACTCGTTCTGGCAAATCTTCAACCCCAGTTATGTTCAGTGACTCTGCGATTGGCCAATACTTTTTAGATAACCCTATTTGCACCAAAAATTACAGTGATGAAAAATTTACAATTCTTTCATTTGGTCGTTCATCTTTTCATTTACGAGTATCTCTCGTATCTCCTTTGGAAGCCGTTTACATCAAATCATGCAAGCCAAATTTATGCCGCCAAAAAAGAGTTTGTTTACAACTTGAAACTCTTGCGTTGATCACGTGTTGTGACGCTTCTCTCATATAACCAATCATCTTCGTGCAGCTCCATTTCAAAATCAACTGAATTTTTCTTCCTTCATTCGGACGTTTATCTCCTGACGAGTGTCGAACGAAAAGCTTCGAGATGAGTTTTTTGTTAGCCATCTTTAAATTTTGTACGACTAATCACTTGTTTATCTTAATCGCGTTCATGTTGTTTCATCACAACATTCGAGTCAAAAAGATTGATTCTAGTTTTAATTAGCAGACAATTTAGCTTATTCGCGATGGTTTTGTGAGAAGTTACGAAATTTTACGATTTATCAAGGAACAGCAGCGGCAGAATTGATACTAGACCCACACACGACTGCGATCATATTCTGCCGTTTGATAAAACCAATTAATTTGTTCAGGTTCGACGTTGTCGGTTACGGTTGCATGACTTGCATAGGCAATAGCGGGCCACTTCCGGAGGCGGTGGACCAGGCCATAGATCAGGTCTGTTTTTCGTCTGGCCTCCTTTTTTTCCATTTAAAACGGCGACTTTATTCAGGGCGATCTCGTCGTGTGCGGAGTGTTGTCTGGCAACCGTAACTTCGAGGGTCGAATCCACCCCTCAACCAGGGCCAACTACCTCGCCTCCCCCATGCTGGTGGTCGCTTACGCCCTGGCTGGCACGGTGATGATCGATTTCGAAAAAGAGCCTCTGGGTTTGTTTTTTACGTCACTGTGCGGTTGAAAATTGCTCTTTACATCTACAGTGTTGAAATGCAGGTATTGGGTCGGAAGGTAGGCCCGTCTATTTGCGTGATATTTGGCCCACGAGATCTTCCATACAAGACAAGGAAAAGAAATTCGTTTTGCCTAAAATGTTCGAGGAAGTTTATGCCAAAATTCAGGTATGTCAATACTTTTGTGTTTAACTTACTAGATTCCATCCTAAAATTGTGATTTGGTGATTGTTTTTATTAATGATGACGACATAACATGAAACGATTTCCCATCGATGTCTATGGAATCGTAGTTTTTTTTAAAGTTTTTATGGGAAAAAACAAAAATTGTATGACAAACATTGGCAAAACGAGAAGCAGTTCGTGCATCTAAATAAAGTTTGCCTTAGAATGGAAACGAGCTGTGGAACTCTCTCAATGCGCCATCTAGCGTCCTCTATCCTTGGAGTGCAGAATCTACTTACGTTCAATCACCACCTTTTTTCAAAAACATGGTACGTTGTAAACATGTTGAAAACGGTTAAAACTCGCCATTCTGTTTAATGCTAAATTTTCGTGGTCTTGTTTCGATATTTACTTTGAAAAGATTTAATAAAGTGGAAAAAGTCGCATTAATTGATGCAGCTTTCACTTGCAATGACGCTCTGCTATCTTGCAGACCAAATCCTTGAGTAAGTTCCGTGAAATTAAGGATGCCTACCCGCTGCTCTTCCTGGGTGACAGCGTGACCACCGACCACATTTCCCCCGCCGGTTCAATAAGCAGATCCTGCCCTGCCGCTCGCTATCTCACGGCTCGCGGGTAAGCTGTACAGAAATTAGACTTGTGGTGTTGGAGCCATCCCCTACCGTTATTGAGGTTTATGAGTAAAGAAAGACAGATTCGTTGACGAACCGAACCTTTATAAGTTCCTTGTATCATTCCTATTCAATCTTTTGTATATAAGAAGCTTATTACTAGTCAGCACGTCATGGCGAAGCTAACTCTTGTTGCTTTGTGATGTTATGTGTCGATCCACTTTTTAAGCAATCTCAAGCTCATTCGTTCAGTTGGTTAGGTTGAAACCACGTGACTACAACTCTTACGGCAGCCGTCGAGGTAATGACGCTGTGATGGCCAGAGGAACGTTCGCGAATATTCGGTTGAAAAACAAGCTGGTCGGTCGCGAAGCGCCGAAGACGATTTATATTCCCAGCGGGGAGGAGGTGAGCTGTCGCATGGGACATTAAACCCGATTTTGCTCCCTTTTGCACCGACCGCAAATGTATCAAAGCTTGCACTTGCAGATGGATGTTTTTGACGCTGCCATGAAATACAAAGAAAACGACCGTGACCTCATCGTCGTCGCCGGGAAGGATTACGGGAGCGGATCAAGCCGTGATTGGGCCGCCAAGGGCCCGTGGATTTTGGTATGGTCGAGAACCGATCTTGGTCGAAACGTCCATTTTTTCTCCTATTCTCTCGGCACAGGGAGTCCGGGCCGTGCTGGCGGAGTCGTATGAACGGATCCATCGGTCAAACTTGGTCGGCATGGGCATTATTCCGCTACAGTTTTTATCTGGCCAAAATGCCGACACTTATCAACTGACCGGAAGAGAGCGCTTCACTCTCAACCTCACCGACAAAATGGAGCCTGGAATGCAAATCACCGTTTCGGTGAGTTGCTTGTGGCGAAATTGTTTCGATGTTCAATTAATTTGCATCACCAATGACATTATTCTCTGATCATCAGAAAATCCGAATAGAATACAATTTATTAATTGAAATTGAACCACCTCTTTATCAATTTATTAGTTTAATTTTCCAAATCATTCTGATCAGATATTGTGTTGTTTTCAGTTTGCTGTCTAGACCAGTGTTTCTCAACCTGTGTGCCGTGAGAGATTTCCCGCGAAACTTTTTTAAAAAATTAGTCCATTGCTCCGCAACCTTTTTTTTAGTGGACACTACTTTTTAGAAACAAAAATCAACAAATTCGAGACAGATTCAAAGTGAAATCTTTTTTTTCAGAGAACACTACTTTTTAGGGACGAAAATCGAGATTTAAAGATAGCTAACAAAAAACTCATCTCGAAGCTTTTCGTTCGACACTCGTCAGGAGATAAACGTCCCAATGAAGGAAGAAAAATTCAGTTGATTTTGAAATGAAGCTGCACGAAGATGATTGGTTAAATGAGAGAAGCGTGACAAGAGTTTCAAGTTGTAAACAAACTCTTTTTGGCGGCATAAATTTGGCTTGCATAATTTGATGTAAACGGCTTCCAAAGGAGATAAATGAAAAGATAAACGACCAAATAAAAGAATTGTAAATTTTTCATCACTGTAATTTTTGGTGCAAATGGAGTTCTCTAAAAGGTGTTGGCCAATCGCAGAGTCACTGAACATAACTGGTACTCACTGAACATAACGTAGTGCCAAAAATACTCCTTCGCTGTGAAAATTCAAAAGATTAAAAAGGGCGGCATGAGAATCGTCGCATTTTTCGCGATTCGAAATCATACCAAAGCGGTTGCGATCATTTGATGTTTTTTCAGACCGACAACGGAAAAACGATTCCGGCCACACTTCGCTTCGACACGGATGTTGAGATGACATACTTCAAGAACGGTGGAATCCTCAATTACATGATTCGCACCATGATATGATGTAATTAACACGCGTTCGTGCAATAGCCCGTTTAAATTTGTTTCTTATTATCAATTTAGTTTTATCAAAAAGAGAAAAGCACTGCTTGTGTTTGCTGCTTATTTGAGATTTAAAATTAAAAGCAAGTTGATGTTTTATTCTGTTTGTCGTTTACTACGCGGTTAATTTTATCTCAAAACAGCAAAAGCAAAGTTAGACAATATAAGTTATAGGCAATTTGCTGCAAATACAGTCAACTTCGGATATAAGAGAATAAGAGATCCGCCGGTAACAGCTCAATTAATCCCTTATGACCGACTGACGCAAAGTTCGATCCGATACCTTAAGAACGCAAGTTTTAAACGCTCAAAACACCCTTTTTTGAAGCTTTTCACACATTTTCCCCTCCAAAAAGCCTGCCCTCAGAAATGCCCGCGAAATTGAAATTGGAACGCGCGCTTCTGGTTATTTTGACGCATCATCAGAACAAAAAATCGATCCCTCCTTATAATCGACTGAAACTACTAGAAAATTATAATTGGGACTTAGAAATTTAATCCCTTATAAGCGAATATTTTAGTATTATTTTACATTGAAAATCATTGGGATCATTTGAAATAGTCCCTGGTAAGCGAAAATCCCTTATATCCGAAGTTGACTGTACTATCACATTGAAAAAAAAATAACACAAAGCCCACCAACAAAATTCAGTATATGGCAAAGGGCCTGCAGTTAATGTACGTAAGAGCAAGCAAGGCTAAAAACGGTGGTTTTAATAGTTTATCTGCTGTGCACTCTCATTGCCATAAATGTTCAAGTTGGAATGCAAACGACTTCTTCCCCTGAAGATCAAAGTGAGGCAAGCGAAGGGGATACACCGTTTCAAAGTATGACGTAACCCTATTGCAGTTGACTTCACAGAAACTAAAAGAAATTGGGGCTGGAGAAAGAGCGAATTTTAATCTTCTGTGCGGCGCCGAGTAAATAATCGTAAATTTAGTTTGATCAAAAGGGATGATAACAAGACGTCAGTCCAGAGAAGGATGTCTGGGCAGAGTGAAGATATTCGAAATAAATTTATCAAAACGGTTGCAAAAATTATCTGAAATAAAGTAAATTTTGAAATTTCTAAGGTGGAAAAATTTTTTTTAGAAAGAGTTGACAATTGGAGATGAAAGGACGAGTTGAATAGAGATGAAGTAAGTCATCACGATTTAAAACACGAGATTTGATGAAAGTTTTAGAAAGGACGGAATCTTGAAGATTAAAAAGTTTTTTTAGAAGAAAGCGAAAGATGTAAAGGGTGGTTTGCAGAGGGAGAGGTACAAGAGATTCAAGAAGAGACGAGTTGGGGATAAGGAGTAGTCACCGGTTGCGGTTCTGAGAGTAGCTCGGAGTAAACGTTCGATGGTGAAGTGATTTGTGGGGGCAAGATATTTTAAAATGCGAAATCCGATAGTGACTGGGCACCTTGGGAAATTAGACAACCATTACGGCCCCGTCCTCTGCAAACAATGATAGAGCACCATTTACACAAATCCGGAACTATTTTCTTGGATCCGACACTGCAAAGACATCGATCCGAAAGTCGAAAGTTTATTTAATATAAAAGAGTCCGTAATAGCGGCATAAAACATCGTCAATTCATCAACACTTCGCTTTGTACGAGCCTACTGGTGGTGTCTCCCGGGAGATGATAAGGCAACATTCCTGCGAAGGTTATCAGAGCACGACCTTGTTGTCTCGCGTGGCCACAAACTGAATCTCCGGATCTGAAACACAGGACGTTGATTTAGTTTCGACATTGTTGTTCCACGAAGCGGAACCTTACTTGGTGGCAAGGGATTTACTGAGATTCTGCTGCTGCTGATATTGCTTCACAAGCAGGCTCATCGTTGCGAGAAGAATGCTCGCGATGTTCTGACGAATCTCATCCGAATACGACTTAAACGCAGTAACTTTGGCTTGGACCTGCATGGCATTCGCATTTGATGAGATCTTATTTATTTCCACTACTTCACAAGTTACGTGTTATAGAATAATGTGAACAACGCACCTGTTCGTTGGACGTCGGGAGAATTTGCAGTTCTTTCATGATGTCTAACGCTTGCTCAACGCGGTTGGCATGATAGAGGTCAAAAAACGAGATTATGTCTAATTGCAAATGAAAAGTAGATCGTAGCGTCTGCGACGTTTCGACCGCCTAAAACGCGGGATATCGCGGTCAAAAGTTGAAAGTTTTTTCGATAAGAACAAAAAAAGCTCGAGCCAAACCTGGTTTTTGTATCTCTCGGCAATGGATAAAGCCATCGCTTTCAACCGCGATCTGTCGGGATTGGTCTCGTCCGAATTGCTCACAACCGGACAGAGAAGCCTGATGATGAGGTGTTAAAGTAAACATTTAGGCAGAAACGCAAGATCGTGTTTTGAGAGTCTAACCTGTTGAGCAAATTAAGGGTTTGATTATGATTTCCGCATAAGTCGTACAAGCGGACCGCATCCTCGTGAAGTCCTTTCGACTCCGTATCTTCAGCAACCTGGAAAAAAGGAATTTCGGCATTAGATCAAATCGGTCCAGGCAGAAATTTATTCACTTGTAGTAAAACCATCCGCAAACAAACAGAAAAATTATTTTTCGCTAAATTTTGAAACGGTAAATGCTCAATTGCGTCGGGGGCACAAGAGTTGTTTCCAACTGGGGGTGCCTAGCAATGCAGCACGCTGGTTTGCCGTTTTCAACAGCTAAAGGTGAAGCCAGCACTATTTTTTTGTTTCAAAGTAAGAATTTTGATTTGGTATTAAATTTTTGAAAGTTAGAATAATTGTAAGATTGCTTTGGGCTCTAGCGATATATTTATCCCTCAACAGCGATAAATATATCGCTTGTTGGGGAGTAAAAGTTAGAAAACACTGACTTAGGAACACAAACAAAAATCAGTTGAACGGACAAGAAAAAAACAATTACACGAAGTAGTCAAAACAGTAAAGCTAAAGTAAGATAAGCAGCATCTTGCAAATGAGTGTCTCTAAACTCTACAATTTGCAGTATAGGTGATATTATAAACGCTAACGATAACTTGATTGCTTGACCAATATCACAAAACATAAGCTCTTTTTAAAAACTCGAAAATTTGACAAATTAATAACTGATCGTATTGAGTTTTCTGACACTTTTGGTGTCGACTACAAGGATTGGGTCAAAACAAATCCTGAGAGTAAAAAAAACTGAAAGACGGAACAGCGGAGGACACAAGTTTGAAGCGTAATTAATAGGCTTCTGACAGTCTTTTTGAATGTCATAGTTAACGCAATAAAATTTTTAGAATCATTTTCATATTTGGGATATTCGTTATTAGTTTGTTAATCAGTCAAACTCTGAAGATGCCTAACGTTCTTTCCAAAGCAGGACAGAGATCGATAAAAGAGGATGATTTCACGAGGAAAAGACACAGTGAATGAAAGACAACCAGAAACAAAATGGGTTTAATATAACTTAAGAGAAATTTTAGATTTTGGGTCGGGTAAAAATATCCGACAAAAAGCTCACGTTACCAAAACAAATAACTTTCGAGAAAATCTAAAAAGACGAAGCAATGATAGATAAGTTCGAAAACAAGAGCCGAACTGCATTGACTGCAGGGTCACTGGGTCAGGTGAGATGTAAAAAGGAGCACGACATGTACGATATAAACGATTAAGGAGCACTCTGATCACTAAACACCTTCGCAATCAGCTCCGTCGTATCCTTGTCGCAGTACTTGTCAATGACTCCTGGCCTCCTGCTCCCGTCCGGATTCAGACTCCCCAGCAACATCTCAAACTCTCCCGTTTCTCGAACCTAAAATTACGAATCGACAAACAAATGCAATTATGTCGTGATGCGCATCACGGTAAATCGTCAGTAAGGAAATCAAACGACGTTCGATGCAGAAAATCATTAACAATTTCACTAAATAATTGGATTTCAATTTGAATGATCAGAACAGGTTGTAAATAGATATTATAAACTAAAACAAAAAAGCAAATCGATGGATGGGACAAAGTGTCTTAAACTTCACAGTGTCTCTTAAAGCAATCATCGTCTGACACGATAACAAGTCTAGAATGCGACGCAGACACACTTGACACGCATGACTCTGGCGTTTTAAAAGACAGTTGGCAACATGATCTAGTCGTCTTTCGAGAAAGAGATTCAAAGCGGCGAATCGTTATCAAAGGAATCGTTGCCGGCTAACGGACTACTCACAATTTCGCTGATGCAGTGCGTGAGAAGGGATTGTCCCTCGGTGCGAATATCACGAAGCAGGTAATAATAGTTGAGGGCTTCCCGCGGATCGGTGAGCTCGAATTTTCTGGTGTACAACATGACGAGCCGGGGGAGATTCAACTGCACAGTGGTGGTTCTGCGAGTTAAAAGAAATGTTGGAGAACTCGAAAGTAAAAGAACTAAGAAAATTCCAACAATAAAAACGAGTAAAATGAATTGACAAATATCTATATATCCGGGTTACATACTAGAACAGGGCCCGACTTAACCAAGAATTGAACTCACAACAGCGACTCGTTGCTGGACGGTGTGAGGATCTTTGCGTAGAGGAGAGATGACGTCAAAAGCAGACCTTGCGTGTAGAGAGCCAACGCGATGTGGACCGAATGACAGCGGAGGGATTCGAACCGGGACAAGAACTCGATTGCCGATTCGAATTGACAAGTAAGGAAAAGTATCTGAGAAACAAGCACTCCGTAATACTTGCGGCCGCGTCAAAGCAGACAGAGCGATCACCTGGAAGTAGAGCAGAGGATTGGATGAAGCTCCGAAATGGCTTTCACCGTAATCAACCGACAAAAGAGTCTGCAAACCTTTGAGCGTTAACGTGTCGGTAGGAGCCACCGATTTATCTTCAACTACGACCTGTAAGAAGCAAAGAGCGTTCAACAAAAGTTCTGTGACATCGCTGTTGCGGCAGACTAAAGTCAATAAAAAGGCTCAGCAAATCCTCAAACAACAAGTCGAAATAAGGTTTTGAGTAAGATGCGTTTAGTACTTTCGACTAATGTCACAAGAAAAAGTTATTTGTTAATTTTAATCAATGTAATTAATATTTGTTGAATGTGTATTGGTCTCATCAACAGGAACGTTGGAATTATTAAATAGAAGAGAATTTGTCGTTCAAAAAATCGAACAAATCAAGAACTGTTCCACTTTTTTCTACTTTGAGGATCCAAAGAACATTAGTTTTTTTTTATATAGAAATTTAATGTTATTTGGCTTCTACTTGTCGCCAGAAGCGCTGTTTCAAAACCTCTCGGTGTGTCCGGGCATTGGCATCTCGTTCAAGAAATTGAAGGAAGTGTTTGTTTCGGGGCTGTCCATAGGTGTATAGCGGGGTCCTGCTCATGTACCAAAGAAAATTTTCTTGTGTTCTGCTCAAGAATGCAAAAGGCTGCAGCCCCCAGGTGTTTACCGGGTAAACACAAACAAACAAGCAAGCTTTAAAACCAGTCGTTGAGCTACCTGACACAACTTCAGCCAGAGATAATCTTCCGCTTTTTGTGCCACTTCGGAATGGACATTTGTGACGTCACAACGAGCTGCAACCAAAGCAAGCAAATTAAAACGAAATGATCGGTTTAAATCAGCGTCTGAAGTAATCGAAAACTGCTCGAACAAATGCAAGATACAAAACACTAGTTCAGAAAAAAAAGCATCTTGTTCAATTATATTGACATTAAAATGCAAATACTTCTGAATAAGGCTCGTTTCCAACACGAGCGTGGACTGAAGCATTCTTTATTTCTTTTATTAATCTTTCCGCGCTTAAAATCTAAGCGAGTGCTAAGCGAAGCAAAAAAATCAATTAAAGAAGCAGAGTACTCCATTCCACGCTTGTAGTGAAAAAGAGCCCTTATTTAAAAGAGTCGTTCTCAAGCAGGGCATCGTCGTCATCGTTTGAAGGGTATCCACTACAGGTCAGACACAATCAGGACTGGGGCCGAGGGTTTATCCTTTTACTACCCCAGACTGCTGTACTACCTGAATGAGATGATGGCAGTGGTGTTATTAAGCCAGCATCGAGTTTCGTAATCCAAAACCGTCAGATCTCGTGCTCCATGTGGTGCCCGATGTATAGAGCACGCTGTTAGTACATGGTCTGCGGTTTGCTCAGAGGCGCCACACTCGCAATTCGGTGAAAGAGCGAGACCTCATTTGTGCATGGACGAATGGAATCGCCCAACACCAGTCCGCAGGCGATTGAGCTTGACCCGAGCCGCTCGGGGTAAGCCCATCCCAACAGGCCTGGCACCGGTCCGGGCACAAAAGCACGGAGCCTGGAAGCATTTTCACAGTACTCCGCGTTCCATTTGTGATTTGTCCATTCAGAAGCGCGGATGCCAAGTCTGGCAAGGTTGTCCAAGAGATTCCGCGCCCCTGGCACAAACGGGCGTCTGGATCTTAGTCTCTTGGCGAGTATCTGAGGACCCACTTAAAAGGCCATACAAGATATGATCGGGGTCCAGAGATCCACGGTAAACCAAGGAGAGTGTCGCTCTCAGTCGGCAAAGCTCAGCTGGCTGGATGCCTGAGAGTACATGTAGGTGGTCCGTTGGAGTGGTACGCAGGTATCCAGTAACTATGCGCAAGGCGTCATTCAAGACACTGTCGATGAGGCGAGTGTGAGCATTGCGACACCAGACTGGCGCACAGTACTCAGCTGTTGAGTGGACTAGAGACAAGGTGGCTATGCGTAGTGTTTTAGCACCAGCACCCAATCCCGAGCCCACGAGTCGCCTCAACAGTGTGACACGCGAGGATAGTTTTTTGAGCAATGCCACTAAATGGTGACGAAACGTGAGCGATCTCTCCAGTTTTACCCCAAGGTAAGTAGGGGTTGGACAGAACGGTAAAAGTCTACCGTTGTTGTAGACCTTTAGCTCACGTTTGGCCTCTCAGTTATTTAAGTGAAAAGCTGCCGTCACCGTCTTAGTGTGACTGAGATTCAACCTCCAAGTCTGGAAATATGCTGAAAGTGTGGACATGTCTTGGCTTAAAGTCCCCTCCAAGTCCTTCCAGTTTCCAGAAGAATGCAACAATGCTAAATCATCAGCATAAGCAAACTTTCTGGAAATCATGGAAGGAAGATCGTACGTATAGATGTTAAATAGGAGGGGAGCCAAGACCGATCCCTGAGGAACGCCGTTTTTAAGACGGCGTAGCCTGCTTTGCTTGCTGTCACCGGTGGTAAGGGTGAAACTTTGATTTCGGACAAGCTCCATGATCATTCTGACCATGTGCTTATCCGGAAGTAGTCTCAGCAGCTTGCAGGTAAGGCCACGGTGCCAGACAGTGTCATAAGCAGCTGTCAGATCGACAAATACGGCACCGGCTTTCTTTTTAGCATCAAAAGAATCCTCAATGTTCTGGGTTAGCAGAACAACTTGATCTACAGTTGACTTCCCGCGTCGTAACTCAGCCTGCTCTTTAGGGAGCAGTGGATCGACTAATGGCTCAACGCGGGCGTAGATAAGCCTCCCGAAGGTCTTGTAGGGGACACAGAGCAGAGATATCGGTCGATAACTTTTTGGGTGTCCCACGGACTTTGCTGGTTTGGGGATCGCGTCCACAAGCGCTCTTCTCCAGATCTTGGGCTTTTTGAGTTGCGCAAACAGGAAGAAAGGAAGTCACGTAACCAGGACTTCAAAGCAGCTCCGGCATGGAGTATAAGCTCTGAGCAGATAGAATCAGAACCCGGAGCTTTACCTGGTTTTAAATGTTGGAGGGCAGCAACAAATTCTCTTTGTGAAAAATTGTCAGAGATATTTACTGCGTCTGGTGTTGTGGCCCTCCAAAGGTCAGACACTTGAGAGACAAGTCGAGATGACTTGCGATCAACAGTCTCGTATTTCCCATTTCTAACCAGTTCAGATGCAATAGCATCGGCTGAAACGGGACAGTGACGAGGAGAGTGTCGTGAGCTACCAGTAAGGTTGTTCAAAATACTCCACGCTTTTCGACTAGAGTGTGAAAAGTCGATGCTCCGAACTGCCTCGGACCATCAATTCGTTTTCTGTCAAGCTGGGCAAGCAAAACTGTAGCAGCCAAGCTCGAGTCGTCTCCCTGAGGAGACTACAGGAAGATTTTATAGAGGGATTCACACTCTGCATCCCAACACAGAATATAGTTATTTCGATACCCGCGTGGGATAATCTTTTTGGCTGCTTTCTTAATATTGTTACAGAAGTCCTGGTAAGCCGCATCCACATCAAGTGAATCAGGCGGCAACAAAGTCTTTGCGAATTTATTTGTCAAAGCAATATAGTGACTCCATTTGGCCTTGCGGAAGTTCCATCGCTTAACAGGCATGCTTGGCACTGTCATAGCAAACCTTGGTGGTGTAATAAGCGAAGGTCGATGTTGTGACCTGGGGAACTTGTCAAGGACACGTCTATCCGGTAAGCGACTGTTTGGACCTACGCTGGCGAAAGCTAGATCTGGATTGGTGCCAGTGTTCCAGGGGCCAGAATAAAAACTGGCAGCATCCTTGGCATTATATAGGAGGGCAAGACAATCAATACTTGCCCAGCCACCCAAGCACTCACCGTCCGGACTGTTGTCATCGTAACCCCAGTCAGCATGACGACAGTTAAAATCGCCAGCGTAAAGACAGGGATGAGGAAACACTGGGAGATCCAGGGTTCGCAATCGCGTTGGCGGTGGCTTGTAGACGTTAACTATTTTATAACCATCAACGTCCACACACAGCCACTCGATCTCCGATGTCAGTAGAGATTGGTCCAAAAGCGTGTATCTCAGTCGTTCGTGGGCAAACGTGGCAAGGCCATGCTTCCTGCTTAAAGAAGACCCAGCTAGTTGGTAGTTCGGAAGTACCAACTTCTCTGCATCAGTGCAGTGGGTCTCCTGCAGCAGGATGACGAGTTCCTTAGACTGCATAGAGAGGTGATGAAGAACGTTCATCTTGCTTGCAGTGAGGCCTTCGATGTTCAGCTGAAGAATAGTGGGTCTTCGGAACTTGTTGGCAATGTGCCCTGAAAAGGGCAGTTTTATCCTGACATTGCCCCGTCCTGAAAAGGACGTTTGCCGATTAGCAGACCCACACTGAACATCGGAATGGGTGGATACCCTTTCGTTTTGGTAGGTTCGGTTTCGGTCTGTCATTTAAACAGCAATGAACAGACTTACTCACGGCCCAGGCTGCGAGAAAGCACCTACCATCTGAGCCAAATGTCAACCAACGAAAGCACGAAGCAGGGCATGTCAACCAACGAAGGCACGATTTGTATTGATTTTCGATTTTCTACTTCACAAATTTTTTCACGAGCAAGCGACAATTAACTTCGAACAGAAAATTTGAGAAAACTCAAAAAAATTAATGTGTTTAATCGCAGAAGAGCGAGATTCTTTATGGAGTTATTATACAGTATAAAAATGTTGTATTGGAATAATGGTATATCATGTGAAATCAATTGCATTTTGCAAGTTTGCAGCAGGATATTTTGCAATACTCACCAAATCTAATGCCTTTTTTGTAATTAAACACTTCTACGCTAAATTAAAAACAAGTAAATCATTTTGGAAATAATTTTTAAAAACCATTGAGCTTTTAGGAGATCAGAATGTTCGTTTATTCGCAGAAAAAATTAAAGCAGGGAAAAGTTTTTTATATACCCATGTTTTATCCTTTCAAAAGTAAAATTTTTAAAAAACTTAACCGAACAAACACTATCGAATGATATAATGCATTCGACAATAATATACAATGAAAAGGAAAAATTGATGAATGTCAAATGAAAATTACGGTCGAAATGCTTAACTGAAAATTCTAAAATATCTTTTTTCGCCGTTTAATTTTTTTCATTATATAGTTTCCACAAAAAGCTCTTCACCACTTGATTTATTCAAAATTCCAAGGAAGCTTAAGCAAAAATACTATGAAAAGCGTGAAGAAAATATTTTTAAAAACACTGATTTCTCAACTTACCGATAATACAATAGACTGCTACCTTGTAAGGATCGGTTGAGGATCGCACAACTCTCTTATATTGGATCCGCATTTTTTGTTCGGACGCCGGAGACAGCCTTCTATCCTCAATGTATTCCTACATCAATACGTCATCGTTTACATTTAAGGTCTTTATGTTTATTTGAATCGATCCTTTTATTTTTTTGTTTTCATTTCAAGTATAGCAACAATGAAACGTTACAAAGTAACAAAACACAAGCTTTTTTGCAATTGCAAGTTCAAAAACGTCCAGCAACAAGCGGACACATCATGATCCTTACGACCCGATAAACTATTTATCAAGACACTGAGTCGCAACTGCAGCGTAAGAGATACTACGACCGAAAAAAATTCGAAAATTTTGAGCAAGGTTTTTATTTCATTTTTCTCTTAATTTTCAAAAAAGATTTACGAAAATGACAAGAAATGCGTCAAGCTTTTTTTACAATTAAGAAATTATGAAAAAATGTATATCCAAAAAAAAAAATAGAAGGCAAATGACGTATTTTGACTTCAGCTCCTCTCCGCCTGAGCAGAAAATTATTCTGTAATTGCATTTACCTGAAACCAAGCGTGGAATTGCGGAATCACGTGATCATATTGATGAGCCAAGTCTGAGACCGCTTTCAGGTCGCCACATCGCAAGCAGTAAAATATAACCGCCCAAATCGGAAAGCCGTCCACTTCCCCGTCGTCATATCCCTATTTTAAAACCGTCACGTGATAAGCATAAAAAATCCCAATGGCAAAAGCTAAACTATGGCTTATGTGCTAATTGCATAAAAAATTACTAAGACAAGAAATGGCAAAGCAACTTTAAGAATTAAAAACCGTTTTGTTTTTTCCTTCGGGCAACCATTTACTCGAACAAAACAACGCTATCGGTATTGCGTTAAGGGAAAATTTAAAATGCCATCATCAAATACACCAACAAGCAAAAAAAGTTATTTTATTAAACACACCACGATAAAACCAGTTATGAATATAAGTAAAACGCACAGCAAAACGAATAGAATGACGCTGAAACATGAAAATTATTCTTTTTGTTCATTGTCGAGGTAAACTTCGAATAAAAAGTGCTTTTGCAGCAAAAAAAAAAGACTTTTAGCGCCTCACCTGCATCAAATTCGCAGGTTGAACTTTCAAAAAGCTCTTCACAAGTTGCTCAGTTCCGGGAATTCCCCCGCGCTGCGCCAGGTGAGGACGAGCGTAGACGCAACTAAAAAAGAGCAAATGCTAGACCTCGATCCGTTGACGATTAGTGACCAGCAAAAAAAGTTACTTTTGCATGTAGTCGATGTAGCTCTTTTCCAGATACTTTCTTCCCTGCCTGATGAAC
The DNA here is from genome assembly GCA_963680785.1 of Diplosoma virens. NCBI lineage: Eukaryota > Metazoa > Chordata > Ascidiacea > Aplousobranchia > Didemnidae > Diplosoma > Diplosoma virens. The sequence goes on from OY796893.1 coordinate 18,653,860, forward strand.
GCTTCAAGAGTCGATTTATTAGTGCGTTGAAACTGGTTGGTCGTGGATGATTGGCCACCTAAGGCCGACACCTTGGTCATGCTGTGTACCTAAGCCGTCAATAAATTTGTTTTAATATCCGTCTAAAACCAACACGAAAAAATTGTTTGTTCTTATTTATTTGTAGATTTATCTCAATCCAAATAGAAAAAAAAAGAATCCAAGTGACAGCATTTCCTCCCAAAAAAATAATACTTGGATTGACTTTGTAATTGAGCATATTCCCATCACTTGATGCGTAATTTTACAGAAATGGAACAAATATATGAGCTCATCATGTATGGAGCTTTCCGAGCATTGCGAGACCTTATTTCAGGTGGCAAAATTAACTTGGTGTTTTATGAGACCGTAAACTTCCTTAAAAATTTGCAACAAAACAATAGACCAAGACATTTCGGTTTTAAAAATATCAAAACATTATTTTCCTATCAGATGTGTTTTAAATATTTTAAAGCCTAGCCTACACCTCAGAATATTTCAATATGTCACTCACCATTTTCCACAGGGCCACCAAAGAAACATCGTTCATCTTTTTGGCGGCGTTTTTGCATTGTTTTGCTAAGTTTAGCGGAAAACTACCGCTAATAACATTATCGTTGTACAAATGAACCTGAAACGAAATGGATTTTAAAAGCAATCTGTGCTTTATATGACACACCAACGCGCACATACTTGTCGAACGTAAGCCAATTCCCACGGTTCCATGGAGCTGCGGGAATTGGCATTGGTGGGCGTTGTTTTGGTGAAATAACTTTTGGAAACACTGTCGGCGATCTCCTGAGTGAAGCTGAGCGAGCCGTCGCTACCGATCAACTTATTTAAAATCTGTTGCTTTTCGATTTCCCATTCTTTTAACCTTGACTGAAACGATTAAGTGCAAATGGTTAAACTGACGCGCTCGTAAATCCTTGTTTCAGGCAACTCTGGCACTCTGTGACGCATCCGCCCAAAACCGTGACAAAACACTACTTCGAAACATTTTAAGTGAAACTGTTATAATTTTAAAAAATGCTATACAGAAGCAATAATTATAATGAATATGAATCTAATGCCTTTTAAGCAAATATTTTTCAAGACCTGAAGTGAACCTAAAGAAATTGGAGTTGCGGCCATATCTTGACGAAATGGGCGTTTAGGGGGAATTAATTATGTTTCAAAGCGTGGAATGAAACTGTAAGTACTTTTCTACTAAATGGGGTTGAAGAAGCAAAAAGAGGGTTGATCTTCAATTTCAAGTAAAGACCATTTGTGATCTTCAAGTGACTAATCTACAACTACTTTGAAAATAAAATTATACGTCACCACTAACTGCATTAGTTTTTAAATATCTAGCTTTGTAAAATTAACTTCAATCAGGTGACAACAATAAAAAGAAAAAGACAGAGAAACACCAATTTAAACCGCCTAATAGTGCAGTACTTATTTTTCCTGACTTTAGCAGGGGAGGTCTGGATTGAATTCTCGCACAAGATTACATTAACACACTGTTGTAATAATTGCAAACCAGTGGCTGGGTTGCGTGACATTGGGACGATAGACACTGCAAGCTTGGATAGGTCTAAGTGCAGGAATTAGGGTTCTCGTTTACAATTCGCCGAGTTTAATTTATTACTTTTTTTATTTTGGAAAATCTTCTAAGCTTGCAAAGTTACTAACGGCAAACAGTAAACGAGATCCAAAATTAATGTAACAAAAGATTACTTTCATCAGACAAATTAAACTAATCTACACAATAATTTCAAAGGTTAAATTTTTTAATTTAAATGAAAGACACTATTATTTTTAAGCCCAAAAAAGTTAAAACAAATTTGACAATGACTACCACAGCAATTATAAAATTTTCAACTTACTTCCCAATGCCTTTTTTCAACCTCAGCAAAGGTTTTGTGCTTTTGCTCTTCAACAACCGCCAAAATAGCATTTTCTCTTTCATTTCGTAGAAAACCTGCAGCCAAAGTTATAAAAAAGTTTCACCAATAAATTTATAGTTTAAAATATAATTGCTACACACATTTTATATTGTTAATTGTAAGATTAATTCAAAGTGCCAGCTTTCATTGCATCAAAATAATTTTATGTTATGATTAAATGTATTTAATTAATGTTACACTATGCTGATCTTTGATCATTACCATCTTTAAAAAATTGTACATATTTAGAAATAAAATTCAACACCTTTGTTAAGACAACTTTGCCATAATTTAAAAAATGCTAAAACAACTAAAAATTATAATAAAGAAAGCATAGGTCAGTTACCTTCAATGTCTGTTTCTACAACTGCTTCAAGTGGTTCAAACTTTTGACCATCACTAGTCAATGCTTTCAAACGATCGGGAATAGCAGGAACATCTGCACCTTGAGAGCTCAAAAGCAATGAGGCTTTAATCTAAAAAAATTTTTTTAATTAAATAATTGGCATCTGGTATTTTGACTATTCATTCCATAAAAAAAGCATCCTGTTATTCAATGCAAAACACTTTATCACATGCACATTTTTTAACAAATATATTATTCATTACTCATAGTAATTTCAACAAAGCAAATTTTACAAGGCTTAATTTTCATTTTTTTATCAATAAAACCACAAAATTGTCATTAACCTTAGATCATAAGGTTTGTGCATATAAAACAGTCTGTCTCATTATTTATTTTCTTGTAGTAGCAAATATAAAGCTTAAAACTATAAGCCACAAAAACAGTTTTAAAAAAGAACAGAAGTTTTTTAAAGACCAGAATGCATTTTTTTGTCCTTTAAATTCAAGTCAAACCCTGCATTAAGCCAACTTTACTTCCAAAGAAAAGATGCCAAAAATATTTAAGATCCCAATATACAGTAACTGAAAAGAAACAAAAAATATTGAAGTCAACAACCCAAGTAAATTAAACAAAACCACTTTTGGTTCCAACTCAGAGGCTAAGAAGCAATAGAGATAAAGTAATATGTAAGAGTAAAAATGCATTTAAGGCATAGATACAGGGTGGCCCAATCGATGATCACTGATTTCAAGTCTGCTTAACAAAATATTGAAGTGATCGATATCAGATAGAAAATTGCTAAAAAGAATTTTCACAATTTCGTCACCGTATTGTAAATATTGGCTTGCATTTTGAACATTTGCTGTAACTATATGAAATAAAATTTATTTCATTTAACTGTAACTTTTCATATTCAGGTTTGGTTACATCTGGGCCACCCTGTATATTAATACATTTCTATCATGCTAATTAAATAACAAAGTTTTGAAATATCAAAATAATATAATGCTTCAAACGTTAAGTTATAAAATAACAAAAGGTATGCTAAACTATTTGCAAAGTCAAAAATGAAAAACATCAGTCAGTGTTAAAAAGCTGGATCAAGTAACTTTTTAGACAATACTTTTGCAATGCAATTCAAGAAAGTCACAAAATACAACAGCAAAAAGGTTGCACAATCCAAAATTACAAAAAAATTACATTTAACTCACAATTTTAACTTATTAAAAGTTAATATAACACAAACCTGAGCATTATCTTGGCCAACTGCTGTTTTTGAACATAATCTTTGACCTGCATCTAATAATTGTTGAAAATTTCTTTGCACTCGTGGAAGTTCAGCTCCACCATCTAACCCAGTAGTTAATTGTTCTGCTTGTTGTAACAAATCATCAAAACCAATACCAGACATTTTATTAAATAGACAGAAATATATCTAGATAAATGTAATTCCCAAAAGATTAATTAATTACAATTGGGCAATATATGGGTCTCTTCAAAAAGTCATCTAAGCAATTTTTTTTGGTGAAACTAACCTGAAATCTCCCTTTCAGCACCAAGATAGAATAAATAAAAAACTAAGAGAAAAAGGATCTTTTAAGAAGTGATAGTAATCGCAAAGGATCTGGGTTAATTTCCCAAACAAAAATTGTTTACAATGATTTCTTGAAGAGACCCTAATATCAGAACAAATAGCTGTATATCAGTAAAATTATTAACTATAGTAATTACACAATTTACAATTCTTTTTAAAAAAATAACTTTCTGACAGACCTTAAAACACAGTATTCAATGACATTTGCAACTTTTTTACTGATAAACAGCTTGATAATAAACATTAATAAATTTTTCTTTATTTCTTTACGTAGACCCAATAAAAAAATCAATTCTGAACAAAAACCTTGAATTAGAAAAATAAATATTCTCATTCGTTTATAATAATGAGCCGGATAACATTTTTTTTTGAAACAATGTTTAAAACAAAATTAAATTCTGAAATGCGTACAGGGCAGTGCTCCCCAACCGGTGTGCCGCGGAAAAACAGCAATGTAAACACACTGTTTAAAAAAAAAAAAAAAAAAAAACGGATCTGCGACTATAAACCTGCAAGTGTCAAAGACTTATCTTTGTTTGAAGGTTCATTTATCGGACAAAAAAACCTAAAAATTTCAATTTTAAACTTTTGCAAATAAAGTAAAGACCTTTTATTGGTTACCAGTTTTCTTACAAGTTAGATCTATCCATTGAATTCGAACCTGGTAGCTTCAGACGTAAACAACTTGTTCAAACTGTCAAAATCTAGTGAAAAGCAAAAATAGGTTTTTGGTGTAGGAATGTTGCAAATGTTAAAATTGTTTCTAAGTGTGCCGAGGACGCCAAAAGTTGGTTGCACTAGTATACGGCAAAAATATTGACTATCCATACGAATTCAAAATCAAAATGCTTATTAACGCCATCTAAGTAAAAAAATAAAAAAATTTTCTTTGCAAAAATGAAAATTTGAAAAATCGATGAATCTACTGAATAAAATAATTTAAAAAAAAAGCAACAAATAGAAAATATAAACACGTTTTTGAATGATAAAAATATAATATTTGGTATAACCAGTGCTTTTTTTGTAAAAGAAAAGGTCCGGGAACTCACAGAGGGTTTTATTTTGTGGCCAGAGAAGCTATCTGAGTAGTAGTCTAGGCCTATTCAGAGTGGTTTTTAAAGAATCGAAATTGACAAATGAGTTTGACGATCAATTAGTGTGATGTAAATTTAAGCAAAATTTAAATAACTTGGACTGGGTCTTGAAGCCTTAATTTAACACGTTTATACTTAACACAAACACTGATGATAAACACGTAGCAATTGAACGAATAATTTAAACAGAAAATGTTGAAAACGTAATAGCATACAATTTATAATGAATTATGAGACAAAAACAATTTTTTTCTGACATTTCGGGGGGGTCAATTGCCCCCTTTGGCCATGCCTGGTTGCGGGCCTGCTTCTTGTTAATCTTTTATTTAAAAAATTATATATTCACTTCTTAACACAAATTTAATTTATTGTAAGCTATTTAAGACAAATGTTCATCGTAAATTCCAAAGTTTTTTCCAATTCTCGTCCGACAAATCTTCTCGAATCCTTTCCTTGCTGTTAGTATCTATGGCCGAATGTCGTCCTCTGAGTAACCACAGCTTAACGTACTTTAAAGGAACGAAAAGTATCAGAGATGGTCCGACAATTTTGATGAACAAAAGTGCTGAAATTGTCTTAGTCTTCAACGAAGCTCTTGTTGGAATGGCAATTAGATTCATCTGAGAAAACCCGCGTTCACATTCATTTGAAGAAATAGGAATGGTATTCAGAGTCTGTATCAAAGGCAGCAGTTTTTCTGGATATGTTTTTTCAAGAATATATGCATAGAAACCACAAATTAATTCTCTTTCATTTAGTTGCAGTCTGATTGACAAGTTTGTAATTTCCAATTCTCCAAATGTCAGTTGAGTATTAACATCTTCAGGCCAATGTTTTTGATCAAATACGCGAGACCAATACGCCAACTCTTCGTCTTTGCTATCAAGCAATCTTTTTTCGATTGACTCTTTCAATTTTGTATAAAATGTACTTGGATCAATGGGAAGATCCTTTCTTGAATCTTTTTCGTGAAGTAAAACTCCACGTAAGCGAAGATCACGTACAGCAGCAACAGCGCATTTATAATAGTGTCCACACTTCTTCTTTCTTCAAAAACTTGTACCAGAATTTTTATTTCTTATTTGCCTTGTACAGGTCCATGTTCCGGTCCTGTAGATCCAAACTTAATTCTGATAATTCTTGGAGAGCGTCACACATCAATCCTAGGTCCAATAAAAATTCTGTAGATGTGATTTTTCTTTTCAAGCCATCATAAGTGCATTTATCATTTTTATTTCTTGTAGGATCATGCTTCATGCTGCATTGCTTCTTCAAAATGATACACAAGGGATTCAAAATTATTCCACACAGCCAAAACTGTACGCAAACTAGATGACACCCATCGGGTACTTAAAATTCTTCCAATTTTCAGCAGCTCAGCCCCCAGTAATTCTGCACATAAATGTAACTCTCTACTATTCTTTGGCGAAGCATGGTATATGACGTAAAGTTTATCAATAAATGATTTGAATCTATTTATTCCTGAAGTTTTAATTCTAGTCTGTGATTAGCACAATGCCAAACTATAATAGAAGGAAAACGTTCTGACAACAATTTTTTCACTTCACTTTTACACCCTAACATCACAGCAGCGCCGTCGCAAGCCAGAGAAACCAAATATTTTTTAAAATAATCTTCTGTCATCCCATGAGAGTGAAGACATTTGAGTAAGGAATCAAATACTCTTTCTGCCGTTACTTTTTCAAGTTCTACCAAGTCCAAAAACAAATTGATCGGTGAATTCATTCCTACACCTTCGATACAGCATCAAACATATACTATGAGGGTAGTTTTTTTGTTTATTGTGGTTGATTCATCAATTATCAATGAAATTTTACTATTGGATTGAACAATTTCTTTAACCACAGTTTTCCTCATTTCTTCACTTGTATGATTAACAATGTTAATACAAGCATTTGTAGAATGAAGAATACGACCCATTTCAACTCCATTCAGTTCTTGCAGATCAATTTCAGTTTCAAAATGATGGAATCATTGATTTTTCTTCGCTACTTTATATGCAGTTGGAAAAATTTTTTGAGTTGTTTTTTTTCCGTTAGATAATGACGTTAAAAAAACATTCTCAAGTTTCATTTTTTCGCTTTCAGCAACTATTTTCGATGCTAATTTACGTGCAGCAGATTCTCTGTGACGAAAAATTTTTTTTCAAAGTGAGCTCAGCTGTTGCTTCCTATCTTTGCCACAATAGTTTATCTCATTGTTGGCCCATTCTTTAGAAAGTTTCATTCCCATTTTCGTTTCAACTCCAAGAGTTCCAACTTTACTGCAAGGTGTACAGCCAAGTTTCATTTTGCAAACACAGAGCCATTCATTTTTCAAGCAAAAATCATTTTTTTGATCATAGGTCCAGCAGTCCGGCCAGTCATTTGTAGTTTGGCTTTGCTTCTCAAGATCAGATTCAGAAATATCAACAGGTGTCGTTGTTTTCGTGTGTTCTGTCGTTGTGTCTGCTAATATTCTTGCCTTTTTACTTGCAGGACCGGTGGTTGAGAAGTAATTAGTAATTTTTTTATTTTTACATGTAAATTTGGGATCACAGTTTTCCACTAAAAATAAAAAAAGATTATCAATTAACCAACGATTTTTTAAATAAAGAAATTTTTAGCATTCGCACGTAGTTGCACGTAGTAAAGATTAGGGTCAGGGTTAGGTTTACTGTTAGAAAAATACGTTTAAACTTAGATCACATATATTTTGGGCGATAAATAGCATAGCTCGTTCTTGAAATACGCATAACCTACTCTCTAGGAACCTAAAAAGCACAGCTTGCCGCCCCTGGATATCAGTGAAACTGCCACCCCTGCTCATTTCCGCTAATATAAACTGCCGCCCCTATGTTGATAAACTTCAGCCCAAAAAAATTATGCTTACTAACACAATTATAAACTTAAACTCGTCTAAGCAGCTAAATTATTGCTGAGCACTTGCGTAATCAGAATGAAGGCTAGACTAGACGAACAATATGTATATGTTTATGACGCTATAAATCCATCTATGAGGTAACCTACCATGGGAGACTCATTTAACAGAATCCCAACCAAGTGTGACGATTTCGCTTCTTTTTATTAATACAGTACATCAAATTTTCAAAACTTACTTTTAAGTTACTTTCCAAGTTGGAAATCCAGCGAAAAAAGGTGCGGGAACACCGTTACCCTGCGTTTTATTACAAAAAAAGCACTGGGTATAACACTTTGCTGTGAAGTACGGCGGAATTTGCTGTGAGGCTGAGCTTGAAACGAACAAGAGAAGTACAATTGTTAATATAGTTTTTGTGGTGACACCAATCATTTTTATCAGAAAATGTTTAAAAACCCGATAAAAGTAGCGTCAGATTTCCAAAAATGTTCTTGTGACTTTTTTTTGAAAGTCAAGTAAAAACTAAAATTAGTTCAAAAAATTAATCTTGTTCATTAAAATTAAAGCAAAAAAATACACTTTTTGTCTTTGGTTTAAAGTTAGAATCTTTTTTAGTCTTTATTCGAGTTGGTTTAACATAGAATAATGAGTGTCTAGTTGAAGATCAATTTAAAAATATAAAAGTGTTTCCGTTTCGGTCCACTAAACAGCATGGCGCCGAACCAGTGTTGGAATTAAAAATTTTAAGAACAGGTTTTCTAATGTATAGAACTTACTAACAACAGGTTTCCTCATTACACATAGATATAAAGACACATAGATTACTTTAAATTAAGATCGGATTTGCTCACGTAGCGAAATTCTAAGAACCAGTTCTCGCGAACCCGTGCGAACCTCCTGAATTCTATCACTGAGTCGAACCGAACCAGATCCGTAAACCCGTAAAAATCGTTACTATTCTTTGAACCTGAACCGGAACTGAACCCTTAAAATAAAATTTGCAGAACTTAAATCCGAATTGGATCGTTATTTTAAACGGTCGACGCCTTGCTAACCAGTCTTCTGAAAAAAATGAGATAACAATATGGTGTATGATCAAAACATAATCGATTAGATCTAGTTTAGCAGAATGTTTCTCGCTTGCTGCCCTATCAAATGTTTTTACTAAATCTACAAAAATACATAACTGATGATTGTTCTAACCTCCTCCATAGGTGTAAATCTCCATCAATACAGAAAATATAGGTTAGCTGACTTAATTTTTTGTTTTTTTAGATTACTCTGAAAAGACCGCTTTAAAAGCTTTCAAAATTGGCCACAAGAAAGTTTTTGTTTTTTCTCTTAACTTTGGAAAATAACTGAAACAACCAGGAAACTTGTCACTAACAAATTAACACACTTAGTAGCAGTACGTTTGTGAACTTAATTGCATTGCTTTGCAGTTGTTAATAGTTAAAACGCATATGGATTGATTAGTAAAAGTGAGTGTGCGAAGACGCTGCTTTCGATTTACGACGCACGCCCACAATGCGATAAGCTTTCTCTCTCGCAGTCACTCTAATGGCCGCTTAGAAGTCGCTGCAAATATGCGACTGATTCGGCCGCATTCTTCTGATAGGCCGTGTCTTAACAAAAATATACCTTCTAAAGATTTTTTGATCAATTCTTGAACTAAACCACTTTTTTTCGGTTCTTCGGGTTTAACTTTTTAAGTCAACTCAGTTTTGTATATGATGTAGCCTAATTCTGTAGAAATTGAGCAGCATGGGTAAATTGAATTCCAGGTTTTGGTTTTTCTTTAGTTTTTAAAAAGTTTATTATCTGTTATACAGCAAACGTTTATTATCTGTTATACAGCAAAAGATAGAAGTAGCTAAAGGCCTACCAAGACAACAATTTAGTTCACGACTTTAAAATAACATTTTGTAATTTTGCTCTCACAAACTCTCCTCGACAATTACCGCAATGTTTCAACTTTGGTGCGTTTCTCAAGAGTTGTTTTTATGCCTATAGCCAGTTATGGCCTAACGAAAGGGGGGCTCGGTGCAAGAAAAATAGATGGGGGCCGCGTTTTAGGATGCCAAGTTTTTTTTGTCTCAAAATAAAGTAACCTTTAAGAAAAAGATCTTTACTTTCAATTTTTGTCCAAAATCTCCATTTTCGTCTCAAAACCCGTAGTGCTCTCTAAAGAAAAGTCTTCACTTTCAATCGAGTGCAATATCCCTTCTTTCGTCCTAAAGTTAAGGTGAAGACAAGGGGTTAAGCCACCGTCATGGTGTTACTATGAAAATTTAGAGCCTTATTTTGCTTAGGAGGTCACTTTTTGACGTTTTTTAGGGGGAACTCTGTGTGGCCATCATTGCTTATAACTAAATGCTAATAGTAGCAGTAACTTACTACTTTTTAAAAAATTATTATTTTTCATAAGGTAGAATTAAGCTTTAAAAAAGAAAAAGATTATAATCCCTAAACCTTTGACCGACAGTTTAAAAGTTTTCTAGAAGATTCGGGATATTTTTCAAAGAATATGGAGCACTTTACTTTCAGTCCCAGACTTCCAATTTTTTTAGATTAATTAAAATTATTGACCTAAAATGGCTGTCGATGTTTGACTTTTACGTATTTGGTTTTCGACTTGAAATGATAGTTGGAAACAAGTACAAGTTTTTTAATGGCGCTCATGATAGACAAAGTGTAGGATAATTTAATTAGAAATGTAATCCTTTTCTTGATCTTTTCTAATATTTATGATTTTTGGGTGATCTATTTAATAGCGATTGAGAATAAAAAAATGAAATCGCATTCAATTTTATTCATTTTATTGACAAATAGATTACAACCGACAAAACAAACACAAACAAGCAAAAATTTCACCAAAAAAATATTATCACAAATAAAATTTTTTGACGTATTGGTAGCTAGATTTAGTAGGATTTCGTCAAAAAAGTAACTTTTAAATTTAAACATGATAAGCAATAGATGTTTTAAAACAAATCAAAGAGCCAGTTTGGAAGTTATTTTAATGAGCTTCTTTACCCTTGAATATCAAGCAATAAACAAAAATTTCACAGTGTTGGTTTCTCAGTACATTGCTGAAATAAAAAAAGTGAAGACACTTAATGTGGCCTCAAGCCTCTGTTTTTAATCTTTGTCGCTTAAACAGAAAAATTCGTTATTGGAGGATACACCGACAATAACGATTATAAATACACAAAAATTTTTTGAGTAGAAACTAATTTACAAAATAACACAACAAATGATTTTACTTATCTAGGTTATGCAGATTATTTAGCAGGTTAAAAATCGATCTAATTATTCTAAGATCTTGATGCCAGAACACAATCTTTGTGTCTAAGAAAAAATTTTAAATCTACTTCTATATATTCGTTTTTCTTTTGGTTTTAATCAAAATAAAATTCCGATTCACAAAAACAAAAGAAACGTCCAATCAAAAGTCGACTTAAGTTTTGACTCTAAACCATTTTACCAACAAAACCATAGTGATTTGCTTACACTTTAATAGAATTTGAAACAATAAAGAGTTAAAATATCTAGATACGCCGGCGAAAAACGCCTGATTGTCGCAAGCATTTCAGCAATGACAAGTTGATTTTGATTTACGAACAAAGAGAAAATTCAAACGATTCATATTTTAAATTCGGAAAACCTAATATATATAAATTTTTAAATTTTTTAAACATAGAAAAGCGAAACATTTGTAAATTTATTTATTTTTAGCAAATAATTCGAAATTTGTACTGGGTAATCAAAATCATAATCAAAAACAAGGGCCACAACGGTGTCATTCTTCGTTTCAAGCAGCCTCACCGCTTGGAAACAAGGAGTTCAAAGCCTAGCCCATTTTCCAACGGTGCAACACATAGTGTTTATATGAATCTTAGAACATTTAAAGGTCACGAATAAAGTGCTTTGCACCATTCCAAGGCTGAATAGTTAAAATAAATAAACCAAACGAAGATCTCACTCGTCTGCGCTCGCACAAGAGCGAACCAAGCTGGAGTGAAAGGAGACAGGTTTGTACAGATCGCAACCATTGCAAAGTTGAGTTTTGCGGTAATTCTTTTTTTATGACGTCATCGAGAAATCAAAACGCCAGACGCTTAAAAGAAAAAATTAAACAGCTGAATGAACCCTGCAACAACGTAGTTATTGCGAGGCTGGCTTTGACTGTCGCAGTTAAACCAAACAAAAATAAATAAAAAAAGTTTTTAACTTAAATAGTGAAATTGTGTTGACGTCGTAATAAAAGTACAAAGCACGTGGATTGCTTTCAGCAGGAGTGCACGCAAAGCGAAAATACGAAATAAAGAGACCAACAAAACGAACTTTGCCTTCTATTCGAAAGTTGTTGGAAAAAAAACTCCGGCACTACTTCGTCCGCCAGAAAAACCTCCATTCCATTGCGCAGCCATGCACCTGTTTGAGGTCAAACGGTGGTTTCAATTGCAAGGCATACAATAAAATTGAGTGCCCCAAAGTTTCGTTTTAAGCGCGTGTCTTCGCCGTTCTCCCTTTGAATCAAAAACGGTTCCGATATCGGCAGTCGTTAAACAACTTCCTCTCTTCAATTGGTCAGTTTTTCTTCTTCCGATGATGTTGACGGAGTGGAATGGGACCGAGAAGATCCGTTTGTTTCAAAAGATACTTTTTCTTCATCAGAAGAAAAGAAAACGGTGATGTCTGAGCGAGCCGTTCCGTTTGACTTTCCGCCGATGCTATTTGTACCGTTTTCATCCATAGGAGAAGTGCCAGCGTCTTTAGGAGTGCCTCGTGTGTACTAGAAAATCAAGTTTGAACGTTTATTGTTTATTCAAAACCGATATTAAATCGACAGCATGTTTTTTTATTTTTTATTTTTATCTCTGTATTTATCCTCCTGACTCGCAAGAAAGCGACAGAAGCGCTATATATAGGGTAAGCAATTACCCCGACCTGCTTCTGGAGATGCCAAGATATTGCTGTCCGCTAGTAATTTAGCAGAGATATTACTGTTTATGTATTCATCTATTTATCTCCCTAACACGCGGGATAAAATTGGGTACGCTATACCTATGGCAACAGTCAAGTAGTTACTCCAAATTGCTTCGAAAATGAAAAGGTGTTGCAGTTCGATAGAAAATTTTATTTGTAGTTTGGTCGATAGTGGTCGCCATAAAAACGGCGCTTATTCAATTTAATCGAGATCTGCACATACAATAGCAACTTTACTTTTTACCAAAATCATAAGAAACTATGGTTATAATATTTTTTTGTTTATAACGTCATGTCAGTTCTACGCTGTAATAATCAAGAAACGAAAAACCTTGAAAACTTAAATTGGACGACGGTTGCTATTTAACGACATAAAGCCAGAAAAACTACTAAAATATAGCATTTTTAATAATCAAAGCTGCCAAAAGTTTAATTAAATTATAATTTGTAATTTTGTCCAATTAAATTTGTTCCATTTATCCAATTATATTAAATTTAAAAAGTTTTCAGCATTGGGCAAAGTTTGGCCAACTCAACCAAACAAACGGCGCCTACTTTCGGTTGACAAATTTTGAATTTGCAACAAGCGACAAAACATTTTCAACAAACGAAGTACCGTGATTTAGAAATTGAATTAACGTTGTTTTAAACACTTTGCAAAAATGCGTTTTTTTACGATCCAGCTTTTGACGAAAGCAAAGTATTATACAAAATGGTGAGTCCCAATGTAAACAAACTTTATTAACTAGTTTAATAACGGGGGCAATCTCGCGGTTTTTTCAGTATATAATCCAAAATGTATTTGGTAGATAGATCCTACCTGGAATTGATTCGGGCATCCTCTTCGCACAAAATAAACCACCACAAAGACCAGAATAACGACGAGAATGCACAAGAGGGTGATAGTGACTCCCATGGCCACTTTCTGGTTGTTTTGATCGGGACGGGGCACGTCGATCGAGGGTGGGTTTGTGCCGTTCAAAACACAAATCTTGCAGCAATCCCCGGGAGGTCGATAGGATCTGCGGCAGGAGTCGAGAATGACCGGACACTGCGGCTCAGTGCAACGAACTTCGCCGTCGGAGCAACGACAAGTCCTACAGGAATCGTCCGTTTTGTTCCATGTTTCTTGGTGAAAGCGCTGACTGCCGTCCGCTGCGACGCAAGAACGCTGAGGGGGGGATTGACCTGATGTGAAAGTTTAACATAACTTTTTCATCAAAAACATTGGTGTCGAGAAAAAAATTTAAGATAGGCAATCGACTAAATTTATATTCAATTTCAAAGGTATATTTGTCAAACGATATATATGCGTTCAAGCTATTTTTGCAAAAGCGTTGCATTTAACTTTACTAATTCTTTTAAAAACTGCTTGTAAAGAACTGTGGTAAGAAAATACCTAAGCACTTAGGACAGCATTCCCCTCGCATCACGACAGGACTGGAACACGTCGAAGTGTTCGGGCAGCGTTCGATGAAACACCTTTAAAAGTTATAATGAGTGTCGCGAAACACCGATTCGCAAACAAAACGAGTTACGAGTTTGCGGTGCTTAACTGGGCAATATTAAGCCGGGGGCAACAAACCCACTTGCTTGGTTCTGTCGCAGTGGTAGTGAGCCATAGGCAACACCATGCTCGATTTGGCGAGCCCGCGAATCGAGCCCGTGCTTCACGCGGCAGGTTCGGTAAATTCAGGTTTGACTTAGCAAAAATCGAATTATTTTAGGCCCATGAGCGGTGGGGCAAAAATATTTTTGAAAGTTTTTTCGTAGTCGCTAGATCACACTTGCCATACAACTCTAGAAAAAGATCTGAACATGTTTTACATTGGAGAAAGCTGCAAAATATTAAGTTTAAATACTGCTCTGTTTTCTACTTACTTAACAACTCCATTGCGACAAGCACAGCTGGTGCAAGGGTCACTTTTAAACAATTCTCCGTTTGCCAATACACTGCCATTTTTAAGTCGACACACTTGCGACTTTGGATTGACATCAATCAAATTTCCTGTAAGAGAAACCTTTTACTATTTTCTGGTTGCAGCAGACACAGTAGCTAGATTGGTCCTTTGAAAACCTACTGTTAAAAGCGGCGTTATAAAAATGCAATAAAGTTTCATTGCTAAAAAGCAAATTGTGCAAGCTCGCTTGCCGAGAAACTTCGAACTTCAATCAACCAAAGAATGTTTATCGACTTTTTATGGAATTTTCTCGTATTTCCAATCGTTAAAAAATGACATCATTGACTTGATAAGTCATAAATATAAACCTTTGCCGACCGGTTACTCCACTGTGGTTCGCACATTCGCCTTTAGCTTGAAAACGAAAGCCTAACCGCGTCATTTTAAAGACTCTTGGTGTTAAATAGAGTAGAATTACGTTGCGTACTTATAATGATAATCCAGCTTCAAACAGAAAGTAATGACTCAGTTAGTAAATGGCCCTAGGTGATTATATATTTTTTTCATTTTTATTAAACTTTAAATCACACTATAAAAGCGAAGTTACCCAGGCATTTCGGACAGCAAGTGCTGGCGTCGTACGCAGGATTGTCGCAGGGTATTGGCAGACAAGCAGGTGACGTGCACATCACGTGACCGCTGTGGCACGTGCACGACGTACATTGATCGTCGTCCCAAACTTCTCCTTCGACGTACATTTCACCATTTGCTCTCTTGCACGGTTCAAGATTTGACATCAAAATTTCAGTGTCTGAAACAAAACTTCCGCGTAGACATAGTATACTTGTAGATGTCAATTTTTTTCTTAACTGTGAACTAATCTCCTCCGAAGAAAAACTCTTTGTCTACTTTTAAAATACTGTGTATATAAAAAAGTAATCAAACCCTTTCGGAAATTGCGGAACAAACGACAAGGACTTATTGAATAATTTCAATACAATAAAATATTGTTGAATATTAATATTTTTAGTGTGATATAAGTCATAAAATGACAAGAAATAAAAAAAGCAACCCATTTTAGTGACAATCTTGATTTACTTGGGTCATTTGCTCGCCACTCGAATTCAGCCGCATAATTTATCCTCAACTTCTTATACAGAGTTTTATCAAGTACATAGAGATGCATTAGAAATCTTAGAAGTTTTTTCTATGTGAAATTACTTCTAACAGTGACTCTCTACAAAATATGGTCAAGGCGAAAAAAACTGCTTTTTGGTAAAAAAGGTTACTTCACATTCAATCGTAACTATGATGGTCGATTGAGTGGTAGAATAAGGATAACAAGCAGAATAAATTATGAACTTACAGCAAACTTATCAGTCGTTAAATGTCGCTTGAACCAAAGTGGTGATATCAGAAAGTTCTACTCGAACTTTTAAAGAATTTTAAAAGACGCATTCATAACAATGAACTGGCAACTTCGGCAAGTTAACAAAGAACCGAAAGAATGTTAATTTTTTAAAAATTTCAAAATAGAAAGCAAGAGCTTGATAAGAGTGAAAATAAACTTAAAAACTTTAAAAAGTGCTGATGAAAAATCTAAAACAGAAGCAAAGCACTCGACAGATCAAAGCGTTACCGTTACAAACTGGACAGCATGATCGAGGGTCCATTCGCGGTTTCTTGCACGTCACTGCCGGACATCGAACTACGTCACACATGACCTCTCCGCCGCGACAAAGGCACATGCGGCACGGGTCACCGGACCAGGTCTCGCCGTCGTCGTAGCGGATAGCGGTCACGGGGTCCGTACACATGTGGGTGGGAATTGGGGACATTTGGGTGGTCCCATTTGACGGCGATTCTATAAGAAAAAATATCCAATTTTCTCTTTGGGTTCCACAATTCTAAATGGCCTACAATGATACCGATACAAATAGTTAAGTTAAAGGAAAAGCGTTTGACGGACGAGCCCACAAAAAAGCGAAAAAAGCCAGTTACGTGTAGCGCTGGCCCACACAATAAGCTTAATCGGATGACAAAATTATTTCAAAACAACTTAATTTAAATTGACACGTCCATTCTACTAAAGGGACATTGTTTAAACAGTTTTGTTTACACAATAATCGCTAGACTAGATGCTTTATAAAGAGTAAAAACAAGCGGAGCAAAGCACAGCCTCGACTTGAAGCAGAGCTTAATGGCGTTCGTTAACTTGCAGAAAAGCAACGCTGCCAAGTCGCAAAACCACGTGACCGCAAAGAAGCGCGTTCCAGATTATCAAAAAACTTGTCGAGCGAATTCTTTCTTTAATCTGCAGCGAAAAATATTCTGGTCGACGTAAGAAATCAACTTGTATTCGTTTTAGATCTTGAAATTACAAAACGCGTAAGAACAAAAAGTCTCGAGTGCATTTATAAAGAGCATGGGGCAATTTTAAAACCTCCTTTAACTGCTCGACATCAAATAGATTTCGTTGACTGATGGAAGATAATGAAGCGGTTACACTATCACCGACGGAAGAAAGTCTATTTAAAGTACTTTTTCTCCCCGTGAAAATAACGCTGAAGACGGGATTGAACAACGCGCACTGTTGCGACTTTTGAGAACAACAAATGCGAAAAGATAAATAGAGTAATTTTCTCATAAAACTGACTTTGAAGTCATATTGACAAAATGACTCCTGAAGGAAATAGAATCGGCAACAAACGAACCTCAAACTTCATTAAAGCGGAATAATAGTATGAGCTCGTTTTATCGAAAAGTTCAAAGAACAATTTTATTGCTTCAACTTTATTACAAAAAACAACATAAAACTCAACTTGAAGGTTAAGAATCGGAATTTCGAGTAAACAAAAGCTCCGGATTACAAAACTCACCTTTGCATTTACAAATCGAACATCCGTACTTATTTTCGGATAAACCGAACCTGCATTTTTTCAAACACGAATTTAAAGCTGGACAAGGGCGGCACCTGCATCGCTCACATTGTTTCTTGTTTTGCCTGAAATTAAACGAAATTAATCAAACGAACAGAAGCGTAATAAATAACTTTCTGACACGATTCTGTTCCTTCTATATAAATAAACAACGAAGGACGAGCCCCACAAGTAGCTCTAAATTGCAGTCAAAGCGCTTCATAAAATACTCAAAACAAATAAAAAACTTCAATCGTAGAGCAATATCTTGGCATTTCTGAAAGCAGGTCAGGTTAGTCCCTTGATGCTTGCTTATGTTGACACTTTTACGTTAACACGTCTTCCTGCCAATCAGGACTATAGTTATATAATTTGGTGACTTACAAACTAACCCCTTATTTCTTGACCGTATGACTATTTACAATCGGTGAATTCAGGAACTAAAAATTGAAAAAGAAAACACAATACGGTCGCCCCCTCTCCCCCAACATCCGGGACTTCATCTTCATACGTCTTTTTATACATGCATTGGAGTGTTAATTGGGTAATAGTTTTAATTTTTTATTTGCGATACAATGCGGAACAACCTACTTGTAACCATATGGACACTGTTTCTGGCAGGATGAAAAAAGGTCTTTGCAGGGCGTCTGTCGACACTGACACGTGTTACAACCGGATTGGTCGACAACGTATCCCAGAGGACAAGTGATATGGCAGTTCGACAACGGCATACACCCCCATATGTCTGAAAACAAGTTAAATGACATAATTAAAATTGGTTATTTCAAAACTGATCTCTTGCTAGTTGAGAGTCGATTTATATAAGTAATAGGCATTTTTAATTCACGGCTTTTATGATCGCAGAAACTATCATTTTAAATTTGCAAATTTACTTATTACATTCAATAAGAACTTAAAGTTTACAAAACTCCAGTCAATGGTTCAGGGTTTCCAAAACTTTCATAAAATCACAATAACGAGCGCTGGCCTAACTTCACCGACGTTGGGTCGCACCTGATCGGCAGTGACAACTTCGACACGAGCCGCGTCTGAACGCGAAGCCGAAAGGACAATCTCCGTCCTTCAACGCACAATCGTCAAAATTAAGGCAGGTTTCCGATGTTGTGGACGGATCTAGAATAACAAGTTCAAGCTTCATTAGTTGCAAATAAATAAATGTAGAAAAATTCACAAGAGACTTTTTTTTGAAAATTTGACAAATAACTAGTGTTTTGGGAGTCATTATAAGTCAAAGGCAATGTTAAACTTAGTTATGAAAACTTTAAAAATTAAAACGTCTTTTTTATTAATTGAATTAGATGATATTTTAATTGTAGACCTAACTGGATGCCAACTCTAACTCTTCTGTTTTTTATCAAAACCTTAACAGCAAACGCACAATTGTCTTGAAGGAAAACTTTTATCTATTGGAACTAGTAACACGACCTGGTGATATAAATGTAAACAGTCAATTTAACTATAAAAAAAACTCTTTAATTGCAGTAACTTAGATTTGCTAACGATTCAAAAACGTAATAGTTTTTACTAAACGAAATTACAAGCTTCAAAAAAACTAGAAGCTACAACGTGCTTTTCATAGGTTTCGTGCAAAGAGTGAACGCAAGGTCGCTTCTTCATCATGTAAGCCTGCAGCATAAAATTTTTGGCAATTAGTTAAGCATGGAAGATATTTTTCTTTTTTGGCAGGCACATTTGTTTCTTACTTTTAGTTATATACAGTAGATTAATCTTCTGCTAATTGTTATATCAATGTCGTAAACTTTATTAATATTGCAGTAAAGTTTTATTTGAACAGTGAAAAAAGTAAAGATGCAGATATACAGTAGTCACACTCGTTTGCATTTATCGCACATTAACACTTTCGTAACTTGCTAAGCTTGTACTATCCCGGATGTGCCCTTTCCGTTGATCGATCGAAGCATTTCCCTGACGACTTCAGCCTATTTGCAGCTATACCAAATACCATAACTATTTAGCTTGTAATAAATGACGCATGTTTCATCATGGATGGAAATCAGAGTCCGATGAAAGTAAATCTAGATTTCGTGCTTTGCATACTTATGACCAGGGTCAAGATTGCTTGGAACGGGCTTGCTCCAAACAGCTTGGGCTAACTTGCTCCTTCATCGAATTTCTAGTGTGGCGTCACTGAAAAAACCGCAGACCACGCCCAAACAACCCTACATCGGGCACCAACATAAAGCACGAGTTTTGACGGTTCAGGATGACGAAACCCGATGTTGGCTCAATTCCATCACTGCCAGCATCTAATTCTGGCAGTACAGCAACCTGGAGTAGTAAAAGGATAATAGCCTCTCCCCCCAGTTCTGTTTGTGTCTGACCCAGAGTGGATGTCCTTCCAAACGATGACAACGAATTAATGCGAATAAAGAATTTAGTTGGCGCTTTGAGTCAACAAAAAAGGTTAAAAAATAATTGTTTTATCTTTTACGTGGCGGCCAGCTTAATTACTAGCAGAGAAGCATACAAATAAATAGTATTGTGGGAAAATTCGCTATGTCAGTAGCCTAAACAAATGAAAGCTCAAGACATTTTCGCCAATTATTATTGCAAATAAATGTATTTTCTAATTTCATTCAATTCAAAATAAAATGCAATTAATCTGATTAAATAGGCACCAATTGGTATATTTGGATCAAATTTTTGTGCCTGACCAAAATTTTCAGGCCACACCAGTATGGCATATGGCTCATATTGAAAACTCCTATTCTAAATAATAAAATGGTTAAGGAAGGTCGCCCAGCTTATAGAAAGCAAAATTAAACTCAACAACACAATGTCTTCAATACGATTGGTAATTGTTGAGAAAGAAATCCGATATTAATGATCGTTGATCAAAAGTTGAAATACGCAGATGAAAAACAACTTTAGATAGGGCAAAGAAAGAAATATAATGAAAAATTCGGAAGTCACTAATCAAAAAGTAATTTCTTTAATAGAAATTCGTTTGATGTAAAAAATTTTTCATGATTAACAAAAAAGATATTAAGCTGGTTTCTTTAAATTACAGTTTTTCCAACGTTCCATTAGTAAGACATTTTGTAAAACCGCAGACTAAAAACAGCTTAAATTTGAAAAAAACTTAGACTTGAAAAGTAGCTTTAATTTTTTCTTCCTTTGGGTTAATGCAAAAAAACAAGCAGTCTTTGAAAACCAAATATAGAAATTTTTTTAATCGGTTTACATTTAACTGATTGTAGATACAGTGATTTCTGATCGAGTGATCATGGCCAAAAGCAGATAATTTTAATCATCAATGTGCACATTGACTCAACTCACAATAGAAACACAAAGGTACCTTACAGACGTACAGACAATAATTACGCTATTGGATAAACACTCGAATAAAAGACAGATTAACTGGCTGAAGGCCTACTTATAATGATTTTCAAACCAAAAAGATGGATATCAAGATAAAAACATTTGAAAGCTAAATAGTTCTGCAACGGAAGTAGGCCGCTTTGATAACACGGTGTCAGTAAATATCAATTACAAGCGGAGGAATTTCTCAATAAAACTTGCGCAAGTCAAAAATCAAAAACATCAAACGTTCTAAGGTTTCGAGAATATGACAGTGTTGACGTCGCGCGCAAGCGGATTGCCGAAACAATTTTAATAAATTTCTAAGATTTACCTGCACCTGTCAACATCATCGTATGACTACGTATCAAAATATTTTTCTTTTTCAAAGCAGTTGCGAGTGACATGCCTCGATTTCGCAATGAATCAAGTTTATTAAATTGATCGCGTGCAAAAAAACGTCTTTGTAAGCTTTCAGGCTCGTTTCCACTATGAGTGGGAAACGAAACATTCTTTGTTTGTTTTATTGCTTTTTTTAGTTCTTTCCGCCTTAAGCGAAGCAAAAAAAATTAATAAAAAAGATAAAGAATATTCCACTCCACGCTCGTAGTGGAAATGGGCCTTAACCGATGCTGGGCGCGACTCTGGAGCGAAGCGTAGGACGCTAATTGGCTGCGACCAACAAAAGCAAAAGCAGTTTATTATCTGCCACTGAATCAAAAGACATGGTTTACTTCTCGGACAAAGAAGTGTTTTTAGGTTTTAAAAAAAGACATTTAGCAGTAAAGAATGGGGAGGCAGAATAGAGGTCTCTTGACTATTTCTGAAGGTACCTTGTGATGTCTGTTCCGCATCGATAAAGAATGTAGATCAGGGGTGGCCAACCTTTTACTCGTCGCAGGCCAAATGTTCGTCGGCAAGTTCCACCTTGGGCCACAATCAATGCAATAATGAAAGTGATGTCAAGGTAATTCGAAAATTTTACGTTAAAGTCAGTGATGAGTTTTTTTTTTGGTCTGTTTTGGTCACCTTGATTTTAACAATTTTTTTGAATTAATTTCCATGATAAATAAAATTTGAATTACAAATTTAGTTGATGACAAAAAAGAAGTCATCACTTTAACTCTACGTGTTGTTTTTCTAAACAAAGCGTAGAACCTATCAGTGAGAAATTGCATTCCGAGTTATCTTGCCACCACTGAACTGGTTCAGACGCACTGCAATAATTCAAGATGATTCGGCATCGGATTAAAATTCCTTGTCGGGCCGCACCAAAAAGCTTCTCGGGCCACATGCGGCCCGCGGGCTGCGGCTTGGGCAGCCTTGTTGTAGATAAACTGAGGTGAAATTGTTGGTTTGATCAACAAATTCTGGTTTGCGATCTTTAGGCGTCGGATTTTAAAAATAGCTGACGCTGCAATTTACTCCTAATTTTTTACTTCCAGGCTTAAGTTTGAAACGGTGCTCAAATGAAAAAAAAAAGGCCGTTGGTTTAAAGCAAGCTATGATTCGCTGACATTGTACAAAGTACGCGATTAAAATAGAAAAAAATAATCTTATTCTGCCGTTTCTAATCAATGAAATGTAGGTTTAAAAAAAGACAACGCCACAAAACTCGAATTCAGACATAAATATAAGAAATCACTTGCTTACGGTAGAATTGTAACTTTGATCAAATCACATCATGTAAAAATTATTCACCTTTTTACAACATGCCTATGTTGTAATTTGACATAAACCAAAATAGCGTTACCAAACAATTCAAATCAATTATTCAAAGTTAAGGGTTTGACTTTTTTTTAATTTAAAATTAAGACTGAAGAAATGCATCATAAAGGTAATCTGCACTTCACAGCTAAAGAAAATGATCAGAAACACAAAATAGAACAGATATCGAAGATAGTGAAGCATTGAAATTATCACTGGGCGATTTTAAGCCGATAGAATGTCACCCTTGACCAGATGGCATTTCCTTCTTTCAGGGAAAATAAACAGGCCAAAAAAAAGAAACCAACGTCTTAGACACGAGCTCTTTTGTCTGAAAAAAAGCGACATTTGACCAAATTAAATCTATCTTAGAGAAAAACGAAATTGTCAGCAACAACCGAAATTAGAAAGGAAATACCATTCGCTTCGTCGTCACAAAACTAAAAAAGGTCGAAAGGCACCTTTTGTATACGCAGACACTACAAAAGTGGCACTTCCAACTGGGTAAGAATTTCAATTGTCGGTTACTAGTTAAATATAAAAGTTGACTGACAGTTCGACTCTATATTCATAACAATTCGAATAGACAGTGACTGTTTTGGAATTGTATATCAATTTCAATTCATTGTGAACAACCGCTGTGCAACAAAGATTCAAATCCCGATAATTGTTTCAAACGCGTCATTTCTTTTCTATCAGCTTTGTGCTTTCGCTCGGTCAAAAATCTTTTTGCAAGTCACGCGAAGAGATTAAATACGACCTCTTAAAATTAATAGGTGCCGTGTAATCTCTCAATAACCTTAAACCAGGGGTTCCCAGCCTTTTTGCGATCTTGCACCACTTGACAACCCCGTATGGCGCGTATTGTCAACGTGTACCATTTTCTTGCCGAACAACTAATTTGATCAAATATTAGTCGATTCAGCAGAATATACATTAAAATAAAAATAAAAGACCACAACTAAATTTAATGAGATTTTAAAAGTTACTCAAGCACCACCTGGAAGACCTTCGTGTACCATAAGTTGGGAACCTCTGCCTTGAACTTGGGAAAGATGGGGAGCAAATCAAAAAAATCTTAACCACACACCGCCAAGCGTTTCGAAAGTAAAGTGGCAAGAAATATAAAGCAAAAGCGACACGGTGAGCTCTTGGGTCTGATCGATAAGAGTCGGCTTGAATTTTGACCAGATAACACCAAAGTAATGCACCAGCAAGCAAACTGCAATTAGTTTACAAGCGCCGGACAAAGTTACTTGTTGCGGCGATCAAGAGCAAAAAGGCGATTGCGTATCCTCTATGCAGGGCATGCCATAGAATGGAATGAAATAAAAATTTTCCATATTCCATATGTTTCGAAATCTTCCATTCCATACTTTAAAATTTTCCATTCCATTTCATCTCAAATTCTTCGATTCTATATTTCATATTTTTTCCATACTTTGTATCATATCAAAAATCCTAACTTTCATACCATGTAAATTTTAATAAGTGCTTTTGTAAGTCTAACTTGTGGTAGATCTGTAATTTTAATCTTTATTTCGGATAAGTGCATTTAAATGTGTATATAATTCGCATCAGTATTTCATTAGCTCTAATTTTAATGTTTTTTTTAGTTGCTGTGGTGTTTTTCATTCATGTTTAATCTCTCTGAGACTAAATGTACTTTTTAAGTATAGTGTGTGTTTTATAAATACGAGTATATCTTATTAATACTATTTAAACTGCAAACACTCCAACTGAGCAACCAAGCAAGTTATCTAGCTCTACCAAGGACCTATTTTAAGGGGGGACGGAGGGGACGTGTTTCTACCAATATTTAGACAAAGGGGAATGAAACACCTTTTGTCCCCCCAAATTATATGCAAAAATAGTCACTGTTCTTGAGTTTGTCTATGATGATTATTTAGTTTGTTTCAATTTGAAGAGTGTAGTTTTAAAAGTGCCTAAGTCACATTTTGGCCAGTTTAAAGTCACGTTTTGTCCCCCTAAAATTTTCAAACAAACCAGGTCCTTGATCTCTACATTTCCTACGAGAGACACACACAGCAAGCGAACTAGGCACTTAGACTTAAACGTTTAAACTGGCCCTACATTGAAATTGCAAATTGTTTAAATGCCAATGTTGAAATTTCACTAATCTGGTTGTAACTTCAAGTTTTTTCCCTACCTTATTCATTTAAATAGACCTTTGGCTATTACTTTTTTCTTTTATTATTTTGTCCGTCTGATCAAAGTGGCTTCATTAACTACACTTGGTATGAAAACAACATTGAAATGAGAAAGTATGGAAAATGTATGGAAGGATGAAAGATTCTTTCCATTCCATTAATGAAATCTTCCATTCCATTCCATACTTTAATAATTCTATATTCCATACTAAAATTTTCTTTCCATTCCATAGCATGCCCTGCTTCATATTGACAAGGTTCCATAGATTTATTAAAAGAAAACTTCTAAAGCTGTTTAAGTCACTATTTGTTATCAAAAGAATGTTATAATCTATACAAACAGACGTGATATTGTGCCTTTGATGTTACTGTAGCTAACGAAATGACTATGAAAAAGCTTTTAGTAGCGATAAATGTTGTATTTTTTTAATGTTTGGTAAAAACACATAGGCCCTAGAATTACAAAGATTAAGTAAACATTAAACGATAAAAGTTAAGCTTGTTGGAATTTTGAAATTGGTGTTTTTGAAAAAAAGTGATTTTCCTATTGTCAGTAGAGCTTTCACTATTCAAGTTTTGGTTTTCAATTTACTTTTCTTGTCGCTGGTCAAAATGGTACGAGATGAGCAAATTAACCGTGAAAGCATTACGATTCGAATATTGTTACGTCATAATTTAAATGTAACAGATAAAAGTGAAATAATCACGAAATGATTATAGCCTTAGAATCGGTGAAACAGTTGCTCGAGGGTTAGATCATCTACTTGACAGCCATAATACGAGCAAATGATTCTGAAATCAATCTTATTGGGTACTGCGAAGCTCAATTAGTTTACATTAAAAAGAAATGGTGTTTTATACAGTCATTATTGTCACGTTTTCTTTAAACAACCGGAATTTAATTCAAGGTTGTTTTTTTTAAGACGCTGTTCACACATGTTGAACATTACAATTTGTTTGTTTGCCGTGAATTTTTGGGCAGCTTCCTGCTTGGCTTAGTTAACGACCAATCATAAGCGAGCGAAATTGCTTGAGCATTGATTTTTAATCTTTTCCAAGTTATTGATTAGCTTCACAAAATCAATAACGTAAAAGTCCATGCTTGATTAAAACAACTCTCTTGTAGTGAGCATTACTAATTTGGTTTAATTCCTTTAAACAAGTCGTTATGTCACCATCCAATAAACTACAAAACTTTTTGTTTGAACAATGTTTCCAATTTTTTTTTTTTTGCTCACTACGTCCCACAGAGAAACTAATATTCAGCTATTTTTGCTTTCAATTAAAAACTAAAATCAACAGAAAAATTCTTAAAAATTTTAGACAACAGTGAAATGGTGCTTGGCATACTTTTAGCAAAATAATACGACGCATCAGGGCACCGTGTCACTAGATTCGGAAAAACTGTGTTGAAGAGTTGCTATTGGTAACCAATAAGCAGTTAAAACACAACGAGAAATAGCGGTAATGCCGTTTCAATTTTGTGCTGCTTTTTGATCTTAGCAATATTTTCGTAACTGAACGAACTTCTTCATTTCTTCAACATCAAGACTTTCTACCATTCAAAAATTAACTACAAAAATAAGGCCCGATTTTGAGGTGAGAGACCATTTGCAATAATATGAATTTGCGAGCATCAAAATATTTTTTTCTTAGTATTAATCTCGCTTTTTTAGATTCGCGCCGGAAAGTCTTTGCGTAAAATGGTTTTAAAAAAAAACTTAAAAATTTTTTGATGCACGCTATATAGCACAGGCACGAAAAAAATTATTAAAGTTTTCATTGGAATTGTATCATTACTAAATATATTTCAGTCACCAAATCAAACTTGTAGCAAAAGTGCTTTGACTGCAAACGCAACAAAGTTATTTACCGAAAACGGACTCGGCCAAGCTTCAATGTTTTATCATTGGAGAACCTCAACGCTTGCGCGTTATTTTTATTAAATAAAATTTGAAAATGAACTTAAATTCCATACATATGGTTGTAGCCGATAAATAGTAAAATGGAGTCAAACTCTATGAGAAAATTAAAGGCTTGGTAAACAACTATAATCGGCTTTTCTAGGGAACGCAAATCAAACCAAATCCAAGCAAAGGCAGAACACATCAGCTCACTTTGACCGGTGCCACTCGTTAAACATTGCATCTATATTTCGATAACTGTGATAAGAACCGAAAAAAACACAATTACGCTAAGGCAAGTGGCAGAAATAGGGAGTTTAAAACCACACGTACGGATTTTCGATCACGTAATAAACGGTGTAAATCACACTGCTGAGAACTGATTGCAAAACTTTCCAATTCAGTGTTTTGCTCTAGTTTACTCGGCAAATTTCATAAAGGCAGAAGTCAGATATTTTAAAATGTTTGCTGCTGAATTTTCTATAAAATAAAATAAAAAAAAAATCATATAGAACTATAGAATTGCTCAATTCGTCACCAGTCAAATATTATTTCATCGTCAAATAAATAATGTTCAAATACTCTAAATGTAAATTCCTGATAGAAAAACAAAAATATTGGCCTCAAAGCAAAGTCTCTTATGCAAATAGACAAACTTACTTTCACAAAAAGCAGCTTTGCATTGCACTTGTCCGCCTTCTGCACACTTACAGTGAGTGCACGCGTCAATCGCCCAGCTCTCGCCGAACGCGTAAGTTCTCGATCCGTTTTCGCTGCGACACGGCGGATAAGGATCAATCGTGGAAACTCCTGAATCACGTGTCAGTAAAAACGGCGAACGCCTCTCTTCGAAAGACAAGAAAATTTTACCTTTGACGTCATCCAAGCATTTCGGACAACACCCCCCCGGAGCGAGGTCGATGTCCCTGCAAGTTAAAGGCGGGCACGGGGTGTGGAAACAGTGACTAAGTCCCATCACGCACTCGCACGTTGCGCACTTTTCAGTTTCAAAGACTTGACCGTGCTCGTAGCGCGTGCCGTCTCGCTTGCAGCCGACAAAGATTTTCCCTTTAAAATTGACGAATGAAGATGGTGTTTTGATTTAGACAGTGAAAAAAGCGTAAAGAATCGTCCGACTTGCCGTGTTTACACTGGCAACAAGTGAACGGTACAAGAACTAGTTTCAAAGCTTTAGAAAACAAGGGTCAAGGGCCAAGACGATAAGATGACAGTTGACCCTTTGGATTCGCTCGCCTAAAGAATAAATGGCGGCGAGAAAGTTTTGTCGATGACTCACCGTAAGCGCAGACGTACTCATCGCAGCACGAACCGGGCTTCTCGTTTCCGCGATATGCGACTTTCGCTCTCATGCCGTCGTCGCATTTAGGGGGACGAGGGCACTTTCTCTTGAGGCACTGGCATCTTAAAAAAGACGGTGAAAATTTACCTGTAGCTCCTAGAATAACTTAGTCTCGTGGCAATAATTTTAAAAAATTGGGGAAGTCATGCTTATCGTTTAAATGATGAAGACGATAGCATGGAATCATTAGCTCATTTCCAAAGACAAACCTTATCACAAAGATTTACTATAATCTTTAAGGATTAGATCTGTCATCGTGTGCAAAATAATCGATCAACAATCGAAAAAAGTGCAACAACAAGACTTATTAAGTCATTTGAAGTTCGTACCACCATGCAATCGAACTAGTCGGCGCGAGAGCCATTATTTTCGTGTTAGAATTTAAAATTTAAATCACAGTTGTTTAATGGCGTTGAGTCTGTAAATCCTCACGACAAGGTTGTGTAAAAAGTCAACTCGTCTGCAAAAATGGCGTGTTTTCCTATAACAATGAATTACTTTCGAGAAACAAAAGCGATTATATTTAATCATATGGCGGCGGAAGACGAATAGTCGAACAATCTTATCGAAAAAAACGAGCGAAAACGCCTGAAACAGATTGGCAAATCGATTAGAAGAGATTTGAACAGCTTCAAACATTTTGAGTTGGTAGCTTAGTTGAAATTTCACAGTGTTCGCCTCACCACTAATCATTTATTACAGCTGCTACACAGAAAACCGCAAGTGAGTTCAAAGAATAAAGATTGCATTGTTTCAAGTCGAGAGAAAGTAAAGTCACCGCAATGAATCGGAGAAACAGTCGAAAATAGGGCTTTTGACAAAGCAGTACGACGAGCATTGAATTACGGGTGGAAAATGTAGAAACAAATTTCTAAAAATAAACATGATTTGTTACCGGATTAGGAATCTAAATTTACACGAAAAGCAAATGACAATTTTAATGTAACAATCTTGAAAGATACTAACAGCTGTAAACAAAACTGGTAGCCACCTGCGCTAATAAAACCACTTTAAGGATTTAGTAAGCATAGAGTCAGTTGTTGATTTACTTTTCATTTAAAGCGGAGCCGTAAAATCAGTACGGTGATCAAGTCGTTGTTTTAACTCATAACCAACCTAACCTAGAACTTTCACACCGCTATCCGATCGAAGCACGCCTTGAAGTTGAGAAATTCAAGCAATCGACAAACAAACAAACAAGAAGTAAGCTTTCGTGTTATCGAGCATGCAGCCAATCACTTTGCGGTCAAAGCAATTACAGCAAGATTGCACAAAATATAACATTCCAATCGTTAGGAATGTGAAGCTTTTGTCGGCAACTTGCTCAGCCCAAAGGCATGAACGTGTTAATTTCTTTGTTCCCTTGCTCGATTTAACAAAACAAACAGATTTAAAATCTCCGCATTACGATCAAATCATATTCAAGATGAGGTGATGTCATAAAACTATCTTGCCAACAACCAAAACATAAAAAATAATAAAAATTTTTTTTCGCTGTTTTACATCGCAATTGATGAGCGACTTTACAAGGGCAAAACTTCAAACGATTATAATATAGCAAAACACAGTATCTAAATCAAGAAAAAATTATATCTTTTGCTTTATAAAAATAAAGAAACTCTACATTTTTAAAAGTTTACAACATAAAAGGCATTTTCTATTAATAGAAATAGTTTCCCAGGTAAAAAAAAACTTTTTACTTAAAATATTCGCGTTTTTAAAGCTACCTTACAAAGAACAGGAATAACAGCACTTACGATTAGAGAAAGAGGAGCCTGCTTTTTTTAAAAAAATCGTACAAAATAAATCATCTAAGAGGCCTAGATCAGAAATGGGAAACCTGCAGCCTCCATTAGTTTTTTGTGCGTCCTCCATGACAACAGAATTATGTGTCAATGACTATCGCTGATAAGCGAAAACCTTTTTTTAAAGAGCACTACTTTTTGGCGACGAAAACTGGGACAGATTCGAAGTGATGATGCTATTTTCTTAGATATTTCAACTTATGCGACCCCCCACAAAATTTTTAAATTTGGCATACAATAACAAAACGGTACCCCACCTCTAACCTAGTTGTTTGATTGATATTTTTTTATAAGGTTACCACGTTAAACTGATCTGTTTAGCTTATTTTAAGATAACAACCAAAGCACCAATTTATTTATCGAAGTGGAACTATGACGTTAGTTAAAGCAATTTCTTGACTAGTTTTAGCAATGGATCGTGACTTTATTTTAATAAGATAATTTTGCTTTAAAACAGTAAAAACTACTTTGATTGGGAAAAATATTACATAATGTTTGCATAATCTCACTACAAAGAACGGTTTTACAGATTAGTTTAATTCGAGCCGAATTAGCGGAACCTTTCCTTATCTTCTGCGAAACAACATTGGCGTTCACGAAAGTAGTTAAAAAAAAGATTCACAAAAGTTAAAAAAAGACCAACCGCAGCTTTGAATTTAATTAAATGAACTGCAAACAAGGTTATACAATCAAAAACCGCGATTGGTCGCGAAGAACAGAATAGTCAAAAGCAGATGCAAATAAAAAATAAATCTTCAACTTACATCGGTTCTCCGGGGCAACACCTGTTGGATGAATGTGGATTTAAAATGGCAACACTGTCAGAAGGACATGTTATGGAATCCAAAGGCGTATAGGGGCATTCGACGTCAGCACAATCGTCGTTTTCGCCTTTAAAACAATTAATATAGATCGTAAAGATTTCATCCTAATTAAAAGCAAACCAACAAAACTTTTTATGTTTTTTTTTGTCAACAAAAAAAAAACTATAAATCAAAGATAAAAAGTATTCTTGGAAATAGACAAATTCGTTGCTAAACGTTGGTCTACTACATGTAAACGGTTGCTTGTTATGATATTTATTGATGAAAGCTCCTACATTATCTTTTTTTTTTTTAAATTTACATGTGACATTTCTAATGTTGAGGCGTCAAACTGTGTTAAAAAAATTTTTTGTCAAAAACAAAAATAATTTACATGATTAGAGCAAAAATTTTCGTCAGCCACTTTTTACACAACTGTAACTTGAGCTGTTTGCAAACAAATTAAGATTCAACATGGCAGCAAACCGTACAAACTCCTTAATTCGATAATGGCCGAAAACAGTCCGTAGCCAAGATATGAAACATAAACTTCAGTTATATTGAAAACAAAAGCGGCATTCGATTACGATCTTGCACATTATGAAAACAAAAATTAATCAACTTTTTGTTTTAAGAATTAATTATTTCGCTGTTTTACATCGCGATTGATGAGCGACTTTGCAAGGGCAAAAACTCAAATTCCGAGCAAACGGTTATAATCTAGCAAAACACAGTCTCTAAATCAAAAAAATTATATCTTTTGCTTTATAAAAATAAAGTAACACTACATTTATAAAAGTTCACAACATGAAAACCATTTGCTATTAATAGAAATAGTTTCACAGGTAAAAAAAACTTTTTACTTAAAATATTTGCGTTTTTAAAGCTACCTTACAAAAAACAGGGATAAATATGAGAATAAAAGAAGATCCTCGCAATGTCACTGATTTTGATTCAAAAGAAACAAGATTAATAACGCTTATCTCCCTTTCTTGGCAAATGGAATACTGCAGTGAACGAGAAAAAAGGTCTCACAACAAAACCTCATTTAGTTAAACTTACCGTGGGGTACACATTGGTACACATCGCAGCAGGAACCTGGCTGGTTTGTTCCTGGCGATACAAGAATACGCCTGGTGCCGGAACTGCAGAGGTAATAGGCACAGTTTTGAGGCCGGCATTCACAGCGACTCGGGGAGGGGCAGCACTCCCCCGGAGGTGTGAATCCTTCAATTAATTCCGAATCGTCGGGACACGACTTCGATTGTTGTACGAAGCAGCGAACGTCCTGACATTCCGGACGAATTTCTGTTGAAGCAAAATTTTGTCGTGATCGATAATCGTCGACATTAGCCAGTGTTTAAGAGTTTTGGGCGGCCAAAGTAGAAATAGATTTCAAGCAGCGCAGGACGAATTTACCAGAATTTAAAAACGCTGGCGAAAAGCCAGAGGTGAAAATCGAAAACCCAGTTTTTCCCAGTTTAAAAATTTATTCGCAATCTCACTTTTCAGTTCGCTGCAACTGGCATGACAATCGATTCTAATAAACAGATCAGAAACGTCTTTCTATTAATTTAGTACGAGTAAATGTAAAGATATTTGAAATACAACGATCTTTGAAAACGCCATTGCCGCAACCCGACACGATTATGATTAAAATTGATTGACATTAACGCCGTTTATAAGTTAAGCAACGTGACAAAAGCGAGTTTAATTAAATTTATTATAGAGGAAAATTTCCAATTACATTCAAACAAGCTTATTACGCTTATCAAAGATACAAACGCAAAACAATTTCAAGAGAAGCTTTTGGAAAACAACATAAAAACTTTATCAAATCTAAGACGTTGTCTATAAGAGTTACGACACAATATTTACAAAAATCAATTTCTATTTTCTATCCAAATTGGACGATGTTAAAATTGTGCCTATAGAAACACTGCATTAGAAAATTTCAGCAATTTTCTTAGTAAAATACGACAAATGAAAAATGTTTAGAACATTAATTTGGCGGGGTGCTGCAATTAAAACCAAGGGACGGCAGCAAAATGCTTTAATTTTTTGATAATGCAGTCATGTGATTGAACAAGCAAAGCAATGTTATTTTGGTAATCTCAATACATTTTTTAAAATATAATACAGAGTTAAAAATGCTTTAAGCCCTTTTCTTCGTTTCATATTATGCTTAAAAGCTGCGTTTCTCAAACTGGGGGTTCCAAACTCTTTGAGGGCAGCCAAGGTTTTTTCAGGGGAGTTGCAAATACACTTCACAAAATATTTTCTAAATTTATATCTACAGAAAGAGAGCGGAAAAAGAGCTACTGTCTAATGGAAATCTTATAAAAGGAGCCATGAACAAAAAGGCTAAGGCGCTGATTTGAAGCAGTGGCTTAGCGGCGATATTTTTTTTTCTTTAGATACGGACGTTCTGACAAACAACAAATGTAAGAAAATCCAAACAAGATGGAAAATAAAACTAAGCTAATTTATTTAGCAAACAACGCATGGTTAAAATGAAGATGAGCAAAATATCAGAGGACATGCTTGATTGAGCTGATCTTGCTGCGTTGCTGTTCAAAAACCAAGTTGAAGAGTCAAGTGACCGTGACACAAGTCCACAGTATAGCACAAAGTGGACCGAAAAGAAATTTCAAATGATTTAATTTCAAGTACGTGATACTGTATTACTTCGGGCTCAGAACTTTTTCCGAGAATTGAACGAGTAATTTTTTAGGATTTATCTAAACTTAAAATTACAGCAGCAAAAAGATATTTTTTTCAAATAAATTTGAAAACATTTAGCGCGGTGCATTCGCACCTGACGACGTGTTAAACCAAAACCTCATTCTTTAATCAATCTTAAAACGAAGTGTCTAGAACACCTGTGAATACTTGAAAAAATTTAGAATTACAAGTATTTGTGCTTGAAAAAATCTGAAAAAAGTATTACAAAGGATAGGGTTAAATAAAAATTATTTTCTTAACTTTTCTTCAACACTACAACAAAAATTAATACTGTTCTATAATGTAATGCATTATTTTAAACCGTTTGGCAAATGTTTCAGGCAACTGCCAAGCCGTACTACTCTTTGCTTTATTAATGATAGTGGACATGTGCAAAATTAATGACACTAAAATTTTATACATTAATATGGAGTACATTTTTTATTTTTAATACAGATTATGACAAATTCTGAGTATCACAATTAAAAATAAAGTTCTAAAATTTTAAAATAAACACAGACTTTGTCTACGCCTGGTATAATAACACAGAGTATTTAAAATAGCATTGTTTAAAAATAGTAGTAACCCCTTCTTGGCTTTAAAGAGTTACTTGGGTAACGATTTTCATCTCTTTTAATTCCAATCCAATATTAATGAAAACCTTAAAATGTTAAAGCACATTAAATTACAGCTTTCTGTTATCTTTCATAAACTAAATGAGAAAAGCCGAAATTTGTAAGGTCGCATCTGCTGTATGAGAAAGTAAAAGCAAGACGATTTTCAGAGCATATGACTTTTTGTTGAAGATTAGATCGACCGAGATTGACTGAAACTTTCATTTTGCCTGAAGCTTTAAACAATTTTAGAATGTGGGCAATTTACAAACAGCTTCTTGAAGTCAAGCTAAAACGACAGAGAGTTTCCATCCATTTTTAAAAAAACAAAATTATGCAATTGAAATGCTTATGGTACTTTCCAAAGTAATAAAACACAAGCCAAATTATTATTACAAAGTAGTTTAATAAGAAACTAAAAATTTTTTAAAGTACAACCTGAATTGATAAAGATAAATAACAAATAAACAAAAAAAAGTTACGGCAACTCTGCACTTGGAAAAAATCAGACGTTGACACGAGTAAATCGCAATTTCAGCCGACCATGATATTGGATTCCGGTTTTAGTATATGCATGAGACATACACAACACACGCCCTGTCTAAGAACATTAAAAACAAGTACAAAAAATGCATGTTTAACAAGAACAGAACAGCCATCCGTTTTTTCAAGATTATAGCTTTTTCGAGTGCTCAACGACTAAACAGTCATAATGCAGCAGAATTGTTTAGTCTGCAAGTTTTTTAATTTGGCAAATTTTTTAGTTTTTAACCATTGTCAGAACACTAGTAATCATCTAAAAAAATAAATCCAAACAAAACGATTTGCAATGTGCGACATTACAAACAAAAAGCGCCTTGAAGTTCCGGTATAATTTAGGAGTTTTCCTTTAAAGTGACAAAAACGCCTTTCTATTTAAAGAGATTAAGCGTGGATGAAATAGGTTTAATATTGCCCGCCGTCGTGTCGAGCGTTGAACGACCAGTAAGCGCTACTGGACCCGAAAACCCTCCTTCTCCAAACACGAGTGACACTTCATATAAATAAAACGATGATATAAAGGCGATATCGTCGCGGAAAGACGACAAGCAGGCGGTATGTAGCTCGCCAAAACAGATCTGAATAAATACTTTCACGCCAGTTGACTGCTATCGTTCGTTTGCAGTAGCCACTTTGCAAAATGTGGTTTCATTTATAGGCCGACTATTACATTGCCTGGGTAAGCAGAACGGCGACGTTCTCATATACGATTAAACAAGATCTATAAAGTTGGCGACTTAAAAAAGCATTTAACTTGCCAGTAAAAAAGAAACAAGTCCGCAACATCAAGTAATACGAATTTGTGCCGCCACAAGTCAGCAGACAAATTCGATATGAAACAAAAAACTGATATTTACCTTCGTTCGCACGTTTGTGGCTCATGCAAGCGTCCAACGCAGGGAATTGAAACGGATTTGCGCAAGCGAACTGCTGTTTACAAACACAATTCCCATCCATAAAGTTACATCCGTAATATGCAGACTCGAAGCATTTATCAACCGGGGTGAGTGAACTGGAACCTGGGGTGAGATTGAAAATAAGAATAATTCGTGTTCAGTTACTCTGCTTACAATTCTTCTGTTATTATACGTCACTATAGTTGCTTTGAATACGACAATCGGTAAGCGTAACTCCGACGTCCTTTGCTTTGAAGGTGTAATTTTAAGCCATAACAAAAACTGCTTAAGATAAAGTTAAGACATTAAATAAAACCAAGTAAAGCCAAAATAAAAAGATGTCCAATTCATTTCGATTTGAGAAATGAAATGGAGACAGCATATCATAAATAACATGTCGGGTTTGCTTTTGGTATTTAAAAAGCAAATCATCTCAACACGTCATCTTATTAACGGAAAAACTTGGGTTAGAATTAGGGCTCGTTTCCACTATGAGCTTGAAATGAAGCATTCTTAGTTTGTTTTGTTGATCTTTCCGCGCTGAAAATCTACGCGGCGCTAAGCGAAGCAAAAAAATTCAATAAAAGAAACAAATACTCCATTCCACGCACGTAGTGGAAATGAGCCGTTATCGCTTTTAGTTTTTAACGCTGAAGTAATTGGCATTTAGTTGATTGAAGAATTTAACGAAATTGGTCGTTTTTTGACGTATCAGATTTACAAGTTGCTCAAATAGTTTGAATGTTGTCAAAACAACAAGGATTTCAGATGTTCGACTTCTTTTGTGGACTTAAGATGAATTGGATAAGCTTACGAAAACCCGAACGACAATTATAGACGTTTAGCTTTCTTTGAAAGCCTTTTAAAGTCTTTTATAAGCCGAGTGATAAATAAAAAAGGCCGTTGCATCGTGTGTTCTAGCTTCGTTTCCGCTGGAAAACTTTTTACATGAAGAACGGACTGGTAAGGCAACCAAACAAGTATTTAAGTTATTTTAAATAGTTAGAAAACCCAAAAAAGTAAAAGCAATGATCTAAATTTAAAACAATGCGGCATTTTTATAAGTTTTCTTTAATGTACAAACATGGTACAAATATTACAAAAAAAAGATTTCAAAGAGAATTACGTATTTGGTTTAAACCAGGAGTCGGCAACCTAGAACCCGCCAAGCAAAATCGTCCGATCTGTGACATGTTAGTTAGATATTAAAAGAATACGGCCCACCGTCTCGTCTGCAAACAATCTATGCGGCAGTAAAACTGTGATACATCTACAAGCAGGGGTGCAAAAATGTCTTATTTTCAAGCACAAAATCTGGTATAGAACAAAAAAAGGACTCTACTTTAAATTTTAGTGACGTTGCTCCATTTACGTCTGAAAAACTAGTCAGGAACAAAAAAACAAAAAAACCGACAGCTACAATTATGTCGCTGCAAACCACGGTCGAGCATGCAAGTGTTTTGGTGCATTTTTTGCTTCTTGTGTTAAGACAAGTTGAGACGTTCGATCAATGCAAGAAAGGATTTGGTAGCTGAAAAAAATGCGGCCCACCATGACGTTATAAATTTGGTTCTTGGCCCGTGATATGCAAAAGGTCGCCGACCCCTGGTTTAAACTTTATTCAAAAAGCAGTCTTTTACAAATACATTAAAAAAAGATCTCAAACGTGCAAGTCTCACAGAAAAATAGTAATAAATTCAAGTAAAATATTCGGCAGAAGTATACAATATTACATTCCGTATGCATCAAAACATATGGACCGAAGTGTGAACATATGGTAAGAACTTGAAAGAGCACTTCCAACAAACATAATAGCAATGCAGTGACTAATTAAGGTTTTTGGCGCTTTCATGAGCAAATCATGAGGAAATCTTATGCACTTAAAAACATTTAAAGTTTGGTGTCAAAGTATAAATTTCAAGTAAAAAAATTCTCCCACTAAACTACATTGTTCGTAAACATTTCAATCAAAAGATAACCAAAAAGCGGCTTTTATATGATTTTGTTTTATTGATTTTTAACTGTGATCTCAAAAATGTTTGCTTTAAGACAGGAGTCACCAAACTACGCCCCGTTGCATTACTTCTTCCGGCCCGCCGCTTGCTACCTTAAAGAAGCTAAATGCAATGGTTAATAGTAATAAATATCAAAGTTTTAGTTGTTAGATTACAAGAAATGTGCCAATGATTTTTTGTTTCTGACAATGATCATTACCGTTTAGGGACGAAAGTCAGGAAATTTGCAGTGAAAACCTTTTTTTAGAACACTATTTCTAAGGGACGAATATTACGAAATCCGAGACAGATTTAAACTGAAGACTATTTTTAGAGAACATTGTTTTCTCGGGACGAATTTTTTTTTACCAAACGTCCGGGTTTACCTCTTCGAAAATATGGTATGCCTGTTGATAGTATTTTTTAATAGTTAGATTTTGTTGTAATTGTATCTTTTTAAACATTTTCAAAAATGAAATGTGTGAATTCAGAGCATCGAACGAGATTGACTGATGAACATATGAAGGCGATTTTATTGGTCGGATGTACCAATACCAAATCAAATCTTGATGACATATTTATAGACAAATGACAGTTTCATATATCTCACTAAATTAATTTTTTGTATTGATTGTATTCGTTTTACTTGTCATGATTTGATTTATAAAATTTCATACAATACTTCTTTTGTATCCGGCCCGCTATCATCAGCCCTCACAGTAATCTGGCCCTTTATGGAAAAATTTGGTGACCCCTGATTTAATAGATTCAAAAAAGCACCCTCTTGCGTATCGTGGTAACTATCGTGGAAATAGCGCTTGATACTTTTTCCATTCGGCTCAATTGTAAGAAAAAATTCTGAAAAAGATTCGTTTTCCCAGTTTGCAATCAGATCTTTAAAAACTGAATAAATCTTCTTCATAATCTATTGTCTGGTTTTATTTTAAATTTAAAAAGTATAAGCAACAAGTTTTGGCACAAGATGGCAATATCTCGAAGCATATTACGTAAATTAGATTAACTCTCTTGTTCTTTTATTACTTTTTTACAATACAATAAAATTTGCTTAAAAAAGGTTTGAATAACAAGCTGAAACAAACTGTCTAAAACAGAAGAATAGAAAACACTGAAAGCGGAGTAGTTAATTTTGTAACTGCATGGCAACACTATTTGAACAGGTCATACTGAAGAAGAAAAAGCTGTTCACTCCAATTTCATAAACATTTCCATTTGATTCTTAAGTTCTTGGAGGAAATGTGTGGTCGGCCGTAATTTGACGAACCTTGGTTTATAATTTTTTATATTAATTTATTTGGGGCGAAATTTAGGGGTTGTAGTTTGCTATCCGCGTTTAATGAATTATGATACAACATATCAAAAAACAAATTATGGTATTTTTGGCAAACGAAGTAGTTCACACCAATTATCAAAAGATAGTTTATTGGTGGATTAGGAAAGTTTTTTGCAGCACAAAGAGTTTTTATCCAATTCAAAACTCAATAGATTGACGGCAGCGTGGTCGAGGGGTAGGACCGCTGCTTTAAAAATGATCGCATTAACAGGGTTTCGTTTTAACTTTTGCTATTATCTCGTGTCTTTGGGAAAAACATTTACGGCACTATTCTTTACTTGAAATATCGAATTTGCCCCCAATTTAATGCCTCTGATGTTATTTTGCAAGTTTAACGGGTAACGATTGAAACTAAATGGATGCATTTCCTTTCAAAATATAGGAGCATGCAAAGTACACGAAAAATGAAAGTTTTGGGGATAAGATTTAAAAAGAAAAATTTTTGGTGTGTAATTTACTTTCATATTTTTGAAAAGATTATGTTTTGCCTATAATTATGTCAAATGAGTCTCATAAAGTTTTCAAAAAGTACAGCCTAATTCAAAAGAGGTTAGGAGCCATTGGTTTGTGTTGTCAGTTTCTTAAATTAGGCAAAATGTTGAAAAATCTCTTTTTTAAAATTTATTGGCACTTTATTTAATATAAAGTAATGATAATAACGATGATGATCATATCAAGAGTGCTACATGCCAAATCTGACAGGGGCACAAATAATTTTCCAGTTTTTTTCATCAGGCTCCAAACAAAGGAGACCACAGACACTATTAAGCTTTCAAACCATTGCCAAACTATCTCAAACAAGTCGTAAAGTTTCTAACGTGATTGTGTCCAAATTAAGTTAAAATAATATGAATACTATTTCTTAAAAACTTATGAATGGTTCTTAAAAACTATTTCAATTAATAGTCATCGTTGATTTTATGTTGTTTAAGAAAAAATTTTGAATCCGCAGCTTAATCAACAATTTTTTTGCAAAGCACATACTTTATTCATAAAAATTTTTTTCGTTTCTGCGTTTTATCGGGACTATTTCAAATACTCGCAAAATTATTGTGCCTTTTTTAAATCTAAGTTGGCCACAATTTGCGATAAAGTCAAAATAAAAATGTCAAAGTCAGACGAAATAAAAAAGAATATCCTAAAAGAACACAATGCACGCAAACAGCAATACCACACTACTTTACCACAAGATCGTTACATAAAAAATTCCAATCAAATTGTTCATCTAGATTTTTCTTGCTAGCTCAAAGTGCTGATTAGATCGAAACACCAGTAATTTAAAACAGACAAAATGTGTTATTAACGACTAGCCAGCATCCGTTACCATTGAAAAAACGTCGCTTTATGACATCCACACAATGATACTGGTCATCACAAATCTTGCAAATTTGTCGATTTATCAGCAACGTTTTTAAAGTCATTTTGATTTGGTTCAAATAGTTTTACCAAACTTGGAACCAAATTGGAGGAAAAATTTTTTGAAAAATTCCATGAAATAACAGCAGAGGGAAGGATTGTCAAACAATAGTCGTTTAAGCTCACAATATCCAGCAACAAATTATTCTTAGGGAAAAAATACGGATTAAATAGTAAAAAACTTGACAAAAGCGTGCAATTAATAGCTTCGCAATACGCAACAGAAAAACAGAAAAC
The DNA here is from genome assembly GCA_963680785.1 of Diplosoma virens. Lineage (NCBI taxonomy): Eukaryota > Metazoa > Chordata > Ascidiacea > Aplousobranchia > Didemnidae > Diplosoma > Diplosoma virens. Next base: position 18,694,398 of record OY796893.1, read on the forward strand.
AATACGCAACTGTAATGGTAACAAAAATTAAAGCCAAAAATAGCTTTAATTTGAAAAGAAAAAGAACGAGATAGCCACAAATAATGGAATAATATAAAAGCAACTATGACGACCTATTACAACTTTTTATTATTTGTCTTTTGTCTGCTTTTTCATGGTAACATAATCACTTATTTCACTTTTTTTTTCTGAAGCAAAGCCGATCTCCGCTGAGCAGTTTTTCAACCATACAGGCTCTTTAGAAACTACCTTTTTTATGCAAGTAGAATGATCAGAATAACGAATGCATTTTTTTGTTGTAGTCTAAATTTTGTAGACCTAACTAAATTGTGGCGCATGGGCTCGATAGTCGAATAGTACGATAACACGAATAAGTGAGGAGGAAATCATTTTTAACTCTGATAAATTTGTGATATTCTTTCAGTGTGGCAGACTTGGTGGAATTGATTTCTTTCTCAGCTTTCAAAATTATTCTTTTATGCATTACTTGAAAAGTAGTATTACAGTAATAAACATCAAGTCTTTTTATGCTCTTTACAAGGTGAAAACAGCAGCTACTGGGCTGTCACAAGCAAATAGCAAATTTTTAACTCATTTTAAAAGTATAGGTGACTATTTCTTTATCGTGTGGCCGGATGTAATTATTGACACTTTGAGGTCTATGGCCCATTGATAGCATTGATACTGACCTTTCTGCTGCTTTATTTTTTTTAAAAAAAGTTATGGTCGGTAAGCAGCGCGCCTCGTCATCAGTTTTTTTATGAAATTTTTTACTCAAACCAGGCCCGTGGCCACGGCAGGGCAATAGAGGCCTCATGCCTCTCCCTCAACATTTTTTTGTGCCTATCCAATTTTTTCTGATTATTTTCTAGCTTATAAGCAAATTTCTTTTGATTTATAATACTTGGCAGGATTTTCATAAGCATAACCGAGATCCCTAAGAAAACTAAAGTCACAGCCAGAAAACGACGTGAGGATTAAAAAAAAGTCTTCACCAAAGAATTAATGTAGCTATTAAGCGAGTAAAGACCTTTTGTTAGTCTTCACCTGGTTTTCCGGTTCCGACTTCAATTTGCCCCTATGTGCCCCCCACGTCTCGCGCTTTGGGGACGGGCCTGCTCAAGGGCGCAATACTCAGATTAACTGAGCTTCAAACTCCTTCTGCGCTAAGTTCGAATGTTAACACGTTAAGCTAATTCGCAGTCGAAAATTGTTCCATGTAAAAAATGACATGTCAATAAACCTAATATTATCAAATATCGGTTTGTTGCTTAAAATAAAAGTTAAATCAAAAAATATTAATTAGAAATCAAATCATCAACGATTTTTAGGTACGTTTCGAATAACATGCTTATGAACGGAAAATAATAGTTACTTTTCCTGGCTCATTTCAAAAACAAAAGTAAATCTTTTTTCTTATTATAAGTATACATCTAATTTTTATTTTTTGTGGTACTCTTATTTTGTTTTTTTGATACTGTGTAAACAGAAATCAATCTTTTTACTTCTAGCAATAGTTTCAAGTTCAAACATCTGGCACAAATTTACCAAAAACTCATAGCTTCCAACAAAGCAAATTCAACAACCGGTCAGTGTGGGGCTAGTACTTCTGCCTCAGGTACGGGTTTGATTCCAGGCCTTTCATATTTGACACGGTTGCTGAGGACTACTGCAACAGTGCAGTGGTTGTCATCCAGGCGCAAAGCTGGTAGATGAGTGCCCTCAACTTGTTACAGACACACGCTTCGGCGCAGAAGCACAAGTATTGCGTAAATCTTTGTTTTAGTTTGGTTTTTGATAAAACAAAAACTTAAACAAGTAATGATATAAAGAAGGCTAACTGTTGTAATTTCGATTTTCGAAGATGGTTAAAAAAAATTCTATTAATAATGAAATGGTTACAGCGTTTTTTTTACTTTATTATTGAAAAAAGTTCTTTTATTTCAAAAAGTAAGTATTGCAGTAAGAAAATGAAAGAACAGAGACGTAAAATTTTAGAAAGATTTAAAAGTAATGTTTATATAATAAAGTTGATGTCAAACGCTATAGAACAATTTTAAATATTAATGACTGCCCCCAAATAGTATTACTTTGCAGCTGGTCAAATTAATGACCAAATCTATTTTTATTGATTGTTTCTAATCTTTTTTTGACTTGACGGGTAATTTTCTTCAGTTATTATTGGTTTAAATTTTAGTTCAAAATATCTTTAAAGTAAACCAATCTATCAGCCACATTTTCCTCAGCTTATTGGGTTTATCCAATTTGTCAAGTAAGTAAATTCTCAAAAGATAAGGTAAATTATCCCAAGTTGATACATTGCGTGAGTGTAATCAGCGAAAAAAATGAACAAGCGCTTTTGAAAATTTAATTTAAATTTTCATTTATTTGGCTAAAAAGTAGTAGCTTTACTGGTATCACTGTTCCTTTTAATACAAGTAACAAACTGTCAAGCAGCTGTACAATTAGAAATGGAACATTGATTTATAACCAGTTAACCACTAAGCTCGGAGTTACAAAGAAAGGCAAACAAAGAAAGTAATTGGACAATAACTTTAATTGCCCGTCTCTAAATTCAAACATAAAGCCTATTGAAATTCTTTAATTTACCAAGGTACAGTCAAATAATAAAAGGTAAAGATAACTGTACAGTTTGGCCTTGCACAAAAACTTAAATCTACTATACAGTATGAAATTATTAGTAATACCACACCAGAAGTGCTATCAAATAACAAATTCATCACCCATCATCACCATTATAACTTAATATACCATTTATTCTTGACTGACAGAAAAACGAGTGGAAGGACTGCGTTACACTTATAGCAATTTTCAAGTGATTATTCCAATTTGCTTTTGAAAATGCCAAGGTATTATTAACTTGTTGAAAATTTTTTGATTAGTTTTTAAACTTTTTGAAGAATGATATAACTAAAAATATAAACTGCCGCCCGCCAGATTGAAAAATTTACGGCTACGCACTAGCAACATTACAAAAGCATAATTTAAACCCAAATCAGGTTGATCGTAGTCGCAACTAAACTACTCGACAACTCTTTAACATCCTGTTTACTGCTATCCTTCCCCCCTCAAAAAAAAGTATAGCATTTTAGTATGATGAGAAAACACATTTTATCTTTGTGAACTTGAATGGTTTGGTGAACACGAGTTTGATTCTAGATTCGAGAATCCTATAATGTGAAACCGGGCACAACGGCGCAAGTCCCTATCAAATTATTGCATTAACCACGTCGTATATGGAACATCATATACCAAGGTTTGCCGATTCAAAATAACATTAACTAACCAATTGATTTCATATACAATTTAGGAAAAGATTATACTTTTTTCAACCATACCACAATTCTATTCAGCAACATTAATCCATTCATACTATATAGATCTAATAAAACAAAAAGAACTATTTTTTTGTTTTATTTCATATTTTAATCTGTATGAATGGATTAGTGTTGCTGAATATAATTGTGGTACAATTTGATGTAGGTACATATCGGGCATGTATTTACAGATATTGAAAGCTTTAATTTTTCAAGAATATTAGCTTTTATAAACAAAGTTAACACAGCAAATCATACGCACTTTTGCAGACTCCGTTTTCATTGCCGGTCAGCAATTCCCCGTTGTTCGCCTGAATCACGCAAGTAAGATTTTTGTCACACAAGCCGTGTATATCAAACATCCCTCCGCATTCCTGGTGTTCAAGCTTGGCACAGGTTTTACAGCACCTGTACGCAGAAAAACACGACCTTAAAGTAGAGTGTAAATATTTAGAGATTAGCCAACGTGAAATGCAGAACTAGTGACTGCAGCAGTCGAACCACAACACAACGGTTTCCTTTAATTAAACGTTTAATTTATATCGTTTTAATTAAAAAAATTCTACCATAAAAAATTAAAAGCAATGTTTTCTAAAAAGCATAATCTTGTCCGTTTACTAAACTAGATGTAACTGTAATCATGGCAACTTAAAGAGGAAAATATCAAAAATTGTTTTTTATAAGAAATCGGTAAAAGCCTCAGACTAAAACAATGGTTTTTTGTCAACTAATAAAATAGAGTATATAAAATTAAAAAATAAAGTAATAATAGATGGTAACTGGTAAATCATGCAGATAGTTATCGTCTTTATTGAACAGAGTTTTATAGTCATATGCGCACCTTAGATTCTAATGTCACAAAAAAATGTCATAAAATCACTTGATCTAGCGGATTGGAAGGCCATTTGAATGATTGTTTCAAAAATATGTTAGATTAAAAGAAGAAAATTAAGTAGATTCATTTACTGAGCCGCTGTTTAGTCTCTTTGTCAAAAAAGCCAAAAACCAAACAAGAAAACATTTTCACAAAATTCATGGAGCAACAACATACCAATTTTCTTCTCAAAAAATCTTGCAAATGCATGAAATAACATCTCAAAAAAACACCAAATATGAAGCGCTTGAAACTAAAAAATGATTCCTTTTTCATGTAATGAAAGTAATTACACGATTCTTTTAATAAGTCGAAAAATTGTTCTCATCGAATAATTATAATTCGAATAAATTGTCTATAATCATTATGAGGCTCTCATCAATGCAGCACAAACACATAATCATATTTATCTGCTCATACTAAAGAAGGAAAATGCAAAATGTAAAAAAATTGCCCTGTGTCAGGTTGAAACAGGTACGCATGGCTTCCGCAAATTGGTCAATACTGTAACACGATAGTTCTTGCAATGCGATTAGAAGCCTGTTTAGTGCTTATGAGACAAAAAAAAATTAAACTAAACTACAGCAACTTTAAGCATTTAAAGTCACGTCGCATTCTTATAATTTTAAACCAAGCCCGACATAGAAAGGCATAAATCAAATTTAACTTTACTCACCCGCAAGATTCGCGTACAACCCCACCCAAACACGAAGGCTCACGGCATGAGGAAGGATTACAGGCTTTGCATGACAAGCAATGGACAACGACAAAGAACTGATGATTTAGCGCGATTATGACGAAACAGAAAGACAGAATTCTTCTGTTTCGAATCATATTTTAAAATGTAAATGATTGAAACAAATTAATTGGATAATTTTACTCCGACTTTTTCAGATGCTATCGTCTTTATTGATCGTTTTTTCACCTGAATAAACTGACCATGTGTATCGAATTGAACAAATATGATTTGAAATTTAATTTCTCATGAATTCACATGAAAGTGCAAAGTTAATCGGTTATTTTTTTAATTCAAGATTAATTCTGAAAAAAACAAATTAAGTAAAAATATCATATTGACGCTCCTTTTGACGAATTAATAGCAATTTCACAATTTTTGCAAGTTGCCCTTTTGTCTTAATATTTGATTGACATAACTTGGTATTATACAGTAACTTTTTTCATTTGGTTTTTTCGTATGATACATCAAATACGGTAGTACAGGGTTTCTTACTCGTTTAAGTACCTGAACAACTAAGCTAGTTTATTAAACTCTGTAAATCCCCAGAAAAACAACGGGGCACCAAAACTTTAAGCCGTAATTGTTTTTGGACTGATTTTATTGGCAGCGTCAAGTGAAGAACAAAAAAGTCTTCATTCGATGTTGAGCCAAAAAACTACTTTTTTTATTCAAATATAAAGCAAAGATCTTTTTTGGCTTTTATTTGACCATTGCCAGTATTAAGCTCGTTTTCTAAAATTGCTATTGATATAACAATATTAATCAAAACTAAACATTTAAATTTAAAATAAGCAGAGGCGATTCTTGAAAATAAGCTCATTAAAATTGTCTAAGATAACGTTCATAAAAATAATCACGAATTTCAAAATTAATATTATATTTTATAAAAAATCTTGTGAACGCTTCTATAGATCTATATGGACCCTTAGTTTAAAAACCATGCTATAATAGAAATGGCCGACGTTAAAAAAATTAGATATACGTGTACATTAGTGACAAAGTTACAACACGGTTTGCATCAAAACAAACACAAACTATGCAAATAAATGTTTTAATTTTTCAACACAGTTTATTCCGCAACTAAAACTAATTCCTTATTCATACAGTATTAAATGTAAAATCAGAAATTTATCACCAAATATGGCACTGCACCGCGCGTGATGCTCCAACAAAGAAGATTTCAACAAAGCACTGTGGGTACGGTTAAAATAAAACAAGCGCGATCGTATTGTCGCACAAAGAAAGCTGAAACCAATTCTCAGACGTTAAAAAACAAAAACATGTAATAAGGATTTTAACTACATGTTAATGGTTTCGGGTGAAGGTTCTTATATTGAAATATGATCTTTGAGATCAACTAATGTACGCCCGTAATATTGGAACAGGAGAGAAAGTTATATTGTTCGGCAATAGTACTTAATCGCCATTTAAATTACATTGACAGTAAAAAAAGTATTGTCTTTGCTCATGGATGCACAAATCTAACAAATCGGCAAGGTAGACAAGAGGTAGACTGGGGCCATTAGATAATCGACACGGTCTTTGCTAGAACTTCAAATCTCGCCATGTGTCAATACCACTGAAAAAGCACTTATGTCTCTTCTCTCTTCTTGGCGGTTTTAACAAGCAGCTCAAAATTTAAGTGTTAAAACTTTTAGAGAAATTAAAAAAATAAACGCGTAGCAATATCTTGATAGGTCCAAGAGTGCTCAGAATGATCGCTTGATGTTTACTGAATAATAAGTTTAGTAATAATGAGGTTATTCTGAATGTGGCGAGTTTTTGTCCCTACATCTTTCAAATTAAATCAAAACTTGTCTACACACTGCGAACATTTTTTGCATGGCGCTTAAAGCCCCTTTTCCATTACGAGCGTGGAGTGGAGCATTCTTTGTTTGTTTCATTGATTTTTTTACTTCTTTCCGCGCTTAAGCCCTAAGCGAAGCAAAAAAATCAATCATGAAAACAAAGAATACACCATTCCACGCTCCTAAGAAATACGACAGCACACTTTCTGCAACCACTGAATCTTTAGCAATTTCAAACTTTATAAAAACAACTCAGCTCTAAAAAAAGTTTTAGGTTTTCCGAAAAAAAACATAAACTGGAAAAAAGAAGGGATAATTTAATTCGCTTGTAATCCATGTGCAGCCACGCATTCATCATGTGCAAAACCTTTTTTTGCTGTAAAAGATAAATAGATAGCATTTTTGAAAAACGTACACGCTGGTACAATAAGACTTCTAGAAGATTTAAGAAAGCAGCTGTAATTTTCTTTATGAAGAGACGCACCGATATTGCACAACGTAAAATTGCAAGTTACAACTGAGCATCTTTTACGTAATCGAGATCTGGTAATAATAAGTTTAAGTGCAAGCAGATGTGTCTATCACGAAGCTATGTGTTTTTGTTAAGATGAAAAAGAAACATTTGTGGTGTAGTGTGCAAGCTTAAAACGGAGTCTACATTTTTAAAAAATTTTCAATTTTTTATTTGTAGATGATTTATAACTCGTAAACAATTGAAAAAGTTAGAAAAATCTTTCAAAGAAAAAATTACAACTTCGAAATGCAAGCCACTTTTTAATCGAGGATGAAAGAAAAGCTTTCAACAACTTTAACATTTTCCTTTCACTGCTAGTGCCGTATTATTGTCATCAACCAACAACGAACTTCTCTAGCACCACTCCAGAAAATACTCAAGGTAATTTGCTTCGACCACGAGTTGTACATGGATATAAGCTCAACAACGCATCTTGTTCTTTTTCGTCAAGTTTAACCTGAATTAATTTTATTCGCTCACCATTCTTCTGCTCACCAATTACTTTGTAATACACCGATGTTTTATAATTAAATTCTAAAAAAAATAAGAACTAATGCAAAGTTTTAGAAAAGAAAATATCTATTTGATAACCCGCCTTTTTTTAAATACATTATTTTACTACAACCGTTTACAGTCAAATATAATCTGTAAATGTTTAAAACAGGAAAAGTGAACGCTGTTTAATTTTTAATTTTCAGCATTATATAGTGAAATATCAAATTTTGATCCAGTTAAATTCTCATAAGAAACAACTATCTTTCACTTGTTTACGATTTCCAAGTTTTTTAAATTCTTCTCTGACTCAAATTGCTTGCGGCCTTTCGCCACATGTTCGAGACACTTACTGCCAACTGAAAAAAATCAGACTGTGGAAGGCTTATACGCTTCACGCAACATAGATTGAAACGCTTTTTTCTGGCTCTTTTGGCGACAGCGTCAGCGGACAAACATCGCTTTCTCGAATGTGGTTCGCTTTCTGGCAAGATTTTCTTTTCAGCTTCAAACATGACGACCAGTCAAGTGTCAAATCTGTTATGTTTGTATTGTTGCGTCATACATCGTTGTTGGTTTGGTCAAGTGCTTCCATAAATTTCTTTGAATTAAACTTGGATAGTAGCCAGGATTTTAAGATTAAAAAAACTAAAATAACATTTTAGTTGAAACCAGGTTTTAATGTATGCTTTACAGCAAAAGCAACTTTGCTTTAGCTTAAATCAAAAGATTGCGTGTGAAGCCTACAATTTAATATTGTGCCCGCCCGTTTAGTTGTCAAACAGAAATCCTACGTTAACTTGAACTGGTTATAAACTAAACTTTTTTTGGGACAAGGATGTTTTACGCTCAATTAGAAATCTAAACCTTTCGCTATTTTTTCTTCAAACCGATCGTGACAAGCTTATGAAAAAATGCATTGTTGTTTTTGATAAACTTAACTTAATGGTTTGCTTTTTTCATGATTGGTATTAATTGGCCTTAGCTCTAACCTGAATAAAATCAATTTTTTTCGTAAGGAAAAGTTAAGGCCAAATTCGTTTGCAATGCAAATAAAACAAATAAGTTTTGATTACTACTCCTATTGACTTAAAGATTATCAAAATACTGCTGTTTTGGTATATTAGAAGCCCGTAAAAAAACACATAAACTAATTACTTATTTACATCACAGAAAACCTAAAAATTGATCTACCACTTCAGTTACTGATTGACATTAATTAAAGTGCAGTACAAGTTGAAAGCAGACCAGGTTGGTGAGAAAGAAAACACAGCGCGACAAGTGACTTATGGCAGTATTCCCTATCTTTTTAATTTTATGGACCCCCTCAGCCGATATTCAAAACTACATTCCCCCACCGGAACTTTAGTTCGTAATTTATACGTTTATATCAGTATCATAAACGCACCAGCCGAAAAAAGATTTTCTGATTTTTTGATTTTCATCCCAAAACCATAGTGATCTCTAAAAAAAAAAGGTCTTCACTTAGAATCTGTCTCTGATGTCTCGATCTTTCAAAAAAAATTTTACCTAAATTAATCAAACTTTTAAAATGTTCTTTATAAAAAATATCTTTTAGTATTTCAGTAAATATATAAAACGTTCAATTACATTAAAAACAAATTCCCCTCTTGAAAATAGAAAACTCCCCCCTAGTGGGGAATTCCTCCCGGTTGAGAACCACTGACTTGTGCTTTTAGTAATTCTTCATTGGTTCTGATTTTTAAGCCAGAACACCTGAACCACAAATAAAACTGATAGGAATTTTTGTGACGCCAAGTTATATTTGTTCGCAGATTAACAAAAAACGTCATAAAACTTTTGTAAGATTCTTAATGAATAACTGACTTTAACGATGTTTTAAAAATTAATTTGAATGTAAAATCTAATAAAATAATGCTTTTATTTCGAAAATAGTCTTTCGCCAATTTTCTCTTCATTTAAGTTTATGAATGGTTTACACTTACAGCCAAAGCAACACTAAATAAGAACGCACTTCTGTCCAATAAATCACGAATTCCAATAATAAAAATTTCAAAAGTTTTCACTACTTTTTGCAATTTAATTGCTCTATCATTTCAGCGTTTGCATCACAAAAAAATGACCTCGAAAACGCAATTTAATTCTATAAAAATTTTGTAAACTAATCGAAAAATTATGTTTAGGCCGAAATTCGCATAGCTTTCCCATAATAAATTTCCCAAAATTAGTTTTTCTTTACATAACTTTTTTAAGGGAATTAGTAAATAGTATGATTTTCATTGTTGAAATTTTAATTACCAAGTCAATAGAGTCCAAAATTTTTCATGGCTTTACTACATCATAAAACTTACGCAACATTAATTTTTGTTGCCGAGGAATCTTTTTACCGAGTTTTATAGGTCAAAACAAAGTCAAAATTTACATACCAGAATCTATTTCTATCTTATTTCTGAAATTTCTTGAGCAGCAATAAATGCGTTTAATATTATGTTTCTGCAATTTATACCAGGTATTCTAAAGCTTTTGACTCTATGTCCCCTTAGCCACTTTTAGAACTTTTCACCCTCCTCTTTATAAGTTCTGAACCAGTAATGTAAGTTTTACATGTTTTACAATATTCCACTTACTTGGCCTCTCCTGGAGACTTTTAGCGCACACCCCGGGATATACAATTTTCAGTTTAAGATTTGTTGATCTGTAAGCTAACTAGGGCCACTTTTTTCATTTGTTTTTGTTGAAATTTGACCTTATTTTGACTTGATTTTTTTCTCTATTATTGAAGTTTTTATGAACAAACTTTAGTTAAATTGTTACACAAACCGCAATTTTCATCAATTTAGACAAGAAGGCTTTAATTGCATTTATTTTTTTTTTCTCAACAATAAGACAAAAATCTCGCGATTACTAAAACTGCTAAAACCAGTTTTTTTGCGTAACAAATAATGCGCATAAAAACTTTAACGTGCATTCAGAAAAATAGTTTCGTGCATCAGGAATTATATGATATTGATAGTGCTGATATTCAGCCGGTTCGCACCGGTTCGCACCGGTTCGAACAACCTATTCTTAACATATCGTCATCTTAGCGAACCGCTAAACTATTTGTCCAGATCGAAATTATTAGATGCGATAGTGAAACTGAATGACAAAAATTCTCAATCTGGCTTTGAAAAGAACCTGTTCTTAACTTTTTCGAACACCCCCCACTGGATATTGATATTTTTATAACAAGCATGCAGGTAAAGATTTTGTTTCAATTACTACATGAGGATAATGCTGTATTTTTATCAAATTTTAAATTAGTAAAGATTTTGTAAAACCATAAAACAGGGTTACCATTTCGTGCTTATTTCTAAGATTTTTGCTTACTTTTATGAACATTTTTTTAAAGAATATTAGTTTGCTTATTTTGAAGAAATGTGCCTGTTTAGAGTAAAGTGCTTAGATTTATGAATAATGTTAATACTGTTTTAGTTTTCATGCAATAACATTTCTAGGAAAAGTGCTTATTTTACTCAAATTGTCAAGTGAAAACAAAAAAAAGTTTACATAAAAGTTCGTCTTTTTGGTTCAACATTAAGTGAAGACCTTTATTTAGTTTTTTCTTGACGCTGTCAGTTTCAAAATAACTACAGCTTGCAAGTTTTAGTATCCTCTCATTTTGGATAATTACCCGTAATTATTTTTTGGTTACTTCAAATGGTAACCCTGCATATAACTGTAAATCAAGGTTTCTTAAACTAAATACGAGTATTACGCCCCCGGGTTGAGGGGGTGAAAAATCTCCAGGAGAGATGCAAAGCTGATGGAATTTTTTTAAATTGTAAAACTGCAAAAAGATGTAAAACTTGCAAAGAGAAGGAAGGCGAAAGTTGGATGAGTGACGCTTTGGGGTCCCAGCCGAGAATACTTTTAATTTTACCAAAAAATTTACCAAAAATAATAGACAAAGAATAACAAAAAATACCTTTAATTTCACGAAGAAATTTTCCAAAAATACCAAGGATACCAATAAATTTTAGAATACCTTTTGTAAATTTGAGAAACAAGTTATTCAAAGCAATTATAGCTACTCGAAAAATTGCAAAAATAAGCTAGTGGTGAGTTTTTTACATAAAATTTCATGAGATGAAATTTTTACAAATGTTAAATTTATTTTGACTCATAAAATTCTATAAAAAGATTTCTGAGTTACTGAAACTATCGTTGTGTAAGTTTCAGGGCGTAACAAAGTCCTAAAGAAATTTTGACTTTATTGACTTCAGCGGGCCCTAATGATAACTAACTGAAAATTTGGTAAAAAATTTGAGTTGAAGTTAATACTATCCTAGTGTAAGTAAAAACAAAATGTGTTTCTTTTTGCGTGTTTGTTATAAAAACATTTGCATCAATATCATAGTTGTTGACGCATAAAATTATTTTTTTAAATACATTTTGAAGTTCTTACACGAATTAATTTTTAAGCAGAAGAACGCTTTTAGTAGTGTTTATAACCGTGGATCACCAATGTACGAGATCAACTGAGATTTTTATCTCACTGTTGGCAAGGCAAAAATAACTGTATTTTTTTAAACTGATATAAAATAACTTTTCTGCAACATTTTAATCCGTTAAAATTTTTTTCCGTTGAAAACTTTTATAACAGGCCAAAATGGTTCAGTCAAAATCTAACAAAATTGAAGTAAAAAAATTTGTAGGTCATAAAAATGGCCTTAGTTATAAGCAACCATTTTTGAAAACCAGCATCGGATAATCCAACAAAACGCTTTACGACGAAGCAATTGTTTATCGCACAAAATTAAACTTCGCCTAATGCAGCATGTGGAGTGCCAGTTCATAGTTTGTCGATGCAAAAGTATTTTTGTAGCTAATGTTTTTGATTTTGAAAAAGCTGCTTATCTTCTAAGAAATTGAAATGTATAAACAAATTTTAAACTCATAAAAAAGCGGTTTTTAACAGGTTTTTAACCGATCTGGCAACCCAAACGATTTCCATCTCTGGCACGAACTTCTTCTTCTTCTTCTTCTCCTTTCGGCCTTTCCCTTTAGTCAGGGGTGGCCACAGCGTATCATCATTCTCCACATCTTTTGGCACGAACTACTAAGCCTAAAACTTTGAATTATTATTTGTAACTTTTAGTTCTGTCTTCTTTCTTTTTCATTTGGAAGATCCCTATTAAGAATAAATAACAGGATTGTGTTCAAGAATTCATCCTTTTTCACCAGATCAATTACTAGCAGTAGCCTTGGTACTTTGTCGTTTATTCAAAAACAAATTTAATCTGAATTTTCCAGCAAAGGCTCGACATTTGCCTATAGGAGTCGTGTAACATAAACTCGAAAAGCAAAAACCTTTATGCGACTGGAACTAAGTTTCAAAGTAGTCTTGGCTAAAAAAACGTTGGGCAAAAAGGGCATGGTTTTTTATTTAAAGAAATATATTTTGAAAATATAAAATATAGATTAATGTAGGCTAATTATTAAAAATCGAAGTTCTAAAGTAGGCTATGTTTTACATAAAAAAGCAACAAGTCGGCAGTGGGGTGCTTGGGTACCGGTAGGCCTGCCGCCTACAAATATTGGCTAAAGCAGGTTTTTGTAGCTTGTTTTATCTTAATGTTCGTATAAACGACTGAAACACTTTTCTGGACTAATCTCAACTTATATCCGAGATTGAGTGATTGAGCAAGCATGTTTATGGTTGCAAAATAGGCAACGTTTACAGTGATAGTTTTAATACGGTGCGAATGGAGCAGCCGCACCATTCCCCCCCAAAAAAAGTCCAAAGTGGTCCCCCCTAAGCAAGATATTGCTTTATTTCTTCATAGTAGAACCATGACGATGGCACCCTGAAAGTGATGAAATTTTTTTTAGAGATCACTTTGTTTCGGAACACTAAAAAGTGTCCCCTATTTTTCTTGCACTGGCCCCCGCCCCTTTCTGTAAGACCATCATTGAACGTATACAAACCTCCTTCAACACGACTACGAGCCGCGCATTTCAAGTGTTTTCTCAACCCCGCTGTGATGACGTTGACTTTTACTGTCACGGGCTAAGACTGCGGATAACTAGCATGACTAGTTGGATGAGTATTTATAGCTAGTGGTGGCCTTACAAAAGGCGGCGCCCGATGCAAGAAAAATAAAGGCGGGCCGCTTTTCAAGCTTTTTGTTCCTAAAATATAGCGATCTCTAAAAAAAAAAGGTCATCGCTTTCAATCGAGTACATCATCCCTGCTTTCATTCTAAAGTTAACATGCAGAAAAAGAAGGTCAGCGTCATGGTGATACTATGAAGAAATAGACCTATATATTGGAAACCACTCTTTAACGTTTTTTCGGGGTCCAGTGCGGCCGCTCTGTTTGCACCGTATTAAAGCCATTACTGTTTATGTCCTCTAACCTTTGCTTAAAGCACCAGTTCAGGACATTGACCCTGGTCTATTATTGCACCAAGGTTTAGTTTGCTGGCTTCAATTACGTCTGATAAGCGATAAAACTTTTACAAAGCCAAACGTGCTACAACACCTGTTCGACTAACAAACTCGCAAATGTATAGTTGCCACTTGATTTTCTTGATGTGGACGGGGTTCACCAGGATTTCTGCAATGCCATAAGAAAAGCAGCCATAAAAATTATCCCTCTCGCTTTTTTGAAACATTTATATAGGATAGAGTGTTGGGATACAGAGTATAACACTTTTGTTCGACTTTCCTGTAGTCTCGTGCGGGACAGGGCTCAATTGTGGCTGCTACTTCCTTGTTATTAGGTTTGACAGGAAGAAGAGAGATATAAATGGTGTGAAGTAATTCAGAGTATCGACTTTTCACGTTCTAGTCCGCCACCGCATAACTTTGTCAAGTCGAGAATCACTTGGGCTTATCAAAAATATTCTCAGCCATGTGTCACGCTCTTTGTTGGCTAAAGTAGGCAACTTTATTCTCGCAGGTAAAAGGCGGTTGGCAAACTCACTGAAGGACGTTTATCGACAGAAGAAAGTAGCGTTGTCCGTTTGGCGTTACTGAGGTCGCTTGACTTGAAAAATTAAGGACACGACTTTATTAATTTTATTTTAAATTCTTTTAAAAATTCGATTTACTATAATATGATTAATTGTCGGTCCCGCTGCTGACACTTGAAGAAATTCAGATGCGTCAAGCAATTTCACGTTTACATGATTCTCAACTTCGACATTTGCCACCGTCGCCACGCTTTTTTCGCGCCTCTTGCCGTCTCTATCTCCCGCTTTCTCTTTATACCACGTGGTGCAGCAATATACTGCATATATACAGTATGTTCCCGGCGGGCGACGCTGTCACTGGCGGACGAATAAAACAAGCTAAATGGAAGAAATTGAAGCTGTCCTCGATGTCCTGAAAACAAAAACAAAGCACAAAGCAATTCATCAAATTCAAAGAGCGATTGTCAGCGTAATCAAAACACATAAAATTAACCTTAATTTTGTGATATTTTAATTGTGAAAGCGGCGGTCAGTGTTTGCAACAATGAATTGATTTAATTACGACGTATCGTCGTAATACAATGGATACTACGTCGAAGTAAAATGCAAAAGTGGAAGTCAGGAAATTCAAAGTAATGAAATGAGGTCGAGTTTAATTTTGTAAAGCGATGATCGGACAACAATTAAGACACAAAATGTGAGAATCCAAAGCTGGGTATAACTAGTAAAAAGAAGTTAAACCCCGACCTCGCAAAAGTCAGTAGGACAATAACGATAATAAGCTTTTATTTTGCTTGAACTTTTACATTGCGCAAAAAATATCAACGCACTTTGGGCTGCTGAAGCAACATGCAGGCTAAGATGAGACGCGGCGTCAAAAGAGCCAACAACTACCTCTATCGCTGGCCAATTTCACAGCTGAATACTGCGGATTCAGGCGTCACCGACCAGTTTTTTGTCACAGTATTTCCGTTGTTTTCCTTAAAAAAGCACTTCGAGACAAATTTCTAAATTTGGATTTATGCTGCTCACCCAAAATAGGGACTCCGCTTAAAACAGAAAGCAGCCATGGTCAACATGACCATTGAAAGAAGTTTATAGATGAGTACTGTTTAGTGGATATACTCGCCTCCTAGAAAATGCTTTTATCGACATCCTGAACACTGTTACTGAATGTCTGCGTGCCCCTGCAGCAGACTTTTTTGTCGATTTTTTTCAGGCAACCAGCCACTTTCGCTTTGCTAAAAAATGAAAATCTGAAGCACTGAAGATCCTTGCCACATAGTGCATAATATATTAAATTGGCCTCCAGATATTTGGCAGGTGAGATTGACATCCACACGCACGTTTGTGGCAGCTGTGCGAAAACTAGCTCAACTAGGCAGTGTAAACGCCAAGTGGAATCATCGAACACCGAGTGAAAATTTCAATTCTGCTCGCTTATATTTGTAGCGCTGGCACAAGGCTCATTGAAACGGTTTTCGCGAACAAATTGCATCAAGCTCAATCGTTTAAGAGCAGGTGTTGGGCACGAGCCCATTCACAATAGGGTCGCATTCTTTCATCGAAGTGTAATCGAGGCACCACTGAGCTATTAATCCTCAGACGACGTTATATGAGCGTGCCCTATGTATCGGGCACCACAAAAAGCACAAGGTCTGACAGTTTGGATGGCAAAATCCAATTCTGTTTCAACAGCATCGGTGCCATCTGATTTGGACAGTGCAACCGTTTGGGTTAGTAAAAAGATGCACCAGTCTTGTCAATTCAATTCAATTTTATTTGCAATCAAGGTATTACGTTTCAAAGTTGTTATTGACATAGTGATTGCGAAATAGGAAACAGCGGCTAGTATGTCATTTTAAAATGGCAAATGTTTCCGCTTGGGTTATGAGTTTTTAATCGTAACTTTTTTTTAAACCAGTCATTAGGTTACATTTAAATTAGAAACTGATAAAAATTCGTATTTATTTTCTGAATTGTTCCTTCTGAAAAAAACGTTTTATCACCGCTTTTGGTCTAGCAAATTTGTAGGCTTAATTGAAATAGTTTTGAACGGAGCAAATATTAAATGTTTTTTTGTTTCGATAGTTTTTTTATTATACACAACATTTTGCAGCTATATCACACCTAAAAAATAAATAGTAGACTTAAATCAAGA
Source organism: Diplosoma virens (assembly GCA_963680785.1). NCBI lineage: Eukaryota > Metazoa > Chordata > Ascidiacea > Aplousobranchia > Didemnidae > Diplosoma > Diplosoma virens. The sequence continues at coordinate 18,711,265 of OY796893.1, forward strand.
ATTGCCAATCGTCTTTTATGTTAAAGTACAACCTTTTGTCGAGTTTCTTCTTTCTTTGTCCATTATTGAGTTTGAAAAAGATGTTAAATGATTTTTATTGAAATTGTTTTTGGTGTTTGAATAACATTTTTCACAAAAATGCCTACAAATAGTAGTTTGGATTTTTATTAAAACTATTACATGTAATAATTATTGATGATAATGATGATTGCACATGATAATTCAGTTTGCTAAAGTATAGGTTACAGCATAAGTCTGTTTATTAAAAAAAAACATAAAAATTTTTGATATTGGGTGATTGCCTTGACTTGGTGACCGTGAGATCTATTCGCATCTTCCCTCTCCCCTTCCTTTTCAATTGCCGATTTTTTTGTAATATTTTTCAATTGCTATTTATTTATTTGTTTTATTTATTTATTTAATTCAGACTCCCGGTCCATAACAGAGAAAAAAAAACAACAACAAAAAAACAAAACAAAATAAAACAGCAAAAACTGTACAGAATGATTCAAATTCAAAAATTTAAAAACTAATTTCAAACAGTAGGCCTACTGTCCATATAAAATTATCGACAAAACAAATGTACACATTAGAAAAACAATCAATATTAAAAATGATAAAGCATGTGCCTATAATAAGTAAAAAATCGACTATCAAAAATAATAAGCTATCCAAATAATAATATCCATAATAAGCCTATAATAAGCTATCCAAAAATTGTAACAAAAATAAAATTGATTGATTAATTAATCCATTGATTGAAGTGATAGACTTTTTTTGTTCATCAGTTGACTTTTCCGGAACAGGTAAAGACAAAAGAATTTTTTAACCTCGGTTTTAAGTAGACTTTTTTGTCTTAAAATTGATTTTTATGGGACAGATATAGACAAAAGAAATTTGGTCTTAATAAAGTAAAAATAATTTTAAAAGCGAAACGCATTAAAATTAAACAAAGGATAATGTTGTTTTGCTATTTATGTCCAATTATGTATCTGAGGTAATGAGATTGATTTGTAATTTAACGTCAATAAAATAAATAAATACAAATTGATTGACGTTAAACTACAAATGAAAGACAATATTTTTGCACACTCCAGTTGATTACACTGTTAGCTTACGAGATATACTCGTATGTGTCAAAATGTTCGACTTTTTTCTTCGTTTTAATTTAGAGAAACGTTTACCTTGAGATACAAGCTTCGATGGTTTGTTAGAGAAACATATGATATCAATCATTTTTGACAATTCTGATCAATCAACCTTCAATTAATTATAAGCAAGTTTGTGCTTTAGCTTGCTTTTATAAATCTATTGAATAATTTTCAAACAAAGTCCCAGTACCGTTACAAATATTTGTTGCTCATAAAGCAAGGATTATTTTTTTAACCTTTTTAACACTGTGGCACAAGAAGCTTGAAACGAAATTGTTGTGGCCCAATGTGCCTCGTCTTCACCAGGGGCTTTACCTATACGATTTTCACCCATCTCTGTATGGCGTACCTAAAAACTCGCTGTGGCCCACCGGTTGAGAACCTCTGACTTAGAGTATTCTGTTCATTTGTAAATTTGTTCCATAAATCTTCTAGTTTGTTTGCAAAATTAAATCTATTCAGGCTTGAATTACTATTAATTTTAATTTAAAATTATTCAATATTTGCCTTGATTTGATTTGAAAGAGTGTGATAACACCAAAAGAGAAGGCCAAATGTGTGTGGCCCAAGGCCGGAACTGTCGCCGGTGAAGGCGGTGCAATGCACCGGCGCCCCAGCACGTGGGGGACCGCATTGCTACATTTTATTGTAAAATATTTTCGTTAAAAGTAAACTTATTATTATTAAATGTCGCACTTCATCAATAATTTTAATTTAGATTTAACCATCTAATTTATGTAAAGTATTTCTTAATATATTTAAAGTTTCGATTGTGACGTAAGTCATAACGTAATGGGTACTCACCTCCACTCAAATCTGTTTTGTAAAATGAGTTTAAGCTATAATGATCATATAGCATCATATTTATCCGCAATTTATTTTATACCTTGTAATTGTTAATAAGTTTTGCTTTATGACGTAATCATACTTAATGTCACGTGATGGTTTCGAGATGATTCTACAATTTTCCACCATAATCCAGTAACTTAATAGTATCACATGTTATATAACTTGTTTGCCAGCCTTTTAACTTGGTGCTTTGTGACGTAACAGTAACTGTCTGGCTGGCTTGTATCGTCGTAAAATAATTAACATTAATAATAAAGAAAAATTAACAAAATATAGTATCTTCTTAAAGTTGCTAATTTTTTCTGCTAAATTTTGCCCGCTTTATATAAATAGGTAAATTCGTAATTTTTGGTGTGAAAGTCAGCGTTTTGTTGTGTTACTGTTTTGCCTGTGTGACGGGAGTTAGAATTTTAAGGGTTAGTGAGATCTAACGCTTTAGTTTGTAAGAATAGTGAATACTATTTGAGTAAGCTACGTAGATTTGGCTTAGCCATCTGGGTGCTAGATGTAATTCTATTAGGGTTGGTTCACACTGAAAGCGGAAAAATCAAGCGGAAAGCGCAAAAAAAAAACAAAGCGGAAAATTAGTTCACAGTAAAAGCGGAAAGCGGAAAAAACGCCCAAGTGCAAGATTTTTGTGCTTAGCGGAAAAATTTCAAAGTTGAAATATTTGAACTTTTTACGCTTTGTACTTTACTTGACCAGAGTACAAAGGGCTGGCAGGTCAACTGGTATTACTTGTATAAAGTTAGATAAGTGTGATTTTAATGTTATAAAAACTAGATATGGCCAATAAGTTAATGTTATTTACTTAAATTTGATTTCTATAAAATCTTAGGCATTTAGCTGGTTTGGGATTATGTCAAACACAAATACCTAGCATATTTTGGGACAGAAACTTGTTCAGAGTTATGTCTTGGCAAACTTTTTGAGAATCAACTAAATTTTAAAAATTTGTGAAATTTCAAAATATAATCTATTTGTGCACTTCATGTGTAACCTTTTTATTGCTTCAATAAAAAAGACTATAATATAAAAAAAAAAATTTTAATACATTAATATTAATTTTCAGCTTTATTTATCAAAGCAATAAATAGGTATCAATTAAAAATAAGTTATTTAAATTGCAATACATTATGGTAACACAATAGTAAACTGTTTAGCATAATCAGTCATTATATCAGTATACTAAGAGTATATGGGTCCTTTCAAGAAGTCACTGTAAGTGACAAATTTATGAAACTAAACTGTATCCTCCCTGTGGTTACTATTGCTTTTTCAAGAGGTCCTTTCCTCATGGTTTCTCTATTATTTAATTCTTGTTCTGTAGGGGGATTTCAGGTTAGTTTCACCAAAAAATTGTTTACGGTGACTTCTTGAAGACACCCAAATAGATTTACATAATAAGAAAAAATAAAAAAGATAGTGAATCACCAATTCACATTTACGTAGCAACTGATCACTAAGTTATTTATTAAGAGTTGACATTGTTTGACATAATCTTAGTGATCAACTCAAGATCTGCTCTAAATTATGCTCAGTTGTTTTTTTAAGCTTAAAATAAATTTGTAGCAATGTAATAAATGTGTAAGTTTTTAAAGCTAAAGGATGCATTTCTATTATATGTTGTTTTTCATTTAAATTTTTTAAATCAATTTTGGTAAAGCCAAAGGCAATAATATATTTTTAAATACCTATTTACCAGTAGTCTACTTTATTTTTAGGTGAGTTTGTATTATTTTGATAAACTATTTAACTTATTCTATCATAATTCCAAATTTTGTTAATTTTGATTGCGTAAAAATAGCTTTACAGAACATTGTTATTATAATTGTTTCTCACATCATGATAATGAATTTTGTGTTCCAGGTAGATTAAGTAAAAAAAGTATTTATTCCCAATACAGCAAATGAAAAATATCATCTAGTAATATTTTGAAATATTTGGTTGTTGGATGTCATTGGCATGGATTTAAATTGATTTATTGAAAATATTTTTTATAAATAAAGGAAGAATAAAATTACCATCTTTTTATGCTTATGTTGTTGTATTGCTCTGGGCTTGTGCATTGCAATTACAGCATTCCCATTTAGCCTTTCTCAAGTAGAATTTTACTTTTAAATTACTTATGTCATTTTTCTGAACAATTTTCACACAACTTTATTTGTGCATGCATGGTTCATGAATCAAACAAGATAAATCAATTAATGGTTTTTAAAGAAAATACTTTTTGTGCCTACTCATTACGAATGCTTGCGTTCCATCTAGTGTAAAGGCACATCCTTAAATTCAGTTATGTCCATTACTGGTTCTCTGTGCCAGCCATTCAAATAAAAGACTTGAGCGATCCTGTTTTTGAAACAAAACTATTGCTATTTCTATTAAACATGTTTGTCAATGCACTTAACTTTACAAAAAAGTACAGTTTTGCATTTATATAAAATAAAGCAAAATATTATTGTTCACATAGTTCTGAGGTGGATATTGAAGTAGCTATTCTTTAGTCTTTTAATAAAGCCAAACTTGATTTTGACTTTTGAATCATCCCCACTGCTTCCAAGATCTTCCATGGATTAGTGATATGGTGTTGTGTTTGTACTTTGTTCCAGGTTGCAGTTGAAAAGATTTATTGGTATTGTCTGTAATTTCTAGCACAGCCCATGGCCACTGTGGTTATGCATGAACTTCAGAATTTTTAATGTAATGTATATTTTTTTTAGAGTGGTGATTTGCTTATTCTGAGCTGTGCTAGTTTTTTGCCCATATGACATGTTAATGTTTTTTTGAATGATTATATGTAATGGCCATAGTTTTTGTGACATTTCAGTTAATTAATAACAAAATAGAATTAATAACAAAATAAAAATAACGTCAAAATAGAATTTGACGTTATTTTTCATTCATGATTTATTCTATCCTAATACTAGATTGTTCCACCAATTCTTTTGCCATGTTATTGCTGCTTTTCAATGGTAAAGTTTTTTGATATTTGTTTTTTTATATTTTGGCATCTGATATGACTTAAATTGCCTTAAATGGTTTTGTATTGTTCTAAACTTAGATATAGTGTTGATGGTAAATGTTGCTGTTAGTAAAACATTGTTGATGTCATTTGTAGCAAGCAAAGTGTACGTTTTGAAGTGTATGTGTTTGACATATTTTTCTCAATGTAACTAAAAGTAGCCTCTAAATTTTCCAATTTTATTGTATAAGTTTTGTGCCAATTCAACATGAGTAGATTCTTTTATGATGTATGCACAATTTTCTGAAAAATTTTATCAATAAATTGAATTCAGTGTGGAACCAAATCGTAATGATGTTTTACTACATACTATAAATCAGATGCTAATATGCTTTAAAATTTAGATTCGTATACAGTACAGTATGTGTTTTAATATTTAGTTCCAGATTCTTTTTGTCAGCTCATTTCTTTGTTATGGTTTTTTGTTAAATTTTTAAGAAATGATTACAATAAGATTCAAGTATAAAATGTGATAGTAATTTGTTAAAACTATTTTTTGTGAGAAAATTATTATTATGGATACATAACATTTTTTGGGTCTCTTCAAAAAGTCACCATAAGCAATTTTTTTCAGTGAAAGCCACCTGTCTCCCTTTCAGCACAGGATGAAATAAAAGAAACCATGAGAAAAAGACCCTTTCAATAAGCGATAGTAACCGCAGGGGGATCCGGGTTACTTTCACAAAAATCATTTATGGTGACTTCTTAAAAGAGACCCCCCCTTTTTTTTTTTGCTAAGGTTTACTATATTGTACATGTGTTTTTTTAAAAAAAGCAACAAATTACAGCATCAGTTAAACATAGTTACTTTCAAGACATATTTTAAATCGTTTTGCAAATCAAAAGTTTTTTGATACCTTTTTTTGCATAGCTTATACATTCTGTTTTCAAATGAGAATTATTTAATCATGAAAAATGTAGGCAACATTGTTTTTAAAAATGTTATTTCTTTAAATTGTGATTTGTCAATTGTGCAATAAAAGAGTATAATTGCTTTGATAAAATGTATGCTTTGCTGTATCTGTCTATATCTATAAGTGCTTCAATAATAAAATAGCATCATAAAATTTTAAGAATCACTTAGATATATTGAATTTAGACCAATAATAAAAGGTAGAAACGTGTGGAAGATAAAAAGTATTAGTTCAATGTTTAGCTCGCAACCAGGGATATCAAGCTAAATTTTCTTGGAATCTGAAAATGTTTGATGGCCGAGATGTTTGGGCTACAGGTGAAGGAGAAGACAGCGCATACACAAAATCGTTATGTGAACATGATGCTAAATCTTCATGTTATGGGAACACAAAAGCATTTTTTACTTTTGATGACCTTTTCATAAATGTGACTTCAAAATCATTTTCCTCGTCTGGACCACTAATCACTTGAGCCACAAAGTTTTTAGATTTGTCAATGTTTGATACTTTCATCACAACAAAACTACCAACAGCTAACATTGGCGGAACAACATTGGCAGAGGGATCATTTTTTTCATCTTCAGATGATGACTCAACATAAGCTGACTTATCTGTCGAAGATAAAAGAACCTCATCTTTACTTTCTGATGAGCTTTTGCATGCTTCTGGAAATCTTTTTTTCTTCTCGGCCGGACTGGTAATGATTGAAGATTTTTGTTGCCGAGATTTTTTTCGAGTAGTTGCTGTGGTTTTTGGTTGCGCCATAAATGCGTTCAATATACCTTGATCATGTGGCTGATTGGATACTACTATTGCTTGTTGATTATCAGCATTTTCTGTAGCTAATGCAATATCGGTAACAGCAGCAGGTAAAAATTCATCTTTCGTAAAAACATTTCGGTTGTAAGGAAAAATTCCTGTATTTTTAAAAGATGAAGTGATGTTTTCAGGATTGAAAGCTTTGGCAAAAGCCATGCCAGCCATTATAGCCACTGAATAAATTGTGATTGACTGACCTGCATGCGATGTCATCCATCCATCACAGAAACTGCTATGAAATCGCTTGAATGGGCCAGAAACGCAGACATCTAGCGGCTGCAATCGGTGGCTGCAATGCGGAGGAAAAGTCAAAATATGCAAGCCATTTGCTTCAGCGATGCTAATCACTTCAAGTCCAATGTGGCTATGGTGATTATCTAAAAGTAATAGCCCAAGGCTTTCTTTTGAAATTTTCATGTGGTGTATAAAATGACGCAAAACTTGTGGGAAAAGGTCAGAGTTCATCCAGCCTGATAAACAGCTTAAGCCGAGGCTGCCATTAGGAGCTCCGCTAAGCATATGCTCTTTAAAATAAATGCTGGAGGCAAAGCATTTCCAATAGCATTGATGCATGCGCACATCGTCAGGTCGGCAGCGTGGTCGAGTGGTTAAAGCACCGGACTGATGATCAGCATGGTCTAGGTTCAAAACCCACTTACGCCATTCTGTTGTGTCCTTGGGGAAACACACTTTACGGCACTTTCCCCTGCTTGGTGGTCTTGACAAGCAGTTCTAAATTGCAGTAATATCTCTACTAACTTACTAGCGGACAGCAATATCTTGGTATCTCCGGAAGCAGGTCGGGGTAATTGCTTACCCTATATATAGCGCCTCCGTCGCTTTCCTGCGAGTCAGGAGGATAAATATAGAGATTAAAATAAAAATAAAAAAATAAATTGTCACATTTTCACCTCTCTCAGCGGATGTAACTTTACCAACCTGCTTGCTTCCAGCAAGAGCAAAAACTTGACTTGGCTTCTGAACAGTTGATAATCCAGTTTTATCCAAGTTAAATATGTTTTGCGGTGGGATGTTATTTTCATTAAAGATACTTTGTAAATTATCAAAAAAATAGCCAAGATTATGTTTATTATTGTGTTTATTAAAAGCACTAGCTCGAGCCAAGCTTGTAGCTTCTGGCTGACGAAGACTCAGTGTTCTGTTTCTATGCCGAAACCCTTTTAACCAATCTTCACCAGCCAAGTGCTTGGAAATCCAGCTGACTGGAATTTTTTTTGTTTTGCTATAGCAAATTTATAAGCCAATTGCTTAACTTTTAGTTTTGTCAACCCGTGAAACATTTTTGAAGCAACTAAAATGTGCTCCACTAGACAATTTTCGATCTTCTTCTGAGGTAAAAATCTGTAAAACAAGAACTAATTCAAACAAACTTTACCTTTAAAACATGTGGTATCATACCATATAAGCTACACAACAAAGTTACAGGACCAGTTCTTTATCAACACTAGTCGACATGAAAACACAAAGTCAAATTACATCAAATGGCCTAAACTTTTCAGAAGAAGAACATCCTATTTAGGTTACAGCTTTTCTTAGATTAATTAGTTCTACAACAAGCTACTTACCTGCTTTGTAGTCATACTCAGTTTTTTTATGTTATTTTCATCAATTTGGCCTTTTTTTATTCTTCCGATGTACCGAGATATGGTTGTGTGGCAAATGTTGTGCTTTCGAGCTGCTTCTCTAACTTTTATTTTGTGTACCAGCACATCATTAACGGCATTTGAAATAGCATCACTAGAATAATTACCTTTTATTGATTTATTTTTTTTAAAAGTAGGCATGTTTCTGTTGAAAAAATTAAGTTACAGGGCTTTTTTGACTGTAGACAATAATCAAATTATTCAGGGACCTTTGCACCACTGGTGCATTGGTCCCTCGTCTCAATGGTGCATAGGTCCCTTTGTTGAATTTTTTTACTTTTATCCTCACAATAACCTAATAAGCATAGATATGTACAAAATCTTTTATCAACTTTTTGTAGAACAAATAACCACTAAAATACAACATAGGTAATCTTGAAGCCTATTAACAACTCCACGTTATACACTTCGAAACTGCCTGTTAAAATTTTTCTTTCATCACTCAAAACCACAAAATTAACTCTTGCATCTAAACCACGAGGATTTTTTCGACGATAGTCCACAAGCAGTCTTTTGTATTAAACTTAATCTGAAAAATGAAAAAATAAATTTAATTTTTTTTAGGGGGCAGAGATATAGCGCTGGTGCATTGGTTCCACATCTCCCCTACTATTTCGTGAGCCGGAAAAACAACAAAGAGAGTTTGTTACATTAAACTTTACCAACCGTTGTCTAAATTTTTTAAAACTTTTTAGGTTTTGAGTAACAACATTGTAAAACTCTAATTGACTGCAATTTAATGTGAAAAGAAATTACCAACGTGGATCACAAAAGAGACAAGCTAAGAGGAGTAGCTGAGGCAGCCAGAAATTCTCAGCGACTGAGTTCGTGGCTAACTCGACCAGAAACATCCAAGGCAGATGAACAAGATGTTAGCATACGTGAGACAGAATCTACTCCCCAACTTGTTGACGTTAACAGTTTCAAACTTCTACCGACGAGGGAAAAACTCGTCTAAACCTGCGCAGTCAGGTATTCAAAAATTTGATTGTTTTGGATCAACAAATGATTTAATAGCGTTTGAATTTGTCAAAACAATTTTGGTTACACAATTTTTAACCACGAAACTATTTGAAATCAGAAACAATTTAACTAGATTTACCAAATGATCTATACCTTATTCAAATAGAAAGAAAAATAAATACAAAAGGATTAATAGAAAAACATTACTAACGCAAATAAACTTATTACAAAACATACCTAACCCTACTCTAGCTAAATCAGCGTATAAACAAACATTAACCTAACCCTAAAATAGCTAAGCTAAAATTGACCACGTTAAATGAATGAAAAACTCAAATTTTGACGCAATATTACGGCACTATAAACTGTTTTTAAAGTCAAATGAAGGAAAATTCTAGGTTAGGAAATGCTATAAAAAAGTTACTTAAACAAAGCTTTTAAGAACAAAATTACGCGCCGCGAGAGACCGAACAGAAAGAAAACAAATTACGATACTGAATAACTAAATTGAAGGATTAGCGACGCGATTTCAAATACAACAAAAACGGTAAAGTTAAAACAATAAATAACAAAATTTAAAACATATAATAATCTTTTTGCCAAGCGGGAGGTTTTACTGTTCGCCTTCTTGACGGGACCTCACATCTTGGCGCATCATCCGTCGCAACAATAGTACCAATGAAGAAAATTCCGATATTTTAAAGATGGATTAGATACAAGCAAGAATGATGACTTTCTCACTATTATTGTAAACTCAAAGATCAAGAAAGCAATTATTGCAACAGGTCCAAAACAACCTTAAGGACCTTTTCCTAAGATTTGCTCCAAAGCGGTTGTTTATTTTCAATAAATTATTATCATTATGTAACACAATCAGGTCTAAAACTACAAAGAAATTGGTTAAGTATTTTATAGGAACTTTGGAAGAAACTGATGCCGAGGATTTATTTTTTTTACTAACCTATGTGTCAACACAAATTATTAAAAATTTGGCGACTACATCAAAAAATAATTCACATCCTAATAAAGCCTGTTTCTTGAAATATGATTCAAAAAAAGTATATTCTACAGTGCTTATAATAAATTAGTATATTTTGTTTAACTTAGTTAAAGGGGAGATTAGGGACCATTAAGTGCAAAGGACGGTCGAATCTAATTTGAAGAAAAACCGATTGGAGTGAGAGTAAAAAAGAATCAAAACTAGTTGCTCAAAGAGATGAAAAGAAAAAAATGCCGCGCAAATTGTTCTTGCGGACCCAAAAATTTTTTAATTTTTTAAAAATTTGTTGAAATACTTAAGAAGAACTTAATTTTTTGGAACCAACTAGTTTTTCTCTAAAACTAACTCTCTTTCTCCCTACTGTAACTCTCACTCCAATTGTTTTTTCTTCGAGTTAGACTCGACCACAAAAGGCCTTGAATCATGGTCCGATTCTCCTAAATTAAACGCTATAGGAGTTGACAGTCATGCGTAAAAATTAAGAGTATAAAAATTGTTTAAACTGCACATGTGTGACAATCAATTGTTTACGAAATACTTGGCAGGTAAAACTAAGTTTTTGTAGCTGGATTATAAATATTTTATAGATATTTTGTAGAATATTTTGTAACTTCATAGATTTCGTTTAGTCGCTGCTGCCTTATTTACAATCTTTATTTGTACTTGCACTTGGAGTAATTTCAAGTTAATTGTGGGTAAAACCAAAAAAAATTTTGCCTCTTAGTACTTTTTATTTTTTCCTTTAAAAAGTTATTTAAATTAGGATGCTTGTAACGCTTTGCGCCTTAGTAAATTTAAAGTTATTTGGGGTGTCCCTTGGCTTCCGGACCAATGGGCTACACTTAAAATGCCTTTACGTCAATATTTTTACATAATTTACCATATCAGTAGACTAAATAGAAAATACAGATTTAATCGTTTTATATACATCATGAAAAGAAATTGCAGTCTACAAATTGTATTATCATATATGGTGATGCCAATTTATAGTTATTTATTTTTTTTTAAGTAAGAATTTTTGGTCTAGTTTACAAGATCTATACCATAGACCAGAGGTGGGTAACTTGCAGACTCTGTGACAAAACGATTTTGTATCAATGACTACTGCTAATAAGAGCAAACCTTTTTTTAGATCACTTCATTTAGGGAATGAAAATCAAGAAAACCAGGACAGATTTAAAGTGATTACATTATTTTTTTTAGATAGTTTAACTTATCCAGTCTCCTTTGTCCAAAATTTTAAAATCTGGCCTGTAATAGCAAAAAGGTTCTCCAGTCTCCACCTTTGCAATAAACTATTAATAAAAAACTGTAATATAAATAAATCAATGTTGGTGTATAATTTTTGATAAAAAAACTTCAATAATACATTATTCAAGTTTTAAGTAGATGGCATTTATTAATGATGTCTTAGGCAATGAACCTTTGGGCCATATCCAATGGTGCTGCAAATAAATGGCTCAATGGTCCTTTTTTTTTGTTATTAAGAATTTTTATCTTTGTCAGCAGCATGGTCGAGTGGTTAAAGTGCTGGGCTTGTGACCAACATGGCCTCAGTTCAAAAGCCACTTGCACCATTCTGTTGTCTCCTTGGGAAAGACACTTGACGGCACTTTTCCCTGCTTGGTGGTCTTGGCAAGCAGTTCTTAAATTTAAATCATATCTCTTAAATTATAAGCAGACAGCAATATCTTGGTATCTCCAGAAGCAGGTTGGGGTAATTGCCTACTAGAGATGTGCTTAACTGTTACTTTTAAATAACTGTTATTAACTGCTACTTTTAAAATTTTAACTGTTACTTTTAACTGTTACTTTATATTCAATAGGCCAACTAAAAATTAACCGATAGCGATTGTACGTTATTACCATATCAAAGGCAGAAACAGATAAGAAAAAAAATTGTTACATTACAAATTTTGTAACGTTATTAAATTTTTGTTATTGGTTAGTTCTTAGTTGGATTAGTGCAGCAGTTCCCAAACTTTTTTTTTCACGGCGCCCTTTGAAGACTTAACAATATTTGCGGTGCCTTAATGAAAAAAAGGTATTCAGTTCCATTACTTCTTTGAACAACCTTTTTTTCTCCGAAAATCAGGGTGTTCTCTAAAAAAAAAAAAGGTCTTCACTTCGATTTTATATCTGATTTTACAAATAGCAAAGCAGATGAGAGATTGCTAGTTTTTCGAAAAAGAAAAAGTTTTAAAAGAATTGAACGTGGATCATAACAGTTAACCTCTTAACTGTTACTTCTTAACTGTTACTTTGCGATTTGCTTCGCTATGTGTAATACAAATGTAAAGCAGTCGAGAAATTGCTAGTTTTTCGAAAAACAAAAATTTTCAAAAGAATTGAGCTCTAAGATAGCATGGCCTGAATAATAACAGTTAACCTTTTAACTGTTACTTTGCGATTCACTTAACTGTTAATGTTCAGTTAGAAAATTAACTGTTACTTTTTAACGAACTGTTATTTTTCGCACACCTCTATTGCCTACCTTATGTATTAGTGCCTCCATTGCTTTCCTATGAGTCAGGAGGATAAATATAGAGATTAAAATAAAAATAAAATAAGAAAATATCTTATTGTAAAATAAATAAAAAAAATTAAAAAAATATCTTATTGTATTACATTGCAAAGATAAAAAAAAAAAATGTTGCTTTTAGCAATAGCAAAAGATGAAGAAGACTTAGATTGTGTAATTTTTTGAAATGTCATGTTTTTTCAAATTTTTATGCATGTCTGAATGAGTTAGAACTAGAATTTTAATGGGCTATAAGGTTTTCAGGCAATTTTTCTTTTGAATCAAAAGCTATAATAAAAAAAACTGAGTTCTGTTCAAATGATCAGTAATCTCCCTTACAGTTACAAGCATTGGAGTGCTTGTTATGTACCTTGTTGTAATTTACTTTTTTTAAATTATGTATATGTTCTAAATAATACCAAAATATACTAACGTATGTTCAGATATTAAAGATATTTTCAAAAGATTCCAGATATATTTAAAAATTTTTAAAAGAGCTTCAGTCAGTATGATATGAAATACAAGTTTTACTGATAATAAAATTTAAGAAGATGGAAGTCCAAAACAAAGGAAGTGAAACTTTTGAAAAAACTGATATTGATGATTTACATAAGCCGATCTCTACAATTCAAGTGAGTTATCTTTAGCAAGGCCTCTCAAATTTTTTGTTCTATGGCCCCATCTTGCTAGATACCTTTATGTTAATGACAAGAAAACAATAAATTCCCATACTAAATCTCAAGTAAATTTTTAACTTTGATGAAACCATGCCATTATACAAAATCTGCAAGGTCCCTTATAAAATCAACTTAATTGATTTAAACATTAGCTAAAACATATTCTGCATGCTACTGTTACAGTGACACAATAAAAGGATTTTTCAATACTTTGCTTCCAGGGCCACTGGAATTTTTTTGTTTAAGAGATCAAATCTAAAAAAAAATGGTACTAAACAAAATTTTAATTCTCTTTGTATGTTTTTATTGTTTATTTCATTTTCTTTTTGTCAAGTGTTGGATTTAGCTGGAACACCCTGTACAGTATGTGTATTAAATTACAAAAGACATGCAAAGAATTTTTATTAAATTAAAAAAAAACTCAACAGCCTGTTTCACCTTTATGGCTTGTCAGGAGGCAACTGTTACTGCTTCAAGTTTTTATTGAGCTCTTTACTGACAATCTTATCACTTTTATTACAGTATATATATAAACACAAAAAATATTGTGACTAAAGTAAATACTAAATTTATATTCAGGACAAATGGCTTCTAGTTCCGGAATTTCTTAAAGTCAAAGGATTAGTAAAACAACACATAGATTCCTTTAACTATTTTATAAATGTTGACATAAAAAAGATGGTTAAAGCCAATAAACGAGTATTAAGTGATGCTGATCCTAATTGGTATCTTGAGTACTTAGATATTCATGTTGGTAAGTTTTTGTTGCTTTCAAAATGTTAAATTTAGTAAATTGATCAGATTTTTATCATACTGTATTTCTATTTTATTTGCACTATTTTAATTCGCTTTTGAACAAGCGTAAAGTACATGTTTCAAGTTTTTCATGCATTTTTGTGAGATAAAGTTGACAATAAGAACAAAAATCATCTTAATATTGCACTTTTTTTACTACTGGCTTTACAGATTATTTGAAAATAAAAGTTGTTAATTTCAATACTAACTATAATTTTAATATATTTTAAGCTTTTAATAATGTATTAACTATGGTTTTACTGTATTCTCATTTTAAATACTTTCCTGTATGATTGAATAGTATCTCTTTTACTTTATGCACGCAAATCGAAACTAAAAGGCACGTAACTTTTCGGCGGGACAAATTCGGCAAAAAATTAATTAATTTTTGTTTAATTTCACTAGCGTTGAAACAACAGCAAAAAAGTTTTGTAAGGTCACTAATACAATTTTATACTACACTTTATTTTTAACGTGCTAAACTCATAATCACCATTGACGCATATTTAAAAGTAAACTGATGCCAAAACTTATTTATATTATCTTTTGTTCAACTGCAAGAATAAAAATTCACATTTAAAAGTTGTTAAATGCGTTAAATTTAGGTATGTTCCTATTAAGCAATTTACGACCAAATTTTAAAGTCGTACTTTTCGATTTAAGCGAAAAAACTCTGGGCAGCGAAAGAGAATTAAACAGCTTAGAATAATGTCCGAACATTTAATATCATTTCTTTTATCACCTCAGGGTGCAATCCGCCACTTGAAATCGTGCAATCCGCCGCATGTTGGCCACCCCTGCGCTAAGCGAAGCAACGAAAATCAATAAAAGAAACGAAAAATACTCTATTTCACGGTCGCAGTGGAAACGAGCCATAAATCATCATTAAGTACTTTTCTGATTCGCCATGCGCGCCGACCAGAATAGATTTGTAGAAAAATGTTTATATACTGTTTAGGTCTTAATATGACGTCATAAGTTTTGTAGGCTTGCAAAACTTTTTTTTTTTAAAATAAAAAACACGCTATGTTAAACGACCTTGGTTTAAAAATTTAACTATTTAAGTACTGTAATACCTTTGTTTAATTTAAATAATCGAAATTATACGATTGTAAATTCCAATAGATTAATATTTGGCTAGGAACATACCTAAATTTAACGCATTTAACAACTTTTAAATGCGAATTTTTATTCTTATAGTTGAACAAAAGATATTACAAATAAGTTTTGGCATCAGTTTACTTCAAATATGCGTCAATGGTGATTATGAGTTTAGCACGTTAAAAATAAAGTGTAGTATAAAATTGTATTAGTGACCTTACAAAACTTTTTTGCTGTCGTTTCAAACGCTAGTGAAGTTAAATCAAAATTAATTAATTTTTTGCCGAATTAGTCCGCCGACGAATTGACTTGCCGACGAATTTGTTTCGTCGAATTGTTTCCCGCCAAATAGTCTTGCTTCGACATGGAGCACAAGGTCTGACCATTTCAGATGATAGAAGCCGGTGGTGGCTCCACACCATCACAGCCAACAACTGATACGGGCAGTACAGGATCAAAATCAAGATCCGGGCAGTACAGGATCAAAATCAAGATCCGGGCATCCGGGCAGTCCTCACCCCGGAGTGGATGCTCGTCCAAATGCCAACGAGGTTTAAATCTCTTAGCTCCTAAGAGAGAAAGATTGTAGCGAATATAGTTCTCTTTTAAGAGAGAAGGAAAAGATAAATGTGATTGTGAAATGAAGAAAACAAGAAAAAAATTTTAAATGAGAGAAGAAAGTTTTAAGAAAGACACTGACGGCCGATAGCATCAAACGATCCCAATTTGCTACAAGTTTTTAATCATGCTGCGTACTTTCAATGATGACTCCGCTTAAAACAAAAAGCAGCAACCGGACCAAAATTAATATAGATATAAGCAAAGTTGGCCAATGCAAAGAATAAAATTTTAATTAAATATTTACTTGTTGGTGTTACACCTTCTCTAAGGCTAGTTTTCCTTTAAGCCATCTCTTAATTCTTACATAATTCCAACCTGAACCTCGACTGTTTTCAAGGGTTTTTTCCACTGACTATTGAACCATGTCCATGTTGTCATTTTATATAGTTTTTATGAACTTAATGATCATAATTAGAATGGTTGTTTGTGTATGTTCATGTCCAAAACTACAGCAACAATTCGTTTGAAAACCTTGTATTGTCGTAGTTTTTTTTGTGATTTTATAATAGATGATTTGTAAAGCAGGGTGAACTGAATGTGTTACGTTTAAAACCATGTTGACAACAAATTTTCTGTGAAGTATGGTTGTATTTTCTAATGTTTTACAATCGATGAGAAGAATGATACAAGTTGGTCTTTGTTTGATTTTGAATTAAAGAATGATTGTGGCAAGTTTTTAAGAGCGTGTTATTGTATAAGTGTTGAAACCAATTGCAGTTATCTTGGGTGTTTTATATTTTGATAAAGTATCTAATTGAGGGATCTGTATCTGGATCATCAAATTTGAATTATTTTAGATAAAGTTTTTGAAACAGATGTATGAGACACAAATATATAGTTTTGTTACCTTTTTATAATTCGAACTCCAAGAAAACAAATTTATTACATTAAACCTTTTATTTAGGCACTCCTGATATTGAAGAAAGTTTTAATGTAACAAGGGCTGTAGCACCACATGAATGCAGGCTTCGAGATATGACTTATTCAGCTCCTATCACTGTTGACATAGAATATACAAGGGGACAACAGCGTGTTATAAGAAAAGAACTGCTTATTGGCCGGTATTTTGTTTTTAGATTTGACTCTTTTGCTTTTACATTTCATTTACTCTACAAAACCGTATTAGAGTCCTTATATTTCTTTACAGAATGCCAATAATGCTTCGTAGTTCGAATTGTACGTTAACAGGCAAAAGCCCTGCAGAATTGGCTACTCTTAATGAATGTCCATATGATCCTGGCGGCTATTTTGTTGTCAAGGGAGTTGAAAAGGTATTGCTTATTGCAAAAGAAAATGTGAAGAATCTCTGCAATCCAAATAAGCTTTATAGTTTTCAGTCCTTATTTCTTTGAAGGTCATTTTGATTCAAGAGCAAATGTCGAAAAATCGAATGATAGTAGAGAAGGACCGGAAAGGCTTATGTGCTTGCTCAGTCCATAGCTCGACCCACGAAAAGAAAACCAGAGTAAACGTGCTACAGAAAAAAGGACGTTTTTACGTGCAGCAAAACGTTCTGACTGAAGACATGCCGGTCTGCGTAATTTTCAAGGTAGCAGCACAGCTCAAAAGGATTTCCATGTTCGTTTTTGTCTAACGGCGAGTTTCTTTTCCAGGCAATGGGTGTTGAAAGCGATATGTTAATAATGCAACTGATCGGAACCGAAGAAGCGGTGATGTCGTATTTCGTTGCCTCAATCGAAGAATGTCACAAGCTTGAGGCAAGATTAGTCAACCTAAAGCGGTGGCGGGCAACTTAGAAAGGCAAAAGCCACGTGGGAAAATACTGCGGTTGTCATGAGGTTTTTATTTTCAAAAAAGCAAAGAAGTCCGTTTACATCATAGGCCTAAAACGCTTTTTTCGTCTTATCGAATTAAAACTAAAATAGTCAAAAATGAAGAAGGGCCGAACAGAATGAGGCAAAAGACCACAGGTTGTCCGCCCTAGTTTTAGAGCGTCTGTTCAAATGCATCAAGCTCACTTGTTTTTTTTTTTGCATGGTAGATATTCACCCAACTTCAAGCTTCGCGTTACATCGGTACTAAAATTCGACGTCAACGAGGGTTTTTCGGTGCCCCATACCGGTCTCGCATCAACGAGGCTCGTGATTGGCTGGCGACGACCCTTCTGACTCACGTGCCAGTCGTTGATTGGAATTATCATTCAAAAGTAAGGTTGTAATCGCAATCCATTGTATAATTTTTAACTTCGGCAATTGGCTAAGCTATAACTCCACGAAAACTGTTTTTTTATCGATTTAAAGCTGATATGGAAAGAATTTCAAACATTATGCGATTTTATGCGACGTGAAACGTGCAGTTTAAGTACAATTTTAATTTATTCATTTGCTATTTGTCAAAAATTAAATACATAAAAAAAAATACTACAAGTTACAATAAGTAATGTTTGAAAGTGCCAAGTTAAATGTCCGTTGTTTAAAAAAACAATTATTATTGTTTATATTAGTATGACACTTAAGGCTAATAATATTTCGTCTGTTTGGTTCCTGCATTCTTTTTTCGAAAAGTGATCTTGATCTTATTTTGTTCTGTTATCATTGTATAACTGCTTATATTCAGGCTGTTTATTTGGCGTTGATGGTGCGTCGCGTGATTCTCACTCAGCTTGGTTTATTGGAGGTCGACGATCGTGATTATTACGGAAACAAACGAATGGAGCTCGCTGGCGGGGTGTGTAGCCTGTGTTAATCTCTTTCCAGTACGCTCTTATTTCTCCATTTTTTTTTTTATATTTTTGAACCTTTTTTTCCAGCTCGTGTCACTCTTGTTTGAAGATTTGTTCAAACGATTTAACGCTGAACTAAAAAAAATCGCCGACCTAACTATCCCAAAGCCGAGAGCAGCTCAGTTCGACATTGTACGTCACATGCGTCAAGATTTGATTACGTCATCGCTGGTTAACGCCATATCAACCGTACGTGCTGATTGTAACTCGTGTTTTTGCCGTTGAAAAACGTCAAAGCAAAACCTGGTATTTTGTAGGGCAATTGGGTTGTGAAGCGTTTCAAAATGGAACGAAAAGGCGTCACCCAGGTGCTTTCTCGTCTTTCATACATATCAGCATTGGGTATGATGACCCGGATTGCGTCCCAGTTCGAAAAGACTCGCAAAGTAAGCGGCCCCCGGTCGTTACAACCTTCGCAATGGGGCATGCTCTGCCCGTCGGACACCCCCGAAGGAGAAGCTTGCGGTCTGTAGAAGTTGAATAATTTTTGTTGTCTACCAACTGTTCGATTCTATCAATCTTTTATAAACGTCATAAACAATTGAAAAAAACTTGAATTTGCGGGCTCGCTTGAACCGCGCGATGTCCTTTCGTTTGTTGATTCAACGTTTTCGAATTTCGCTTCTTTCATGGCATTCAAGCAAGTGACAATCACTTGGCAATCAACAACTGATTCGTTCTTTCAGGTCTGGTGAAGAACCTTGCGCTAATGACCCACATCACAGTGGACGTTGAGGAGGAGCCGACTCATCGTCTTCTTCTCAACCTCGGAGTCGAGGACGTTTACACTCTCGGAGGTTTTTTTCTTTTTTACTTACGTTTAATTGGTGTTTAAGTTTAATTAATGAAGTTGAACTCGTAAGGTTAACCGTTAACTTGATTCTGTTTATTAACTTATTGAAATAGTTATAAAAATAAAACGAAAAGTTAAAACAAAACAATTACCAGGGTTGCGGAGTCGTAAGATTTAAGATTTGACTCCGACTCCGCAATAAGAGCAATAGGATTTTGAATAGGAAAACCATATTTTCGAAGGAGCAAACCGGGACACTCGTTAGTAGAAAAAAATTTGTCCCTAAAAAAAGGTCATCACCTCGAATCAGTCTCGGATTTCATGATTTTTGACCCAAAAAACAAGCGTTGTCTTAAAAATTGGTTCTCACTTAATATCTGTCTCCGATTTCTTGCATTTCGTCCCCCCCCAAAAAATTTGGAAGATATTGGATATTGAAAAGTGTTCTTTAAAAAAAATTGGACATCAGGAGTCGGAGTCGAACAGAATATTTCGACTCCGACTCCTTAAAACCTCCAACTCCACAACCCTGACAATTGCAATATTACAGGAAACTTACGATGTTTTATCATAATTAAAACAGAATTTTAACGTTAACTAAATGATTTTTACTGAAGATTATCTCTATTACATTCTGTGACATAGCCACATCGCAGTATGATAATGGGCGTAATATCGCGTGATCATGCGATAAGGAACAGCAAGATGTGAAATCCAAAGATGTATAGATACTACAAGGGTGGTCGCTAGAAAAGCGGAAAATTTGTCAAACAGCTATTTATTTTTACAAAGAATAACTTTTACAAAGTTTTTCAAATACTTATGTTATATTACACTCATAGATGCTCAAAATGTCGTCCGTGCACTTCAGAGCAGCGTCTTAACCTAGAAATCCAAGCTCGTGTAGCGTTTTGAAGGGTAACTTGGGGGATATCATTCCAAGCTTGTTTTCGCTCATTTCCTGATGTCGCTCAGTGAGGAGGTTACATTTCATTCGACGATAGCATTTCAGTTCACTTTCTTTGCTAATTTCAAACACTGATGTTTTCGATATATTGAGATGTCGAGCGATTTCTCGTTGACTGAAATGACGTCTTTCCATTGCACCGTGTCGTACAGGTGAAACAGCCAAATCTTTCACCGTGGCACGTGCCTCGTCCAAAATTCGTTTCTTTGGACCCGTTCCTTTTTGGTGTGTACCAGCTACTTAAGGCCTTCTCGTTTCAAAGTTGCAGCAACACTATCAAACTGATGCCTTGTAATCGTTGAAAAAAATTCGGTAACACAGCTAGACATTTTGTCAGTCCCTAAGTCGGATTTTCACTTTTGAAAAGAATAATCACTTGCCTTTGAAAGTCTGAAAGCTGTTTCCTGCTTCTTTTCATGATGTGGGTATCAAAGTAGAAATGAGTAAGCAAGATAACAAACACTTCAAAGAACCAAACAAAGAACTTTAAAGAACAAACAGAACAGTCAAAGACACTTCAAAGAACCAATCAGAGGCCAGCAATCACGCATTTTATGATCTCATCTGACCTTCAAATTTTCCGCTTTTTTAGCGACCACCCTGTAATATAATGACTACAGTTATATTTCGTATGAAAATATGAAATTATATTTTTGGCTATGCAGTTAATTGCTGCAACTGCTAAACTTTAAACTTTGTCAAATCGGAGTAACATGAACACCTTACCCCGACCACTTAGTATATCTACGTGGTTTTGTGAACAAGTTGCTTGTTTCAAAAAAAAAAAATACGTCGAGTCTGCAAAACGCCCGTTTGGACAAACAATTTATTTTTGTCGCGTAACAAACAAAAGAGAAATCAAACACGACACAGCACTGCATGGCAAAAACAACGACAGGGAAGCTGCGAATCTTCCGCTCGTCGAGTGGAACAGCTGCCCGACTAGTCTTCGCGTGCTCGTCCGTTAACCGCAGGTTCTTTCAGGCGAGGAAATTCATTCCAAGCTTTCTTACATGGTATTCCTCAATGGGAACGTGGTCGGAGTGATTCGGGATCCGGAATACCTGGTCACGACGCTCCGCTTGATGAGGAGGCACGGATATTTGAACGACTTCATATCCGTCTCGACTAACCGAGCTCAACGCACCGTTTACGTGTCGTCGGACGGCGGAAGGTTGTGCAGGTGGATTCCAGTTTCTATGTTTGTCGGCGAATTCGTGTTTGACGACGTCACAATGTGGTGCTTGTCTTCTGGATATAACCTGCGTGGGGTTTGTTTTTTTGCGGAACGCTTTGTTTTGGGGGATGAAGTCGTATGATTTATGCGAAATCAACAGTAGTTCTTATTTTTTCTTGCATTTAAATCAGGGGTGAGGAACCTACGGCCCACAACAAGATATTTCAATGCTGCCCGCATGTGGTGCTTTTTCGCTTTATTAACAACCAGGGTATAACAATGGAAGCGTGTTCCGTCGAGTCGCTAACTTTTTTATTAAATCAACAAAAAAATTATTGCACCCCTCATCTAATGTTTTAATTTTGGGAGGCGCCCCGTTAGTAAAATTAAGTTTCCCGCCCCTGGTAGCGATCTGCAAAAATAACCGATCATATAGATTTGTTGTGCGAGCAAAGCGGTATGACGATACTTTTGTTCTGTAAGACTTGTTTAAAAAATATGTAGAGAAGATAGAGATAAATTGTAGGGCTAGTGCGCGTGGACTGTTGCGACATATTAAATAAAGTATTTATAAATATGAAATACATTCTTCTAAATAGAAAAAAGAAAAAAACTTTACTCGACTGAATCAATTTACTACATTAGACCTTACATATTGGTGAAAAACTCGAAATCGAAAGTGACTCGGAAGCACATCGAGGATTTGAAATGCGGCCTCTCTTCGTTTGAGGATTTTCTCCGGTCTGGTCTGATCGAGTTTCTCGATGTTAACGAAGAAAACGACTGCAACATTGCGCTCGAGGAAAAGCTGATCAACGCGTGAGTTTGTTTTCAGCTGAAACTAACTTTTACTCAATACCGATTTGTTTGAATCAAATCCTTTGTTATTACTATAAACACTGTTACCAGGGATATTACTTAGTTTAAAATTCATTTGTTCTTCTGGTAGACTTAGCAAGTTAAACTTCAACAAATAACAGAAGGCGTAATATATTTATCAAAGAAAAACTGAACATGACGTTTCGTCCGTTACATCGAGCGGACTTCATCAGGTAAAAACAACATATTTAAAATTCACAATGCACAACGTATTTAAAAACCAAGAACACACACAAAAAAAAACTAATAAACACAAGGTGAGAGGCGAACATACATAACAATTTAATAACTACTTCGTGCAATAGAAACAAATTTAACGGGTTGAAAACCCATCCATTATGAGATTTTTCTAAATATTTTTGGAAAAACATTCCAATCTTTGTCATTTATTGAATTTTTTGTACCACTGATATATAATGATTCTAAAAATTTTCGTTTATCATAATCAATGTTGTAATTCAATATTTCAAAATTCCCAAAATCAATCCTATGTTCACATTTAAAACAATGTTTAACCAATGCAGCTTTTTTATTTAAATCATCTTCTTTTAATTTAGCCAAAGTAATCGGTTTCAAATCGCGTTTATGTTTAGACAAGCGAGTGTTAAAGCATCTGCCCGTACACGAACAATCTTTACAATGAATTTTATAAATTGCACCACGCTTATATTTTTAATCCACAGAGTCTTATTTTGGGTCAAATATTTCCAATTGTTTTATATGGGTAAGTATACACGCCAATATTAAATTTTCTCAAAATTCTAGACATTTCATCACTAAGACCTTTAATATATGGTAAACCAACATAGTTATATTTCTCTTCATTTATGCGATCGCTTTTATACACTTTTTTATGCATAATTTCTTTTTTCATTTTATTCAATAATCAATCTGGGTAATCATTATCACGTAAAGCATTACAAACACATTTAACGTCATCGGTCTTATCTCAATAATTTGAAATTAATTTAGAAGTAGCCCGGAACAATAGTGTTTTAACCAAACCAACTTTTTGAATGAATTAATATTTAAGTATCTAGTCGTATGTTTTTTATAGGCTTTTGTAGTTAATTGACCATCGTTACGAATTAATAATACGTCTAAAAATGGAATAGCATTCTCAACTTCTTGTTCGACCGTAAATTTAATACTATCCTCAATATTATTTACAGGGTGAACACGCCAAATGTAGACTGATTAAAACTATATTTCAGTAAGTAAAATGGGACATTTTTAAGAAAATAAGAGTTCAAATATTTCAGAATAATGATGATATTGTCATTTAACTACGCATCACTCGAAATAACCGCCTTTGTTTTGAATTACACTACGCAATCTACTTGGGACCTTTGAACAGATTGCACGAATGGTTTGGTATCTATTTGCTTCCAACATTTAACCAACTTGCGTTTCAGCATGTCAACATTTTTATGAGATTTTGCGCAAGCATTCTGCTCCAATATCGACCATATTCCAATATCCATTGGGTTGAGATCGGGAGAAGATGGGTTGAGATCGGGAGAAGATGGGGGCCATAAATCTTTAGCCCAAAAGTTCTTGAAGTTTTTTCGCAAAAATCCTGTACCAATTTAGCTGTATGAGAAGTAGCCCCATCTTGTTGGAATGTCACACCAGTATTCCCAAATATCTCATCCACCCATGGAAGGACCTTATTTTTAATCATTTTGAGATAGACATGTTGATTAATTTTAACCCCTTTATCAATAAAGATAAGCGGAGTCTTTTGACCACAAGATTTTGTCTACACTTGGTGTGTTCACCCTGTATAAATTTATGAAAAGATGCCACCTCGGTTTTCTTTGAAACAACAAAAGTATCATCAATGTAACGTAGCCAAATGCGAGGTGGGGACGCAAATTCTTTTCGCATTTTATTTTCAATCGATTCCATAACCAAATTAGCCACAATAACGGAAATAGGAGAAACCATCGCAATACCAAAAATTTGACGATAAAATGTTTTAGGAAAACATAAATAAGTGTTGTCTAAACATAAATCTAAAGCATTCCTAATTTCGTTGATATTTAATTTACATCTAATCTTTAATTCATTATCACATTTTAGACGATCAAAAATAACTGATTTAGCCATATGTACAGGTTTTCAGTCTCACAGAGTTATATTCCTAAAACTGATATATTAGCTAATATTGAGAAAGGAATAAAGAATTAATAGAACAATACAGCTTCTATAATAAGAAGCAAAGTTGTGGAAGTATTAAATAAGAAACACAGAAGTATTCCAAATTTATCGATTAAGAGAAAAAGGCATCGAAAAATTTATGAGATGACAAAAACATTGTGATTACAAAAGCAGATAAAGGTAATCGTACAGTTATTATTGATAAAGAAAAATACGAAGAAAAAATTTTTAAATTGTTAAACGATAAAGATACTTACGTTATATTAAAAAATATTGAACATAAATTAAACAAATTTATTTTTGATTTATATAAAATTGATCTTTATCTCAAAAAGAATATTTTTATTTACGAAGCACTGATGCTATTGCGCCACGCATATATGGGTTACCAAAGATTCATAAACCAGACTGGCCTCTTCGACCAATTGTTTTGTTCATTAATTCACCTTCTAAATTTGTGGCTAAAATATTAACACCTTTTGTAAATTCCAATAATTTATAATAAAAAATTTATTCGAATTGATCGATAGAATATCTAACTTTAAAATTAATGATAACGATTTGATGCTTTCTTTCGATGTTATATCTTTTACAAAAATTCCTGTACATAAGCTAAATCAATTATTTTTGATCGTCTAAAATGTGATAATGAATTAAAGATTAGATGTAAATTAAATATCAATAAAATTATAAATGCTTTAGATTTATGTTTAGACAACACTTATTTATGTTTTCCTAAAACATTTTATCGTCAAATTTTTGGTATTGCGATGGTTTCTCCTATTTCCGTTATTGTGGCTAATTTGGTTATGGAATCGATTGAAAATAAAATGCGAAAAGAATTTGCGTCCCCACCTCGCATTTGGCTACGTTACATTGATGATACTTTTGTTGTTTCAAAGAAAACCGAGGTGGCATCTTTTCATAAATTTATAAATAATATTGAAGATAGTATTAAATTTACGGTCGAACAAGAAGTTGAGAATGCTATTCCATTTTTAGACGTATTAATAATTCGTAACAATGGTCAATTAACTACAAAAGCCTATAGAAAACCTACACATGCGACTAGATACTTAAATTTTAATTCATGTCATAATTTCTCTCCAAAAGTTGGTTTGGTTAAAACACTATTGTTCCGGGCTACTTCTAAATTAATTTCAAATTATCGAGATAAGACCGATGAAGTTAAATGTGTTTGTAATGCTTTACGTCAGTGATTCCCAAACTTTTTTTACTCGCGTACCATTTTGAGCTTTTGTACAGTGTTTGTGTAACACCTACGTTACAACTGACCAGAATATCTCAAACTAAAAAGCATACATCAGTAAATAAGAAAAATTAGCATGTAGCTGTATTAAAGTTAAACGAACATCAGTCCAGGAAGACATAAAAAGCCAAAAAATGAGCAAAACACAGCAAATAGTTTTAATGCGATGGATGTAGTTGTTTTTTCTCCACCAGCTGGTCAATGCGAGGAACAGCTTCGCTGACAGCGCATCGAAAATCATGTTCAGGCGTTCCAAGACGATTTCGGCTTTTCGATTTGATGGTCATCAAACTCGAAAACCCTTGTTTGCACTTCCACGTAGATAAATAGCTAAAATAAATAGCTGGGAAACAGCGGGACGGGCTAGGTTAGGGTACGATGATGCCATGCTTAATCAGAAATTGATAGGACAGCATTCTTTATGTTTTATTTTTGCTGTCTCATCAGTTTAAATGTCAATTAGTTCTTCTTGTTCTCCGGTCCCACACGCACATCAGCTGGATCAATGAAAAATGGGTTGATGGAGTAAGCACAGCATGCAACATCAGGAAAGTAATTCAATAGCTCTGTCTTAAGTTGAGAAAGATGGCCA
Source organism: Diplosoma virens (assembly GCA_963680785.1). Lineage (NCBI taxonomy): Eukaryota > Metazoa > Chordata > Ascidiacea > Aplousobranchia > Didemnidae > Diplosoma > Diplosoma virens. Next base: position 18,737,946 of record OY796893.1, read on the forward strand.
ATAATTTCTTTAGAAATGCCACCATCAGGATTTTTCTCTACGGAAGTGAGGCATTTAAACATTCCGTAGCTTTGGTTGTTAACATTCTTTGCCCAGCTTACGAATGAGTGCTCTCAGCTTCGAAATGAACTCTTACAGTTAGATTGGATCCTTGAAACGACAGGTTGAAGTTGTTCAGAACTTCGAAAATGTCCGATAGATATGCCAATCTGTAAGAAAATCTTTTGCTCTCCAGGTCGTTTTGAAAATCATGATTTTTTTCCTTGAAGAATTTGAGAAGCTCATCTCGCAGTTCAAACAGGCGCCTTGTTGCATTACCTTTGGACAGCCAGCGCACCTCTGTGTAGTAGAGAAGACCGGTGAAGTCGGAACTGAGATCCTCACGAAGACGTTTAAACAACCGAGTATTTAGGGCAGAAGTTTTTAAGAAATTTACCATTTTGATCACTCGGTTTAAACATGACAACATATTTTGTGGTAGCACTTTCGCGCAAAGGGCGAATCTATGAATGAAGCAATGAACGAAGGTCACGTTGGGTGCTGCAGCTGTCACATGAGCTTTGAATCCTGATTTATGTCCCAGCATAGATGGAGCTCCATCTGTTGTACAGCCAATCAACCTTCTCCAGTCCAGTTCATTTAGTTTGAAAAAATTGTCCAAACCTTCGAAAATATTCTTTCCTTTTGTTGTACCGGAAAGTTCCTTGCTCATCAGTAATTCAGTTTTTACAGAACTGTCTCGTGTATAACGAACTTACACAAGTAACTGTGCGTTATTTATTACATCCGTCGACTCGTCCAATTGTATGGAATCAAAATGATTGGAATTAAAGTAAGCTGAAGTTGCTCGCGTACCACCTCAAAGACTCTCGCGAACCACTAGTGGTACGCGTACCACAGTTTGGGAACCACTGCTTTACGTGATAATGATTACCCAGATTGATTATTGAATAAAATGAAAAAAGAAATTATGCATAAAAAAGTGTATAAAAGCGATCGCATAAATGAAGAGAAATATAGCTATGTTGGTTTACTATATATTAAAGGTCTTAGTGATGAAATGTCTAGAATTTTGAGAAAATTTAATATTGGCGTGTATACTTACCCATATAAAACAATTGGAAATATTTGACCCAAAATAAGACTCTGTGGATTAAAAATATAAGCGTGGTGCAATTTATAAAATTCATTGTAAAGATTGTTCGTGTACGGGCAGATGCTTTAACACTCGCTTGTCTAAACATAAACGCGATTTGAAACCGATTACTTTGGCTAAATTAAAAGAAGATGATTTAAATAAAAAAGCTGCATTGGTTAAACATTGTTTTAAATGTGAACATAGGATTGATTTTGGGAATTTTGAAATATTGAATTACAACATTGATTATGATAAACGAAAATTTCTAGAATCATTATATATCAGTGGTACAAAAAATTCAATAAATGACAAAGATTGGAATGTTTTTCCAAAAATATATAGAAAAATCTCATAATGGATGGGTTTTCAACCCGTTAAATTTGTTTCTATTGCACGAAGTAGTTATTAAATTGTTTTTATTAGTTTTTTTTTTGTGTGTGTTCTTGGTTTTTAAATACGTTGTGCATTGAGTGTTGTTTTTACCTGAAGAAGTCCTCCCGATGTAACGGACGAAACGTCATGTTCAGTTTTTCTTTGATAAATATATTACGCCTTCTGTTATTTGTTGAAGTTAACTTGCTAAGTCTACCAGAAGAACAAATCCTTTGTTGTCGAACATGCAAAACACTGAAATATTGTGTTTTTCAAATTTCAAATTTAAAACCGCCTTGCAAGTTTTCTTACTTTTTCGTTTAATTTCAGCTGAAATATTCAGGTCTAATTTGCGCTGTCATAAAAATTCTACTTTTGACGTGAGCTCAAGTAAAAAGATTTGATGCTTGATTCTTTGTCTTGCCCGCATCGGACGAGTCTCGAACCAACGATAGTTTACTTGCTCGTGTACTGTAATTAGTAGACAGTCACAGTTTCATGCTCTTAATTTGAACTGGGTGTCGTTCATGCAGCAAAACCACGCATATGGAGATCGAACCTTTTACAATACTCGGGGTGTGCGCTGGTCTGATTCCCTACCCCCACCACAACCAGTCCCCCAGGAACACGTATCAATGTGCTATGGGAAAACAAGCGATGGGTGAGGATTAAGGATATTTTGCTCCCCTTATTTCAAGTCGCCATCATTATGACCAATTCATGTTTTCAGGTACAATCGGCTATAATCAACAGCAGCGTATCGACACTCTCATGTACTTGCTCGTTTACCCTCAGGTTGGCGGTTTTTACTCTGAATTACGTCGCAAACATAGTCAAGTGTTACGATAAACCTAATCTTTATGATAAGCGATTTTTTGGATAATTGAACAAAATACAATCTTAAACAATCAATCGTAGCTTTGCTGATCACAAGCAATGACAGAAGTTTGTTTTCCACTGGCATTTGCACAGAACAAGGTGGTAACTCGGTTTTTTTGGTTGTTTTGAGGCTTGGAGCCTATCGTCCTGCCTAGATGCAAGCGCTTGCTTTGAATTTCTCTCATGTATATTATTGTTTCGTCAGCGTTGTAAACGTTGTCTTTGTGTTGTTGTGATTATCGGCTTCGCATAATCCTAAACAGCGTTCTGTTGTTACTGCCAAACGATTGCTCCGATCTGCTTTCGGAAATACTGAGATATTGCTGTCCGACTCGGGTTAAAATTGGATGTTGCTTACAAAAAGAGATGTAACTTTGCTTTTAAATCCGCTTATCAAGTCTGCCAAGCCGAAGGAAGGAAAGCAACTTTCGCCAACAGTTGCCTCGAGACTATGTCGATCATTGAAGAACTTCATATTTATCACACGATTTGCGAAAGATCAACATTTACGTCATGCATCTGTTTTTTATTTGATTTCAAACAACAAATTAAAAACTTCCATCATTTTGTATTAATGAAGTTTTTAAAAACGCTCCAGAGAATTTGCGCGAAAGAACTGCAGTGTAACGTTAAGACAAAACAGCAACAAAAGTTTCACGTCTTTCAGGCGCCATTAGTGAAAACGCGAACGATCGAATTGATCAATTTCGAGAAGCTTCCAGCTGGTCAAAATGCGGTCGTTGCTGTGATGAGTTACAGTGGATACGATATTGAAGACGCTCTCGTGCTCAACAAAGCGTCGTTAGACCGAGGTATCGTCGGCGCTTTTCTAATTTAAATCGCTTCTAAGCAGAAAATTTAGCCCGCCTGCAACCGCAAATCGAATTTATATTATTAATTATTCTTCATTACGACGGCATACACCGCCAGGCTTGCGACGTCATGCTGTTAAATAAGTTATTTAGCTTCACTTACGATCCCAGTCGGTGCGAAATGCGAATGTTCATTGTTGACCGCCAATTAGTTGGTAATAAGGCGGATTTCTACCTGTATTGAACTAGATGTGAATCGTGGAGGTTGCAATTTAGTTTTGCATGTAAGCAACTTCATTCCGAAGTTCTTTGGGTCCGCTCTCGTAAAAGTGTTTCCATCTATGATAATTTAATTTTCTTGCCAGGTTACGGCCGATGCCTTGTCTACCGCAATCAAAAGTGCATCTTGAAGCGCTACGCGAACCAGACCTTCGACAAGGTGATGGGACCCAGCATCCTGGCCGACACGCGCGAAACGATCTGGAAGCACCGATGCTTGGACGCGGACGGCATCGTGATGCCCGGGATGAGGGTCGAAAACAAACAAGTGGGACCGTCGTTTGCGATTTGTTATTTTTCAGGGACACCATCGATTAATTTTTCAGACTTTGGTGAACAAGTCTTGCCCGGTTCAGTCTGTGGACAAGGACCAACCCCCGTCGTTTCAGGAAACCCCGGTCTCGTATCGCGGACCCGTGCCGACCATGATCGAAAAGGTCGGTTCGCTTTGTCTCGTGTATGATTGCTTGATTGAACGTTATGGCACGAAATTGTAAAGTTTAAAAGATAAAGAATAAGCCCCTTTTTGGTCGCGGCCCAGTAGTTGAGGAACTGATGTAACCCTTCTTCAGTCTTCTTGCCATCTTTATCTAAAACATCTATGTTTCAATAGATACTTTATCTTTGCTTATTACAATTTCTTCAATCTTTTTTCTTAGGGTTTCTCGCCAATTTATTGATTCAATTTATTCAAGCACGTAATTTTCAATGATCTTTAAAGTTAATTTTCTCTTACATATTACTCCCAAGACCTTTCTTCATCCATTCCAGCAGGCCTGTATTTACTTTTCTGTCAACACTCGCAACTGCCTGTCTCAAATTGATACTAAAAATTCGATCTGCAGGTAGTACGAGGCATTAGCGCCTTTTCTAGGCACGCTCTGCTCTCTTGCATTCACGCTCATCTTTTATGTCTTTTGCTTATTTTCTTCCGTATGCAGGTTTCTTTTTCTACATTTTTTCAAAACTTTTTTTACTCCACTTGATGTCGTCACATACCAAAATTTCCTCAGCAAACCGCATAGTTTCATGGGCCTTTCTCTATTTTTCGGTCACTCTGTTTTTCACAAGAGCAAGTATAAAAGGGACTGCGAGCAAATCTTATTTAAAATTATTTATTTTAAAGCGACCCTATTTTTGAAACGAATTATCACTCTAGTAGACATTGCTAGAGCAGAAAAAACAAGTAAATGCTTTTTAGTTCCAAAAAAGCGACATTCGACCTATAATTTTGGTAAAACATTTAAGCATCAATATATACGCAAGACGCGAAATATATTGGAAGGCTCCTTCATTTGTAATCGTTTGTGCACCAGGTTCTAGTTTCATCAAACAACGAAGAATCATTCTTAATCAAAATACTACTGAGACAGACTAGAAGACCAGAATTGGGCGATAAATTTAGTAGTCGACACGGTCAAAAAGGTAAGAGCTTCGTTTGTTCCCCTGATCCAACCAATTATATAGAACTCTTTGATTAGGTTGAAAAGCTAACGTTAAAAAATTTTAAATACTGGCCAAAACAATTTTTATTATTTTTTTGACAGAGTTATGTTGACAGGCTTGGACTAATTGCTTTTTTTTCTTTGCCAGTATTTTATAAATTTAATTTTTTCTGCATTAAAATAATTTTTAGCCTTTTTTTTTAGCTAAACGATTTTTAATTGCTTGTCAGCTAAAAACTTTTCTGTTAAGACTAGTTAAACAACAATTTTATTTAAAAGTTGTTTAATGTTTTACTAAATCCGTTTATATTCATGACGCCGTCTTTTCCATCGTTTTCGTTTGTTTCGGTTGAGTTTAAATCACGTGACTGCTATCAGGTGTGACCGGCTTCATCGCACAGCAAGAGGACATGCCGTTCAACGACCAAGGCATATGCCCGGATGTAATAATGAACCCTCACGGCTATCCTTCCCGGATGACGGTCGGAAAGTTGTTAGAATTGTTAGGGAGCAAGGCAGGTTAGCGGGTTACTTTGTAGATTAATTCAACAAATTATCGTTGTGTTTCGTGCTTCAAAGAAAAAGTATTAAGGCGCGTTTACAGTCGTTTACAGTACTTTTTTCTTTCAGTGCGATCTTGGTTTGTTTTATTGACGCTCAAATCCACTCATGTTTTCGAGAAAAAATGAGTGGATTTGAGCGTCAATAAAACAAACCAAGATCGCACTGAAAGAAAAAAGTACTGTAAACGGCTGTAAACGCGCCTTTAGTTTTAAACCGAAAAGCGAAACTTTTGCGATTCACTTTAATTCACGAAGCTTACAAAAAAAATTGTTTATCAACTTCATTATTTTGTCTCCGAACCAAACAGTCGCTTTGAAACCATTGCGATATCTGAAACTAAGTTACGGAAAGATCAGTCACAATTGATTGTTGAATTGGAAGTTTATGAATTTGGTCATATTAATACGAATCCTATGTTGTTGGAGTCGAGGTTTATGCTGTATACCAGCGGTTTCCAAACTGGGCGCCGCGAAAACATGTGAAAGTTGTTAGCAGCTTTTTACAATTTTACATTGTGTGGTAAGCAGCAGCTGTGCGGAGCCGCTTGAAAACCACGCGAATTTTTTACTCGTAAGTTATCAGAAATGAATAGGCAGTCGGTCGTATTTTTAAAAACACCAGCCAAAGCAGAGCTTGCGTCTTTTAAAGTTGCGTACAGAATCGCGAAATGTAAAAAAACTGCATACCATTGCGGAAGAACTTGTGTTTCCTGCTGCTCTTGACTTAGTTTCGACAATGATTGGAGAATCAGTGCTCAAAAACTAAAAGCTGTTCCACTCTCAAACAATACCATTAGTAGGAGGATCGATAAAATTTCGGATGATATTAATGATCAGCTAGTTGCGCAAATGCGTGGAAATGAGTTCAGTTTACAGTTAGATGAGGCAACAACCAGTACCAGTAATAAAGATGCTTATTTGATTTGCTACTTACGCTTTATCGATAACGATGACAATATCGTTGAAGATTTGCTTTTTTGTAAAACCATTTTAAAAAATTGTTTGCAATACTGAACAATTTTTTTCAGGAAAATAATCTCCAGTGGAAATATTGCGTTAGTTTATGCACTGATGGTGCCGAGCTATGTCTGGCCGCTTTGGCGGGCTGCGAACGTTAGTGCAGGGCGTTGCCGTTAACGCATAATGGACCCACTGCCTAATACAACGTGAAGCGCTGGCTTCGCAACAACTCAGTGGTGACCTTATTGGAGTGCTTAAAGCAGTTGTCAAAACTGTGAACTTTATTAAAGCAAGGTTGCTTAAAGCTCGGCTTTTCCAACGTCTTTGCGATGAATTAGGAGCAGATCACAACAATTTATTGTTTTATTGTAATGCAAGTTGGCTTTCCAAAGGCAAAGGTCTTCTGCGTGTGTGCAAATTGAGAAACGAAATCTCCATATTTTTAAAAGAAAACCATGCACATGCTTCTACCTTTGAGGATGAAGTTTTCCTGACTCAGATGGCGTATCTCTGCGATATTTTTTTTAAATTAAATCAATTAAACATCTCCCTCCAAGAAAAAGAAACTCACCTTCTGCGACTCCATAACAAAATTACAGCCTAAGAAAACTAAAGTTGTGGCAAACTGATCTGCTGATAAATAACGAGCAATTTGATAACTTTCCACTTTTAAAATCCCATTTAAACTCGCAATCTGGCAATCTCTCCCTGCCGAATACTGAAGAGTGTGATATGAAAATTGTGATGTGTTCGCATTTGAATGCTCTAATCTCGCATTTTGTGAGATATTTTTCTGAAGACATGGAGAAGCACAATGGGATAAGAAATCCTTTTGTTGATAATCCAAATGCCTCTCAGGGGTTTACATCTCTGGAAGCTGAACAATTTATCGATCTTCTGACCTCACTTTGAAAAGCTTATACAACCTTGATTTACTCATTTCATTCTGGGTGAAGGCTCGATCTGAGTTTTCACTTGTAGGCTGTAAAGCTCTCCGTGTTCTTGTGCCTTTTGCAACGTCATACTTGTGTGAAGCCGGTTTTTCTGCGGAAGCAGTAATCAAGTCGAAGTATCGCAATAAGATTGACATTGAACGCGACATGCGTGTTGCAATATCAAACATTGCACCGCGGCTTAATAAAATGTGTATAGAGCAACAAGCTCACTACTCACATTAAATTTTTTTAATATTTTGCGAATAATGCTGACATTTTTGTGCATTTTGAATAATGAACATGATTTAAATACAATTTCTTGGTAAAACTTAATATTTGCAAATTTTGGCTTCATTAAGGCGCCGCGAGTATTGATAAATTTTCGAAGGGCGCCGTGAACAAAAAAAGTTCGGGAACCGCTGCTGTATACGATACAATTTTGAATTTGAAATATTAAATAGTGTAACAATCGACACGATTTCTGTCGAAAGCATTTGGGCAAAGATAAAACGTTGTGATCAAGTCATAGTGGTAGGAGTAATTCATCGTCACCCTATTGTCACTTTCTCTGTATTATCTCAATTCGAAAATGAAATATCTAACATCTGTAACTCCTTTAAAAGTAAGAACATGGGGATATGTATCTGAGGTGACATAAACATTGATTTTACTAAATTAGACTACAGCAGTTTCGTTCAATCCTATGCTAATAACTTATCAGCAACTAATTAAAGTCTCATTGATAAACCCAAAAGAGTAACTGCATTTCAAGGTCGCTTATTGATCACATATACACAAATAATCTTCAATCGTCATTATATAGTGGTATTCTTTTCAGACATGGCAATTGCCCCCCTACCCCCCTGCTTCTGGTGCCCCTGCGTGGGGATAAGTATAATTGAAAAATAAAGAAATTTCAAAATCATCATCAAGTTGGTTACAAAAGTATCTTTACAAACTTTTTTATATTAGGTTGTCTCACATGAAATGTCGCATTTGAATAATAACTCTATATAAAATAACTCTATATTGTTCGTTGTCAACATAGCTATAAGTTTAGAAATGGGTATACTAATGGGTAATTAATATGCTCTGGAATATAAATGATAAAGTTTAACTATATGTTTGCAAATAATGAAGCTTATGTAAAGTAAATAATCAAAATTTTCAAAATGCGACATTTCATCTGAGACAACCTAATATTTAAGCACTTCTAAAACTATTTATTTAAATTTTTTAATTTTTGGAGGTACTAAGATGTCTTGCCCCCTGGTTTAGCTTCTGGGTGCATCAAAGCTATATCAAGTAGCAAATACACTTGCATATAATGTAAAAATCCTTTTAAAGTTGTTTTTTTAGTAAAGACAACTATAGTACAGCAAAATATTGATGATATTTTGAGGAAAGTGATATACTACATTTTGAGGGGGGTATATATAGTTTTTTTTTGCAAATAAAGTGAAGAGAGTAATTTTTTCTTAATTTTAATTATCATACCATAAAATTTTGAGGACCTTATTTTTAATTTCCAAAATTTTAAAATTAAGCCCCCTACAGTGGTATAATTAAATCCATTTAACATTAAAATGAAAGGTGTTCAAAATTGCATAATTGCTCTGATTTAACCAAAAATTAATTATTATAAACCTTACCTTAATACTTCAAGCAGAATAATTGAAACAGCTAAAAGTAATTATAATATTTTTGTTCAAAATCAAAATACGTAAATCGGATTCGGAAATTTATATGTCAACTTATAAATATCAAAAAAAAAAAGAAACCCTCTTCCTACCAAATTAATTACAGACGATAATACGTTAATGAATGAGATATATATAGCCAATACTTTTAACAAATAATTTTCAATATAAGAATAAATCTAGCAGAATCACTAAATTTTTTTACTATTTTCATCGAATTTCCTTCTAATACTGTCCAAAAATGAACTGAAGACCACCTAATTAATAAAAAAGCAAAAAAAATAAATGATTTTGATACCAAGTTTATGAAGTATAGTAAATCAATCACAGCTCCTATACTCACTGAACTTTTCAATTTGGCTATTTTAGGAGTTTTATCAATTGCCTTAACGTGACTGAGTTATTTCCTTTTCATAAAAAAGGCGATGTGTGTAAAACGACAAATTATCCTCCTATTTTACTTTCAAAACTTCGCAAGTTGTTTGAAAAAGTGATTCACATACGATCATTAACATATGGCCATTAATAAAGTATATAATCAATAACTTAACAATATCGATATTAATTTATATAGCAGTTGTATGGTTCTCAATCTTACAAAGACCTTTGATACTGTCGACCATGAAATTTTAAAAAACTTTGTTTTGCTGCTTTAGAGTGCGTGGTATTGCTTTAGACTTATTTGCCAGTTATTTGAGTGATCGATTTCAATACACAGTTGTTTGTAATAAAAAAAATTGTCGAGTTCCAAAAGGATCCTGTTTAAGGCCAATCTTGTTTTATGTGTAATGATATTCTTTTAGCATCTGAATTTGATACCACATTATTTGCAGACGATACTTGTTAACTTCCCTAAAAAACGCCATATAGACGTATTGTATACAATTTTAAAATACAGTGGAAATTCGCAGTACGAGTTTAATTCGTTCCCACACCGAGCTCGTATTGTGAAATACTCGTATTGCTAAGCAATTTTTCCATTATAATTAATATGAAAATCAATAATCCGTTCTAGCCCCAAAATTTGTTGGAAATCACAGTGTTCTCTAAACAAAAAAAAAAAGGTTTTCACTTGGAATCTACTGTATTTACAAATTTCCTATTTCCGTCCCAAAATCATAGTGTTCTCTAAAAAAAAAGGTTTTCACTTGGAATCTATTTACAAATTTCCTATTTCCGTCCCAAAATCATAATGTTCTCTAAAAAAAAAAAGGTCTTCACTTGGAATCGATATACGAATTTCCTATTTTCGTCCCAAAATCATAGTGTTCTCTAAAAAAAAAAGGTCTTCACTTGGATTCCATCGACGATTTGCTCGTGCTAATTGCTCGTACTATAAATTTTTTTGCGAATAGCCGCTCGTAAAGCCAATTTCTCGTACAACGAGACACTCGTACTGCGAGGTTCCACTGTACAGTAAATCCCACTTAATAAATCCAGCCGTATATTAAATCCAAAATCGGTTGGCACTGAAATTTAGCATTGTAAAAACGCCGCTGTATAAATCCAGTATTTCGTCATACTATTCAATTGAATTTTCAAAATTGTTGTCGTCAAAGTGTTGAAAATGAAGATTAAAGGCCCGTTTCCACTACGAGCGTGGAAAAAAGCATTCTTTGTTTGTTTTATTGCTTTTTTTTTGCGCTCGCTTCAATTTTAACCGCTCGCTTCAATCGAAGATCAATAAAAGAGACAAAAAATGCTCTTTTCCACGCTCGTAGTGGAAACGGGCCTTAACTAAATCATGCATCAAGTTTAGACAACACACGTTTAGCACGTGCTCAGAAAATTACGTGCTCAGAAAATTACCTGCTCAGCAGTTTTTTTGGACAAAAACAGCGTACAATCAAGTGTGAATAAAGGCCCATTTCCACTACGAGCGTGGAAAAGAGCATTCTTTCTCTCTTTTATTGATCTTCATTTGAAGCGAGCGGTTAAAATTGAAGCGAGCGCAAAAAAAAAGCAATAAAACAAATAAAGAATGTTTTTTTCCACGCTCGTAGTGGAAACGGGCCTTAAAGCATATCATCATCAATCCAGTTTAATCCAGTTTAATCCGGTTTAATCCCCAGTGAATGGAGGTGGCCGGATGCATCCCACTACTTCTGCAATTCTTACACCTTCTTTCCACCCACATCGATCTGCCGCATCTTCTTTCTTTAAACCAATTTTTCTCATGCTTTCTTCGACTTGTTTCCTCCATTTCATCCTCGGTTGACCCTGTTTACGTTTTCCATCCACTTCATTTTTTTTTTTTTTTACGAAAAAGCATATTAAACTTTACGTAATAGTTGTGTAGTGAGTTTTAATAAATGTGCCGTATTTTTCATTTATTTTAACTTTATTTTGCGGCGCCGGTTATAAAATCCACAAATGCGTGGAACGGTGGTGGATTTATTAAGCGGGGTCTAATGTGATTACATGGTACCTTTCTTGAAAGAGTTTAAAACGTGAAATAATTTGTAGTATATATTGATAAAGTATTTAATTGGTCACTCACACTTTATCTCGTCTCTTCAACTTGCAAAATATACTTAAATATTATGTTACAAGGGAGTCGTTAATAATGCTTTATCGCTGTCTTATTAACAGTCGCATCCACTATGGTTTCATTTCTTGAGAACTGCATCAAAAACTTACTGAAGTGAAATTTAAATAAGAATGAATAATATTATTCGGATAAATGGTTCCACCAATGTTTATTTTTCTCGAAAAATTACCTATTTACATGGTGGACTACAAGGTTGCATTATTTGGATTTCTATTCACTGGAAATTGGCCTTACAATTCAAATGTGTTTACAAAATTGGATTTTGCTTCATTTAATGTCACAGATAGAGCTGTGATTCATGATCCTTCTGCAGATCCACTAAAAGTTGCAATACAAGTTTCATCAAAGGAACCCGTGGAGGGTCATGTTATTATGCAGTCTATTGCCTCAATCTTCTAAATATTGTTTAAATTCTTATACAAACAGTTAAAATTTTTACAACTCAAAGAAATCTTGGAATTGTTGGAATTGTATCGCTGTAACAACTTATCAATTTACAAATTTAACTTTTGTCCATGATCACAATACCAGGCATGCCAATGACTTTAATTATTTTCTTCCGCGTGTTGCAAAAACTTGTTTGCAAGTTTTATTGTCATACATCACAAAATTGTGAAATGAAATTGTACAAAAAGCTAAATTTGATTTATAAAAAAGTGTATGGGCAACATCTAATCGAGTCCTAAGGATTTTCCTATAAAATCTGAATTAGAGCAAATTTTTTCAATAGGCTTATATTGGGTGTTATTGAAAATAGGATCTAATACATTTCAATCCTGCAAATATTTTGTACTTGTAACTCGTTGGTTTATGTCAGTATATGGCTTTGAATTTTGTTGTACTACAGTATTCCATTTTTATGTATTTTGTATTTACAAGCTCTTGTATAATTTTTGCGCTTTAATTATAATATTGTAATAGTAAATTATGTGTATTTAGATTTGTTTGTTTCTTGTTGTTTATATACATACAGTTTTTATAGTTATTTAATTTTTTCTTTATTTGATTTAATTGTTACTTACACTAATTGTTTTTTTGTTAAGGTGGCAGCTGGCTCGATGACCGTTTGGTCTTATCGCCATCTCCATGCCAAGCGCAGAAACACTTTTATATTGTCTTTTAAGTCCTTTTATAATCGCTTTGTAAATAAGGAAATCTGCTTCTGATTCTACTAGAATACTATTTTAAAAGTCGTATTTTCATTACATTCTCTTCCGATTTCGGGCTTTTATACAGAGCTGACTTGTTCATTGCAGGTGCAGTCGAAGGCAAATTTCACTACGGCACCGCGTTCGGCGGCGATAAAGTCGAAGATTTGTCGCAAATCCTCGCCGATCACGGGTTTCATTACGCCGGTAAAGACTGTTTGACGTCAGGCATTACCGGGTGCGTCTCTTTTACAATATAATGGCACAAATCTATCAAAAAGTCGGAGAGAACGACGAATGTAGTTTTTTATTTCATGGCATTATTTGCGTCCCCGCTTTTTGAAGATTGAATTGTGACTTTCCATTTTGTAGGGAGTCCTTGGAAGCGTATATTTACCATGGACCGGTCTACTACCAAAAGTTGAAGCACATGGTCCTTGATAAAATGCACGCCAGAGCCAGAGGTCCTCGGGCTGTCTTAACAAGGTTTGTAAATTACTAGATTGTTCCACTTTGTACCTTGTTTATTTTCAAAGCTATTATTGGTTTTTTGATTGGCTTACAGGCAACCGACCGAGGGACGTTCCCGAGATGGCGGCCTGCGATTGGGTGAAATGGAACGTGATTGTCTCATTGGTTATGGCGCTAGTATGCTTTTGGTCGAGCGGTTGATGATTTCAAGTGACCAGTTTGAGGTAAGTGACGTAATGAGTTTTTTGATGTTTATTCTTTTAATCTGTTTATTCTATTTATTCTTTTAATTGATGTTTATTCTTTAAATGATTTTTTTACACGCGATTCTATAATACAATTTACACCTTACACGTACGTTGGATGTATAGTAGAAAGTATCCAATGTGAAAAACAGAAATAGGTTCCGGTTTTTAGACCAACCTATTTTTTACCCAATAGCTGCTGGCAGTCGTATCTTCCAACTCTGACGCGGTAGTCGCAGTTGTAACCTATCTTTTGGCATTGTGACTTAAAAGTGCCAGTGTTCTGTTCTCTTTGCTGCCGGGTTTAAAGCTTCGCAGGATTAAGGCAATTTTTCTCTGTTTATTGAAGTGTAGAAGACGCCCTGCTTTATGGTTTTCGTTTCAGGTCGACGTTTGTGGGACTTGCGGATTGCTTGGTTACGACGGATGGTGTCAGTTTTGTCGCTCTTCGAAAAACGTTGCCACGATCAAAATCCCTTACGCCTGCAAGCTTCTCTTTCAAGAACTGACGTCAATGAACATCGTCCCTCGTTTGCGGTTGAAGCCATACAATGAAGAATAAAAAAATATCAATTTGTGTTTTCTGTAACGGTAACAAGCCATTTAACGAGCAACTGACGCCAAGAGGTTATTCCCCTCGCTGCTCAACGTGATGCGAGGGGAATTCCCTTCGCAGCTCGACAAGACGGTTTCGAAAATCAATGTGTGTTTTTTTTATTGTCTTTATTGATTTTGATCTTGTGAGAACAATTGTCCGCCGCTGCTGTAAAATTTGGTTTTGAATTTTGATTTCATTTTCTGAAAGATAAGAATCGTGTTTTGAGATTAAAAGCTGAGTGTTTTATGATCAATAGCCGATTTTAAGATCAACTCAACAGCTCAGTACTGCGCATCAGTCTGGTGTCGCAGTGTACACACTCACCTCATAGACAGACAGTGTTTTAAATGACGGGCCCCGATGCAACGGACTACCTAGCCATAATTTCAAGCATCCAATCAGCTGAGCTTCGCCGAACAGAAGCGACATTATCCTTGGCTTGTTGTGAAGCTCTGGACTCAGATCGTATGTTGCATGATGTTTTAAATGGGTGTTCAGAAGCTCGATAAGAAAGACTAAGATTTAGACGATCGTTTGTGCCAGCTGTGCGAAATCTGGTAATTAACCTGACCACACTAAACATCCTTGCTTTTCACTTGACGAATTATAGATATAACACAATACTGTGAAAGTATGTCTAGGCTCCGGGTTTTTATACACATGAACAGTATCAGGCCTGTTGGAAAGGGCGTTTCTTTAATTTCATTCGTCTGCGGAGTGGTGTTGGGCAATTCCAATCGTCCATGCACAAATGTAGTCTCTCTCCTTCACCAAATTGCAAGTGCGCTGCAACTAAAACTGTAGATCACGTCCTAATAACGTGCCCCAGACATAGAGCACGAGGTCTGAAGGTTTTGAACGATAAAAACAAATGCTGGCTTAACACCATCACTGACAACATCTAATTCGGGCAGAAGGGGAAGGTCACAATGTTAAAATTTTAGTAATTTCATATTTAAAAAAATGTGTTTATTGATTAATTGTGAATGATAAAAAACTCGTATGAAACTAAATTGCTGCCAGTTTGTAGTCTATGTGTCTATGTGATCAGGTCTTGGCTATTCTCTCTAAGAGATCTTTTTTAAGTTGTTGAGTTACTTGCTGAAAAATATTTTTTTGAAAAATATGCGTGCAGGTTAGTTGATACAACGTAAGGTGGGATAGTTAATACACGGTAGGCCTATCAACTAAACTGCCAACCTGCATAAATTAAACATTAGTTGATCTTGGTCAATGACTTCGTAAAACTAGGAGGGCTGCAACTTACCATTAAGTTAAGCTGCATGATTTCATTTTTATTACATGTATTAATCTTTAAAAGGTTTTGTTTACGCAATACATAAAATTTAAACATACCCAACTTTATAAAAGAAAAACTGAGAAATGGAAAAGATCTCCAAAAGAAATCCTTTTGCTTGGTGCCAAAGAATGTAATAAAGGACAATCAATTCGAAAAGCTGTTTTGATATTTAATTTGGACAAAATGACTCTCTATTGATATATAAAAAAAACTAAAAAAATTTGGACCAGAATGTGCAGTTGGGTATGGTACTGTCCCTCAGGCTTACACTGTTTTTCGGTTACATATGGAAAAGGATTTGGCTTCACATATTAAATTACTCGCAGATCATTACCAGGATTAATACGAGTAAAATACAAGGAGTTTAACTTAAGAATTTGCTCTTTGCAACAATTTTGCCATTCTTAATCAATAGAAAGCTAAAGGATGGCCGAAAAAGAATGGTGGTTAAGATTTAAACAAAGACAAAATCTGTCTATTAAAATTTCAGAAGCCTCATTACTTGGGCGTGCACCTGCTTTTAATAGGCACATCATTATTTCAAAAATTTAACAGCAGTTTAGATTAATACAAATTTGATGCCAGGCAGGTTTTCAACCTTCATGAAACCAGAGTAGCAACGGTTCAAAACACCAAACGAATTGTGACTGTAAAAGGAATGAGAAAGATTGGAGCCATTACTTCTGGAAAACGAGTTTATTTTATTTATTTTTATTTTATCTCTATATTTATCCTCCTGACTCGCAGGAAAGCGACGGAGGCGCCAATACATAGGGTAGGCAATTACCCCGACCTGCTTCCCGAGATACCAAGATATTGCTGTCCACTTGTAATTAATAAAGTTATGACTGTAAATTTAGTTACTTTAGTATACTCAATCTGTGCAAATGGAAATATGGTTCCACCAATGTTTATTTTTCCTCCGAAAAATTGTCAGTCAGTGGACCACGAAAAATTACCTATTCACATGGTGGACTACAAGGTTGCATTGTCTGGATTTCTATTCACTGGAAATTGGCCTTACAATTCAAATGTGTTTACAAAATTGAATTTTGCTTCATTTAATGTCACGGATAGAGCTGTGATTCATGATCCTTCTGCAGATCCACTACAAGTTGCAATACAAGTTTCATCAAAGGAACCGGTGGAGGGTCATGTTATAGATTTACAGTCTATTGCCTCAATTAGTGCTGTAGGCATATGTTTTGGATTTACTTAATTCTCTCTTTTCTCTAGAACTTGATTGACAAGTATCTTTATATTATTCGACTTTTGTTTATAATTTTACTTGTAATCCTGTAACATAAATCAACATAAAAATCGGTCCAAACACACGCCAGAACATAAAATTACTTACAGAAGTTAATGGGAGAGAAGAGTCAAAGAAAATAATTGTTATAATAAATGTGACAACGTAGTTCCGAAGTTCAAGAAAATTGGATGCACTTCGGCCAAAATGTCTTACTTGTATTAAATCAACGGGGTTCTTTTTATCTCTTCGTGCCCTCGTTCTCAATACTAAAAGGGCCTTACCTCTCAAAAATTGTGAGAAATGTAGAAAGAAAAAAAGACAATCAATTAAAGACGCTTTAGGAAATTCGAGGTAAAATTGACGTAAAACAACAATTAGCTGATACAAGACGAATCACTATACGCGCGGGTTCGAAACCGAAACACTCCCTCCCAGAAACACTTTTAACTGATTATTCAAGTCAATTTACACAGTTGGCATGTTCTATTCTTTTCTAAACTTTATACTTCTTTATTCTTTCTTCAAAATGTATATATATACTGTATATATATATATATATATATGTAAGTATATTTTGTTTTATTTCTATGTTTGTATTTATAGTGCATCCAGAAAAGGTTTCCGGACCTGGTGAGGTTTCTTTTCGGGAGGTTTTCTTTACGCACCATGCTCAGTTAAGATAAATTTATAGTTAGCAATATAGGGCGGTTGTGCCTCCCAATGATTTACATAACCGTTCCTGCACTGCACATTTTTTGTCTTTTTAAATAATAATATTTAGTTTGAATTAGGTAACGCGGCCGTGCTTCTTATTTTTTCTCTTTCTCAACTCTCTCTATACTTTCTGCATGTTTAACGTTCGTCGTTGTGTCGCGTTTCCTTTTCATGCTTTGCTTAATGTACAGTACATTGCATATACTTAAATATTGTTACTAAGCATGAATAAAATATCATCCTCATCATCATCATCAGTGCGGAACTAATTAGTTAGTGAGCAACGATAAAAAAACACAAAAACCAACAAACAAATGACAATAATAGCACAAGCATTAATTTTCAGAATACTTTAGTTCTTCGAATGTTGTTATTAAGCAAAGTTTGTGGATTGATCGCGTCAGCTGCCGTTGTCTTGAGAGCCGTAAATTCGCTTTTTGAACAAGACCATCGTTGCCGGGAAAAACTTCGGTAACAATAGCAGGCTCCCATAGTCCTCTTGGAGCTGTTTGACCTTTAAGACCTGGTTCGAGCACAATTACGTAATCACCGACTTTTAAATTTTGTCGAGGTCGAAACATTTTGATTGAAACAGCAAATGCGGTGGCATATTACCTAGCCAAGATTCCCAGAATTGGTTGATAAAAGTCTGAGCCGCTTTTACCTAAAGCTTTGGGTTGATCTATTCGTTGTTTGATGGTTGTGGTATAAAGCATTGTTTATAAGGAGTTTCCAGTGATCGGTTCTTCGTCAAAATCTCCGACATTTTTTGGAAATAATGGTCGCGAATTCACTAAATAGTTTGCTTCCGCGACAATCGTCTCCCATTTAAAAAAAGTATAAGAGCGTTTTAAATAATTAGAAGTAGCGTTAAATGCTTTACGAATTATTATAAATATACAGATGCTTTACGAATATTACTTATTTACTAAATTTTATTTACTTTTTTTTTACTTTTTTTTTTTTTACTAAATTTTATTTACTTATTTTATTTACTCAATTATTTACTTAATTTTATTTACTAAATTATTTACTTATTTATTAAAAATACTTTACGAATATTATAAATATTATAAATATACGAATTTTACGAATTATTATAAATATATAGAATTAAATAATTAGAAGTAGCGTTAAATTTAAATAATTAGAAGTAGCGTTAAATGCTCTACGACAGCTAGAGATTAATGACTCGATTGAACCATTCATGTGGCTTGCTTTGGGCGTGTTAAAATCCCCAGAAAAATGGAACTCTGTATCTTTTCTAGCCATATTTTCGTAAATAGTTTGTTTATCCCAGCTATTTATCCACTTTCGTAACAGAATTTGAGCCCCTATAAAAGATTTGCCTTGATCCCTGTACACGTGTTTGGGATGAATTCCACGCTTTGTAACAAATCGTCGCCACGCTAGTAGAAAGTCATGCGTGGATTGTGTTTCTGCGGTTTCAAGATGAATGACCCTAGTAGTATTACATGTTATCACTACTATGCAGCCCAACGTAGTGACGTTTCTGGTTTTCTTGATCTTTTTGGGGCCAAACATATCAATTGATACAGAACCGAATGGTGGGCTGTAATATTTAAGTCGGAAAGGCGGTAATTGACCCACTTGTTGCTCCATTAATTTACGTCGCGCAATACGGCACTTAATACATCTTGCAGCTACAGATTTAAGCAATTGCTTGCCGCGTATTATGTGGATGCCATTCTGCCGAAGTTTGACCGTTACTGCACGGTAAACTTGATGTTCTAGGTTTCAATGCATGTGTTCGACATAAAGTTTAGTAATTTTGCTTTTGGAATGTAAAGCGATTGGAGTTTTAATGGCCTCATTGTATGGAAAGTTATTTAACCGTCCATGAATTCGTAAAAGTTTTACCTCGTCGGTCGAGGGTTTGAGGTTTAACTTCATTCTCGCGCTTCGATATTCGGCAGTTCTCAAGTTGCTCTGCGCAAGCCAAAACAAGCTAAGTTCTGCATAATGCAATTCATTAGCAGTTAGAAAGGAAAATTTGAAATTTTTGTCAAGTTTAACTCTTCTTAACCAAGCTGTAATTCGGATCAATTTCAGCCAGGAGCTGATGCGCTTCAACAGGTGGTCTTCGAAATCATTTGTATTAGTGGTGCATAAATTTAACGCCAATATTTTCTTTTCTTCTTCAGTCGGCGAAGCTATGTTTTTAGTAGTTTGGAAGCAAGGCCAGTTTTTCTCATTTTGGGTCAAAAACTGTGGCCCTTTATGTCATGATGAGAGTTTAAGTTTTTCCACAGGTTTAGTGAGCGCATCAGCCGGATTCATGTTTGGTTTAATATAACCGAAGCAATAGGGGGTTTCAGGTATGGCTTCTTTAATTTCTTGTATGCGAGTTGAAACAAAGGGTTTGAAGTTTGATGCAGTCAAGTGTAGCCAATGTAACACAGTTTCGCTATCAGTCCATAAAGTCATCTCGGAAATATTAATTATAGATATTACGGTAGTCACTACCCTAACAATAACAATAGCAGCCATTAATTCGAGTCTAGAAATAGATTTTTTCTTGAGGGGTACGACGTACGCTTTAGAAGCTACAAATCTTAAGTCGTAAGTTTGACCAGAAGGCCACCTCAACCAAATAACAGCCCCATAGGATTGTTCTCTCGCATCGCAAAACCCGTGAAGTTCAGAAAGTCCTATTATCAAGTCTGGTTTGAGTTGTCAAGAAATTTGTAAATTTCGAAGAGCAAAAATTTGGCCTAGTATTTGCTTAAAGCGTTGAGTTATCGAATTTGGTAGCGTTTCGTCCCAGGGTATTCTTAATTGCCATAATTTTGGTAGTAGAATTCGCAAGTTTTTCTGGTAAGTTCACGTCAAAATTAGGTCTAAAATTATCGCTGGTTTTGTTCCAGCAGTGGCTTAAGATCTCAGTCTGAGGGGTTTCACAAAGCTCGTCCACGAGTGGAGAATTCGAATGCCAACCTTTTCCAGCAAATTTTCCGGATCGTAGAATAGAATCTATGTTTTGTTTCACTTGTATATCTTGAGTGTCAGATGAGAAGGACGTGGCCATGAATGTAGTCATGAATGTAGCAATGATTGGATATGACTTGAGAAGCTAAAGGAAGGGATTGCAAATGTTGGTTGGCAAGAAAACGCAGGGCGCTGATAGACAGATTAGGCGCAGGCTTATCACCGAATGGCAGTCTTTTCCGCTGAAAATCTTTTGGCGGGTCGAGAACATTTTTTCGCCACAAAAACCTATGATAGACTCTATCTTTAGCCGTTATCTGTATTTGATCAAACATTTTTTTGATGTCACCTGTGATAGCTACTAGGTCTTGACGCCAGGCAAGAAGACCACAGAACAAGCTGTTTAATAAGTTTGGGTCTTTGAAAAGTCCATCGTTTAAAGACAACCCTTTATAGACAGCGGCGGAATTCCAAACGATACGACAAGATGTCGATTTTCCCGGGCGCATAATTAAAAAATGATTTATATACCAACCCCTTTTTTTGCTGATATCGTCAGGAGAAACTGGTTCGGCATACTTAAGCTTCATTTCTTCACTGTAACATTTCATGAGACCGAGTTTATTTAAACGTTTTTTTAATGACGTCAATTTTATAAGCGCTTTGTCACAATTAAATTGTAAGCAATTGGGAAAACCTTCTTTCCAAGGAAGTGACACTTCGATTCTTCCTTCCTTAATTTGTCAAATAGTATTTCTTACGTGTTTAAGAAATTGTGACTCAGCAACTTCTTTACCGGTACAGGCACAAATTCGTGTAGGTTTTCCTCCGCATACATCAGACTCGTATAAAGATTGAAAGCACTCTACGTTTTGCTCAACATAAACGCGATGCACGCAACTAAGTTCATCTGTATTTAAAGTATTTTGGTTTTTAGGGCCATATACGGAGTAACAACACCTATCAGATTATTTTCCAGGTTGAGAGGGTGATACAAATAGCTTAAAGCTTTAAATAAATTCGCGTAGTCGAAGCCGATTACAATATCGACTGAAGTTTCCCGTTTGGGTACAAAACTTTCAATAGATTTTAAATAAGCATACTCTTCAAATAGCTGTTCACTAAACTTTGGTATATTATAAGCCGGTTTTTCGAGTTCAATTGCAGTAATATTAAAACGCGAAGAGGGTTAATTTTGACGACGTATCTATAAAGAAATAGTTGCGGAATTTTCGCTACAAGAACCACCGCCGGCTGTACCAAATTTAAACATAAAAGGTTTGCGATTTGACGTCGGGTGAAATTTTTGAACAGTATCTCGTTTTACAAGAGTAACATCGCTACCTGAATCTAGCAATGCGATCGCTTTACGACACATGTCATTACCATCTAATAACTCAATTAAGACGGATGGGGAATATTTTACGTTATTTTCGGCTCGGCTTACTGTTTGAATATTTGATGCTCGAAGTTGATATTCGTCGGCAGAAGCATTAAGTGTGGATGTGGATAGGACGTTTACAGTTTTGATTTGATTTAATGGCACTTTACGCTGCACGCAAGCAACCATTGAATGATGAGAACACTTACATGATGCACATCGTCGTCGGTGGCGACAGTCTTGAGATATGCGGTGCTTAGGAATAAGGCAAGTAAAGGATCTGCCAAGTTTACGCATGGCTTCTGTTCTTTGTTGTGGCGTGTAGTTTAAAAACACAGCGCAATCGACAAACCTGTTGTAAGGTTGTTTGCATAATTTACAAAATTTACGAAAATCAGTACGCAATTGATTGACCGTAGCGTTTTTTGTTTTTTCGTAGGTAATTGGGGTTTTTATTTGTAATCTTTCTTCTACAGTACTGTGCAAATTAATTGGGACCCTCGCGGTAAATTTAAAAAACACAATTTTTTTGTTATTTGACTTTATTGGCAAAGAAATAAACAATAAATTAACCAACTAATATTTGATATGTCTTCCCTTTGATTTTATAATTAATCATTGACACTCTTTTTGGCATTGAGTGAACAAGATTACAGCACATCTCCTTCAGCTCTTCATCATGATGCCAGATCCTTATTACAGCTTCAATCAATGATATTTTTGTAGAACAGTCATATTTAGAAAGTTTTTTTTTGATTATTGCCCAAAGATTATCAATTGGGTATAAGTCAGGAGAATTCCCGGCCCAATCTAACAAGGGTTATACCGGTCTGCGCAAAAAAGGTTTGCATTTTCTTTGAGATATGGCAAGGTGCGACATTCTGCTGAAAAACTTTTCTTGCTCAGGTATCATCATCGGATAAGATAGGGCGCAAATAATTTGCCAAAATGTCTTTGTATTTATCCGAATTCGTCGTCGTCGTCGTTTGAAGGGTATCCAGTACAGGTCAGACAAAAACAGGACTGGGGCCGAGGGTTTATCCTTTTACTACCCCAGACTGCTGCACTGCCTGAATCAGATGCTGGCAGTGGTGTTATTAAGCCAGCATGGAGTTTCGTAATCCAAAACCATCAGACCTCGTGCTCCATGTGGTGCCTGATGTATAGAGCACGCTGTTAATACATGGTCTGCGGTTTGCTCAGAGGCGCCACACTCGCAATTCGGTAAAGGAGCGAGACCCCATTTGTGCATGGACGAATGGAATTGCCCAACACCAGCCCGCAGGCGGTTGAGCTTAACCCAAGCTACTCGGGGTAAACCCATCCCAACAGGCCTGGCACCGGTCTCGGGCACAAAAGCACGGAGCCTGGAAGCATTTTCACAATACTCCGTTTTCTATTTGTGGTTTGTCCATTCAGAAGCGTGGATGCCAAGTCTGGTAAGGTTGTCCAAAAGATTCCGCGCACCTGGCACAAACGGGTATCTGGATCTTAGTCTCACTTGGCGAGTATCTGAGGACCCACTTAAAGAACCATACAAGATATGATCGGGGTACAGAGATTCACGGTAAGCCAAGGAGAGTGTCGCTCCCATTCGGCGAAGCTCAGCTGGCTGGATGCCTGAGAGTACAGGTAGGTGATCCTTTGGAGTGGGACGCAGGCATCCAGTGACTATGCGCAAGGCGTCGTTCAAGACACTGTCGATGAAGCGACTGTGAGCATTGCGACACCAGACTGACGCACAGTACTCAGCTGTTGAGTAGACTAGAGATAAGGTGGCTGTGCGTAGTGTTTTAGCACCAGCACCCAATCCCGAGCCCACGAGTTGCCTCAGTAGTGTGACGCGCGAGGATAGTTTTTTGCGCAATGCCACTAAATGGTGACGAAACGTGAGCGATCTGTCCAGTTTTATCCCAAGATAAGTAGGGGTTGGACAGAACGGTAAAAGTCTACCGTTGTTGTAGACCTTTAGCTCACGTTTGGCCTCTCGGTTATTTAAGTGAAAGGCTGCCGTCACCGTCTTAGTGTGACTGAGCTTCAACCTCCAAGTCTGGAGATACGCTGAAAGTGTGGACATGTCTTGGCTTAAGGTCCCCTCCAAGTCCTTCCAGTTTCCAGAAGAATGCAGCAATGCTAGATCATCAGCATACGCAAACTTTCTGGAAATCATGGAAGGAAGATCGTACGTATAGATGTTAAATAGGAGGGGAGCCAAGACCGATCCCTGAGGAACGCCGTTTTTAAGACGACGTAGCCTGCTTTGCTTGCTGTCACCGGTGGTAAGGGTGAAACTTCGATTTCGGACAAGCTCCATGATCATTTTGACCATGTGCTTATCCGGAAGTAGTCTCAGCAGCTTGCAGGTAAGGCCACGGTGCCAGACAGTGTTATAAGCAGCTGTCAGATTGACAAATTCGGCACCGGCCTTCTTTTTAGCATCAAAAGAATCCTCGATGTTCTGGGTTAGCAGAACAACTTGATGTACGGTTGACTTCCCGCGTCGGAACCCAGCCTGCTCTTTAGGGAGCAGTGGATCGATTAATGGCTCAACGCGGGCGTAGATAAGCCTCTCGAGGATCTTGCAGGGGACACAGAGCAGAGATATCTGTCTATAACTCTTTGGGTGTCCCACGGGCTTTGCTGGTTTGGGGATCGCGACCACGTCTTCATCACTCCTTTAATAGATATCATATCCGAATTCATCATTCCTTTAATAGGTATAAGGCTTCCTGGTCCAAGCACAGTGAAGAAACCCCAAAAACATCTTCTTTGTTGTATGCTTAGGACCTTGCTGAATGTGTGCTTCTCTGAGTGGTTCACCGGTGCTTCTCCTGACACACCATGAACGATAGCCATAGACTTTAAAATGGGTTTCATCAGAAAATATTACTTTTTCCTACTGATCTGTACCCCAGCTTCTATGTGTTTCTTTGCCCACTGAAGTCTTTTTTCTTCATTTTAATAGTCAACAATTGTTTTTTGGTGGGTTTCCTTGCAATCCTCCCCGAGGCAAGGAGCCTTCTGCGGATGATCGAGGGATCAACAAACACTCCTGATGTTGCTTGATAACTTTGCAACTCTTTACCTGGTTTTCCAAGGGCTTTTGACGCTATTTCTTATAATCATCTTATCATCATGGTTCGTAGTTTTCCTTTCTCTCCCACATCTTTCGCGACGGTGGATGCTGATGTCACCATGCACATGTGCTGCCTTCACTATCCCTACAGTTGATTTGGCTATGCCCAATCAATCCGCTATTTGTTTTGTAGATAGGTCGCTATGCTGCCTTAGTGCAACAACTTGAGATCGTTTACTTGGAGTGACATCCATTGCAAAAATAACACTAAAACTTTTAGAAATTCTGAAATATTCAAGCTCAAATGTAAGCTTACTTCACTCATACCAATTTACAAAGAAATTTGAGGCATGAATAGCCACAACAAGGCATGTGATTCACAGATTATGACGTGATCATTATTCCCACGGGACAAACACAACATTTCAATGGGAATTTTTCACTCTCTTTCAAGATATGACGAATCTATTCTGAAATACGCTTGAAAAACCGCCTGTCCCAATTAATTTGCACAGTACTGCAGCTCCGTTCGTCTTGTAAAAACACTATTAAAAGATTGACCGTAACAAATTTATCTTTATGCTCTTTGTTGACCCATCTACGAAAACCTGTCACTAAATTGTTCGATAATTTTTGCTCAATTAGATCAAAAGTAGTTTGGCTAGCTAATTCTTCAGTTCGGTCAGCGAGTTTAGAATGTCGGGTAAAATCTTTGATTTGTTCTAAAACTCTTGCGCATTTCGCGAGCGGAAGCGGAGGACATAGGTTTAGTATCTTTTAAGTCTTGCAAAATAGCTCTTGGTATACTGTTAATAGGAAATTTGGCATCTAACCTTTCCCAAACTCCATTTTCTTGGTTTGCATTAGTACAATCTCTTAAGTTAAATTGAATTGAATTAGGTAAGACATTTTGATATAGTAAAACAACTAATTGCTCAGGATCAGTAGATAAGTTGGATATTTTAAAATAATCTTTAATTTGTTGTTTCCACGCGTTATAGGTAATTAGGTTGCCATTCCATCTTGGCGGGGCGAGATCTCTCGGCTTAAATTTTGGTTTGTTTATTTCTTTAGTATTAGGAAATAAATTATTACGCTTTGATAAGGCAATATCGAATTCGCATTTCAAATCGACCGCTTGAACTTAAGTTTTCTAACGCTTCTTCATTCTTTTCTACATCAGTCTTAACTTCTTTATAAATTTCCTTTGGTAGTTCAAACGTTAATTCACTCATAAGTTTCAAAGTCGAGCGTAAATCATAAAGAGTTGTTGCAAAGACACGTCACATTGTTCAAAAGCGGCTTTATTAAGAAATTCATGTTTAGATAAATCTGATAGCCTCTTTAATTTTCTTGTCACAGAGCCCTTTAAAGACGTTCTACGGGCTTTCAGGCGTTCGTATAGTTCCGATTTTTCTGCCATATTTAAACAAAAAAGGAACGAACTCACCGAATTTTGAATAGAGCTTTTTCGATAAAGCTGAACAAATTTCCACTTCTGATAACTTCTGATTACTGTTTTGGATTTACTTAATTCTCTCTTTTCTCTAGAACTTGATTGACAAGTATCTTTATATTATTCGACTTTTGTTTTTAATTTTACTTGTAATCCTGTAAAATAAATCAACATAAAAATCGGTCCAAACACACGCCAGAACATAAAATTACTTACAGAAGTTAATGGGAGAGAAGAGTCAAAGAAAATAATTGTTATAATAAATGTGACAACGTAGTTCCGAAGTTCAAGAAAATTGGATGCACTTCGGCCAAAATGTCTTACTTGTATTAAATCAACGGGGTTCTTCTTATTTCTTCGTGTCCTCGTTCTCAATACTAAAAGGACCTTACCTCTCAAAAATTGTGAGAAATGTAGAAAGAAAAATAGACAATCAATTAAAGACGCTTTAGGAAATTCGAGGTAAAATTGACGTAAAACAACAATTAGCTGATACAAGACGAATCACTATACGCGCGGGTTCGAAACCGAAACAGCATACATAATCTGCAGGTGTAGTCATCAAGATTAATTTCTGGAATAGATGTAACACCATAAAATAACTTATCTGTAAATAAACAACCTTTCCCTTCCACATATTAGTTCTCTAAGTGAAATACTTAATATTCCAAACGCTCCTCTTGCAAAGCAAAACCAGAAAGCAAGACAAAAAGAAAAAATGCTAATTTTCACTCTTAATCCAGTTAGAAATAATTTGGAAGAAAAAGAAAGCATGAAAAAATGAAAACTGAAAGTCGACTCCTAAAATCCTTTGTCAAAAAACAGCTATTTAAAACAAATATTTAAGCTCAGAAAAAATAAGAACAGTTTCAAGATACTGTGACGACTGCGAGGTTCGAACCAACTTTTGTTTATCTTGCTTTTGTTCATCTTCATTTGTACCGCACAATTTTCTTTGTAATTATTTTCTTGTCGCGTATTTGTAATCGCCCTAAAACCTTTTTGTGTTCTTTCTATATATTTGCTGCAAAAAGACTTAACAGTCAGATTGGAAATAAAAGAGATTGAAAATCGATGAAAATACAAGCTTGGAAGTTCAACATTGACTATTTGGTTTTGAGTGATAGAAGATAGGAATAGAACACGCAAGGCAGTAGCAGGCCTATATATCAAAAACGCTAGAATACCTCTTGTGATGATAAAAATTTAGACATTCACGTTTTCACTGTGATGATGAAACTAATCTTTCACCAAACGAGGAACAGATTTCTGTTAACTGGGGGGATTTTGTGATTGTCAAGATGCGTTTTATTAAATCATGTCGATCTACTTTCCTTAAATTTTTGAAATAAAAGTCTTAGCTACCTAAATTGTCGGCAGCGTGGTCGAGTGGTCAAAGCGCCGGGTCGTGATCGACACGGTCTCGGTTCAAAACCTACTTGCGCCCTTCTGTTGTGTCCTTGGGAAAGACACTTTACGGCACTTTCCCCTGCTTGGTGGTCTTGGCAAGCAGTTCTAAATTAAAGCCATATCTCTTAAGTTGATAGCAATATCGGGGTAATTGCTTAACCTATGTGTACGCCTCTGGCGCTTTCCTACGAGTCAGGAACAGTGGTGGATATTTAAAGTTAGAGGCCCGAGGCAAGAATTTCCAAAACTTGATGTTCCCTAAAAAAAATACGGCTTTGATCTCGTATTTCCCTTTTTTCTCCCAAAATCATGGTGATCTCTAAAAAAAAGGTCTTCACTTTGAATCAAACTCCTATTTCCAACTTTTCGTCCCAACTTCATAATGATTCCTGAAGGTCTACAGCAAAATGAGCCTATATGAGGTTTTTCGAGGGCGACCCCTAAAAAAAGAAGGGGCCCGAGGCAACTGCCTCATTCGCCTCACCCAATATCCACCACTGGTCAGGAAGATAAATGTAGAGATAAAAATCAAAATCAAAATTAATCTAGTCTACTTTTCTTGTTTTGGGGTTTAAATAATCAGGGAATTTTAGTCCAAATCTTGCACTAAAAATGGGCTGCTATGCCAAGCTATTTCAAAAGCAATATTTTGGTACAACTTAACTACATTATAGATTATCACTGTAACATTATTGGTGTGTTTTTGGAGGCATTGCATGTCAAACAGTGATGTAGTCGAGACCGAGACCGAGACGGAGACCGTAAAATTTTTTCAAGACCAAGACCGAGATCGAAACCGGAAAATTTCGAGACCTAAGATTCGAGACCGAGACGAGAAACTATCAAGATCGAGACCGAGATCGAGACCAGAATATTTTTTGTAAAAAAATTTAATTTTATTAATGACATTAAATTTTATTTTTCCAAACATCCAAAGTTACATTTCAAATAAACTAGCATCTCCAGCATGTTACAAGAAAACCTTGCTTCATGTCAGGGGTCTCCAAACTACGGCCCGCGGACCAAATCCGGCCCGCTAAAATTTTTTATCCGGCCCGCGGAGCTCTTTTTAAAAAACATATACACTCACTGTAAGCCACAGTTGGATAGAATTACATAATTCTTACTTTTTTATTTTCTTACTTTTTTATTTTTTTTGAGATTTTATTGAGAGAGCACATCAAAATTTTGGGAAAAAAATAGCAAAATTAGAGATCAAATTGAAGTGAAGACCTTTTTTATTTTTTTATTTTAGAGACCACTATGATTTTGGGGGGAAAATTGTGAAATTAGAGAT
Source organism: Diplosoma virens (assembly GCA_963680785.1). Taxonomy (NCBI): domain Eukaryota; kingdom Metazoa; phylum Chordata; class Ascidiacea; order Aplousobranchia; family Didemnidae; genus Diplosoma; species Diplosoma virens. The sequence continues at coordinate 18,766,877 of OY796893.1, forward strand.
CAAATCAAAGTGAAGACTTTTTTTTTTTGGAGACCACTATGATTTTGGGAGAAAAATAGCGAAAGACCTTTGTTCTGAAGCGTCCCAGTTTATAAGTGCAAAAATATTTTTCTCCCAAAATCGTGGTGATCTCTAAAAAAAAGGTCTTCACTTCGTTTACAGTTATTTATTAACTGTTTTTCGCAAATCAAGTCTCTAGCTTTGGCCCGAGGAAGCCCAAAAAATTCTGTACATGGCCCCCTGCTCGAAAATTTTGGAGACCCCTGCTCTATGTGGTCACATGATCAAACCACCGGCGCTAAAAATCCGCTCAACTGGTGCAGACAAAGCGGGAACGCACAAGGCGTGGTTTTCGCATTTGCAAAAGAGCAGGATATTCTTCAGATTTTTCTATCCAAAAATAAAAAATATTTGAAGGCAACACAGTCATTGTAAAAACTTTTTCAAAGTATTTTCTTAGCTGAAATCTTGGTGTTGGATTTGTGTCATTGGTTGTTTCTCGCTTGTTTATATATTTTGTAAAAATGTTTGGCACCTCTGGCGGGCAAGAATCACCAACTGTATCCGCTGAAAATGAACTAAAGCATTTATTGACTATGTTTACTCAAACATTTTACGAGGCAATAAAAGGCTTTCAGTTTTATTTCGCAACGGGAATTGTTTATGGTGAAGAAAGCAGTAAATTATCATAACCGCATCAAATAACAAAAATATCAAAATATGTCCGGTCTCGAGACCAATTTAAAAAGGCCGAGACCGAGACCGAGACCCTGAAAATTGGTCTCGAGACCTTCATCACTGATTTCAAATGAGCCTGATAAGCATTAAATCTAAGGGCATTAACTAAATAATGAAGCTACTTATTTTTAAATTTTTTTAAGCATAATATATTTTACTTTCAACAGGTGGCTGGAAAATCACAGAGTTTGAAGTATGTGGCTTGCATTGATATCTATGACCATGAGGATGATGACTATGAAAGAGTATTTGAAAAAATGGATTCACTAGACTAAGATTGAAATCAAACCATTTTGAGATATTTTTGGCTTTAATCGGAGCGAAGAAAAGCAAATTTCCCTATCAGGCTCCTGTCAGAAATACTTTTAAATAAGCTGCCGAATGAGTTGCGTACAGGTTGATGTCTCGCAGAAAGCTATTGTATCATTATATCTTTGACCTGAATGAACTCTTGATCCATTGATATCAAACGACGTCATCAAGAATTAAGAATCACCAAATAATCTTAGGAAGTTGCGCAATTAAACCAAAGCACAGTGCTGCTAGAAAACAACAATTATCTTAAAGCTATCATTCAATTTTCATAATTTTTCGTAAAGAGTTCTGTACTCATGTAATAATTTTTTTCGCGGAGTTTTCGTCTTCGAGCCGAAATGATTTGATTAGATTGGGAAGGAAGTCCGAATTTAATGACAAGAGAAAACAGCTGTATATAATAACAATTAGGCCTATCACGTTTCAATTCTTCTAGTTAGAAAACCACCTTTGTTCAGATTTCAATCATAAGAAGACAGTCGTATTATTTCAAGGTAATATTTTTATTATTTAATCCTGTAACTCCATCACAACAATGAACAAACAGAGCGAGACGCTTTAAACCAGCCTGAAGCATTGACAGTTGCGAAAACAGGAAGCAGTTTCACTTTAATTTTGAGCAGCGCGCGCTTCGGTTGTCTGTTGAAAATGATCTCGTTAAAGGTAAGGGTTATTGTTTGATTAAGTTTTAAAATGTTATAGTTCTTGATTTATTTCATTGCATCTAGCAAATTACAATATTTTTAAACTTGATTAAAAAAATATTTTAAGTAATTCAAAGTTTTTCTAAAGCTGCTTTTTTCGAACTAAAAAAATTTTGGCTTGTCGAAAGTTTTTGTATAAAATTTTTTAAAACTTGATCATAAATCAAGAATTTAAAATGATTTACGATTTAACTGCGCAAATTTGACCCGTGAAACTTGTTGGATAGAGTTTTATGTGTGAGCTATGAGCAAAAGCACATTTTGGTTATCAACAAGAAATTATTATAATTAAAAAAAATATTTCTTACAAAACCTTTTATCTAAATTTATATTAGCTCGATTATTACACGTTAAAAAAGATTTTTAAGTTGTGCAAAAAATTTTTTCATTACTTGTGTTTCAATTAATTTTGAAATCGATGTTTTTGAATAACAAAGATAAAGTTGGTTTTTTATATTTCAACTTAATTTGACAAATAATATAACATGATAATCCTAAAAAAATGTTAAAAAAGGAAAAAATTAAGTCTTAAAGCAATACTTCAGTCATTTAGAGCTGTAGGAGACGGAGATGCATGATATCTAAAGTTAGAGATCTGGGAAAAATTAAATTACTAAAATATTGGAAGTTTACACTGTTTTTTTTTTTTGAGATAAATTTTTCGATTTTTATCTGGGACGAAGAAGGCATAAACTCTCCTGAAGAACAAGTTTTGATCAGGTTGAGGCACCCCCTGGTTCATAGCTTTTGTCCGGCTGGTTACCGCCGATCCGACCGGCTAAAACTACAATTTTTAATCAACTGAAACTTGCATATAACTTTTTGATTAAATAAATCATTGCCAAAATATTACGTTTTAAAAATGACACAATTTTTGGCCTTAAAGGTTCTTGAGCTTGGAGACTAATAAGCCATAACTTAAAGGATCTTTGGGACAATAATACGTGATTTACTATAACATTAGACTAAATCTAAAATACCGGTTAATCGTTTCAGGTACATCATGACAAGTTCACAAATTGTGTATAGCGATATCAATGATAGCAATGTTAACAGAACATTTTTTTCTTGTGATCATTGTCATCATTAAATATGATCTTGATGTCATTCTTTATTTTTTAAAGAAGGAATTTTTGGTATAGTTTACAAGACCTATAGAATAGACTATTAATGAAAAACTATAATATAAATAGATCACTGAGCCTAAAATTTGGAACGCTTAAATAGTTTCAGTATAAAAAATAAAGCCAATATACTGCGAAACATGTTTATTAGAGAACGTTCTGAAATTTTAATTTATTTCATTATCAATTTTAAGAATTTTCAATTTTAACCAGAAGTTTAAAGCAGTTGATAATGGAATGAATTAAAACTCTCAAACATTTTCTAATAAACTATATTTTGCAGTATATTGACTTTACTTTTTATTTTGAAATAAATAGATCAAAATTTGTATATAATTTTTGACATAACAATTCAATAATATGTCATTCACGTTTTTGACGGTATCTATTAGCGGTGTTTTAGGTAAAGGGTCTTTGAGTCACGTGCAATGGTCCTGTTTATCAGCCATTTAGAATTAAATCTAACTGACCGACGTCACAGAAATCAAAATAAGAAACATTGCTGTTTACATAACATTAAACTTAATTAGCTTTATATTTTTACTCCCTTTTTTAAAGAAAATAATAGAAAAATTCTAAGCAGTGATGGCTTTAATAGAGCGCTAACGGAGCAACTGCACCAGGCCCCCTCTAAAATACATCAAAAAGTGGCCCCCTACACTAAAAATTGCTCTATTTCTTCATAGTAGCACCAGGACGTCGATGGCATGTCAAAAAGAAAAGAAAACATTTTTGAAAAAAAAAACGGCTTCTGCTCCTTAGGTTGAAAGGTTGTTAGATTGCATGTGAAAATCCGGAAGTACGGACTTTTTTTAATATAGAGATCACAATGTCATGAGATAGTATAAAGTGCTCTCCATGCTTTGGAACACCCAATAGTGCCCCCCTTTTTTTTAGAAATCATTTTGCTTTTATTTACTAAAAATTGCTTTAGCTACCTTTTTTTGTACACTAAATAGTGACTCCCTTACGTTTCTTGCACCAGGCCCCCTTTTTGTAAAGCTCTAATTGCTCATCACTGATTCTAAGAGGAAAAATGGTTATAATCAAAGTAAGAAAAACCTAGTTATACCTGAGATTTATTCTGTAAGCAATTAATGGTCTCACAATTACAGTCGACATAATATTATCACACAAGTAATTTTAAAACATGACAGAAAGCTCGCTACAGCGTTTGATATAGGATATTCGGACCATGATTTCATACCCAATGGTCCTTAATCTGCTCTAGAACAAAAAATTGCTTTGCACTCTTTTGTGCTATTTTCCTGCAGCAAGGGGGCAAAACCAAAAGCATTTACAAGATTTTTTTCAATAAATAAAAAAATACTTTGCTACATTTGCATAAAATGTCAATTTTTATTCGTCAACGATGCATAGCCATATTTTTCAAGATATTTGGGTTCGATTTTTTGAATTTTTGTTGTTTTAGGATCGTATTGCTGAGAGATTACTTACCTTTCTTCTATGTTTGTTCATCTATTACCCTTTCTTTCTTTTTGGAATGATAATGATTTATTCCGCTCGTTTGATTTTTTCAATTAAACGAGCCATTGGAATAGGAATTAAAGAATTCGGAAAATTAGGATTAATCAGCCGAAAGCATCAGGTTTGTGAACAAGCGTTTTGAGAAATTTGCAATGTATCAGGATTAAGAGCTGTTTTGTTGCTGTTCCATACTGTGGCTATTAAATTTTCTTTCGCTTTTAAAATAAGTTTTAACGAAAGAGATTTTCAGCTTTATTTTTTCAACATGTTTTCACTTTTCGAATAAAACAAAAAACAGAAAATTTAATTTAAAACAAAAATATGATTCACAATCTAGCATAAAAAAGACAGACAATTACTGTGTAAGCAGTTCTAAACATCAGTAAAAGCAAAAAGTTAATCTATAGGCCTACTAATGATAACGACAGCATTAACACAAATTGATTTAATTGTATAATAATCGACCTGTGAACAAAAACGCGTTATGGAGAAAAAACTTTTAATACGCTTTTGTTCAACCCTTGTGTATTAATGATGATGCCATCATGCGATACGAAAGGTTTTTTTAATATCCTTATGATGAATTCTGCAAACCTTGTTCTGTTTCATAGGAAAAGTAAGACAATAGATGTATCATAAAAGATGTAATCAATTACTATAAATCTCATCAGTGTACATTGTACAGTCATTTCTGTAGCGTATTAGTTTTTCTTATCTAGTAATAGAGGCTTTAAAAGAGGTTGACTTATCTGCGGTCATAGCCATCCTCATATTTTTGGTTATGGGGGCTTATTTAAAAATTGGATGGGGAGTATTGTTTCATAAATTTTAGCCATTAAGGCAAAAAGTCAATACATTGCTTTTTTAATAAAAAAGTATTAGGAATTTTTTTGTGCTCAAGAAAAAACTACAAAAATCTATATTTTATACCAAATATATAAAAATAATTGCTAAGAGGAGTAATAATGATAAAAACATGGCCACTCTCAAACCTTTTTGTTTTTATTTTGAAACAAACTTTTAAATAAATATATATACATGAATTACGCATAGAAAAAGCATCTTAGGTTAAAAAAAGTTTTTTGTTCTCAGCGTAAAAACTTTATCCTTGTAAGAGTGAAAAAATGTACAAATACTGTACTTTGGTTTCATAACTAATTGCAAATTTTAAGAATTTAACTCAATATCTGACTTGTAAAGATACATGACGTCGTTGAGACATCAACCAATGAAGAGCTTGCATTCCTAAAACACAGGTCTCCTAGTTATTTGTACAGAATGTCAGTGTGGACAGCCAGGGAGGTAAAAATTTTAATGTACCTATTTGCTTTTCTTTACATTTTTGAACCCGCATTTTTATTAATAGATCATTTAATACTCGAATTAATGTTGAATCATAAATGCTAACAAAATTTAAAATTTTTTTTTTGAGATTAATCTTAAAAATTAAGTGAAAAAATATTAGATCAAGTAATTTTTTTAATTATGAAACTTTCAGTTGATTTTTGTTGCTAAAAAAATCGAACAGAGATTTAGAAAAAAATCATAATTTTTATATGTAAAGTTAGTCTACTGCAGCTGAATCAAAAAGTTTTTCTTGTTCTTTTCTTTTTTAGCTTTCTAAATACCTCCTGCGAGGACAGACCGTCGGCTTAATATCGGAACAAGACCTCGCTTATTCGATGCTTTACAGCGTTTTCGCTCATTCAATCACGTGGGATGAATCGAGCAAAATGTACCGGATGCGGATGGAGGGTTTCGACGACTTCTATTTGTTTCGGGTGAGTGGAATTTCGTAGTCGGCATTTTCTCTTTACTAAGAGTATGCAGAAAATTTTCGAACTTTGAAAATTGAAACTTTAACTTTTTAGTGTATTTTTTCATCATGACTTTATTATTGAACACAAGACAATTAATCCTAACTAACAAGTACGTTTTGGCACAGCCATTTGGGCGTCTCTGATTTGGCTATCAGCCTATTTTAGGTCTCTTTCAGAAGTCATCGTAAACGATTTTTTTGGTGAAACTAACTCGAAATCCCCTCTAGAGTTAAAACTAACTGTCCACTGGCGCCCAAACGACCGTGCCCAAACGACCTCGCCCAATAGTCACATTTGAACAAGCTACTAATGCACATTAATTTGCTTTAATGTTTTGTGCAGGGTTTCTACTGGGACGCTCGGGAAGTTTGGGTTGATAAGGAATGCACCAAGATGAAAATTGTCTTTACAGAGGGCAGGGAAATAACCTGGCCCTGTCCCACAGAGGACTTGTCAGAGTGGAAGTTGGCAAAGCTTCATGCTCAGGTTACTTGCTTACTCCTTTAAACTTGGCCAAGCAGGCGAAAAAATTAAAGCGTACAAAAGTTTATGGATCATTAGCTAAGAGCAAGTGTTATAAAAAAATTCTTTTATACTGTATAAAACATTAATATGGATCATTAGTTAAGAGAGAGTGTTATAAAAACTTTTTTTTTGAAAAGATTGTTTTATAACACTTTCTTTTAACTAATGATTCATAAACTTTTCTACGCTTTAATTTTTTCGGCAGCTTGGCTAAGTTTAAGAATACATCTATGCGCAACATTACAGCATGTTTTCTTTCAATATCTCGTAACAAAAAGAGTAATTTGCTAGTCAATCACTAACTTTAGCAAAATAATCGTTTAAACCCAAACTTTTGGCAGCGTTATTTTCCTAAGATGCGAGTTTTCATCTGAAGCGTAAAAATTAATTATAACTGTGTTCTCTGATGAGCCTTACAGGCAAAACAATCTGTTGGGACTATTTTAATAAAGTGTTTTTTTAATATTTTTCTATCGACAATCAGGAATAATCGCTCTGATTACTGAAGTCATTGAGCACTCTTCTGAAGAGCACCAGCAATTTGTAGTTATATATACGTTTATATACACTCATATAAAAATTTTTTTAAAATACATGTAAATATCTTTTTATGTATTTGAAAAACTTGACTTATTTTGGGCAACTGTCAACTCGCAAGATGATTTTTGCTTAGCTAAATCTAATTTTAAAAAAATACTTTGCCCTTACTAAGGAGCGGAGTCGTAGTCAAAGTTGGATTCGGGAGTCGGAGTCGGCATTTAAAAAATTCTAGTAGTTGGAAGTCGGATCATAATCTTCCGACTCCGCAACCCTGCTAAGTAGGCTCCCTTTTATTTGATTTCCAATGCTAACAACCTAAAAGTGATTAAAAAAGGCTTTCCTTTCAATTTGGCGGCTGAAAAAACCTTTTAAAAACATTTATCAATCTAGTGAAAGTAAAAGAAAGAACAAAACAAGATTCACTTTAATTAAGAAAAATTTATATAAAGAAAAATACTACGGTATTTAAAAATGTTATTATACTAGGTACCACAAGTGTTAAATATTTATGTATATATATAAATCTTGATTGTCACAATTAGTTACACTTCCTACGCCACATCAGTTCTTTATTGCATGTGGAACTACAATGGTGTCAGAACAACTGAATTATCAAGATTCCAGATCTTAAAGCAAAGTTAAGATTCTTTCAATATAATCCAAACAAACGAAAATCTTATATGTCTGCATTGCTCGCCATTCTCTTACGGCCAAGTTTCAAAGCTTTTTTTAAACACGTGGACCCTGGCTTAATTTTTTGAAATTCCTTCGACCTCGAGTCTAAATATTTTAGAAAAATCGAGTGAAGACCAAAAAAAGGTCTTCACCCAGCAGTAAAAAGAAAAAATTTACTGGAAGTTTGGTTAAAAACCTTTTTTGTATTCACTTATATATACCTCAACCCTAATGTATAACAAGAATAATTTTCAGGGTAAAGACAAAAAAGTCATTAGCCGAAATTTCGGTAAATTTTTTCTTTTCACTATGGGGTAAAAAATTTTTTTCGTCTTTATCGTGAAAATTAGTGTTGTTATCCAAAGAAGTCAGTTGTTCCTAAGTAAAGAAAAAAAAAAATCTTCCCACGCTGTTGAAAAGAACAACTTACCGGAACAAAGGACTTCAAGTTCTTTCATTTCATTTCATTTCATTTTTTATTCTCAATCGGTATTAAATAGGCCGCACGAAAAATCATTTATTTTAGAAAAGATCAAGAATAGGAAGAAGCAGCACAACGTCAGACGTTAAAACATGCATGAAGTACGATTAAAAAGTGCCAGTACAAAAGTAGAAATGCATGGGTTTCTTAAAATGCTTTTACAAAAAATCATATGTTTTTGTCTACCTGCTTTAATATAGAAAATCTTGTGGACCCCCTGGATAGGTTGCTACGCACTCCAAAATCCCGTGGATCATAGTTTGGAAACCCTGCTCTCAGGCCTAAACTTTCTTGTTCAGACTTAGAGTGATTCACAAAGATTCTTTCTATTTTATTTAGGAAATTTTTTAAGAAGTTTGCAAAATCTGTTTAAATCTTCTGCTACCTTATCTTGAGTTCGGTTGCTTTGCGCTATCTTCCTTCGTTCTTGATAAGAGTGTCGTATTGAAAGCTTCAAAATAGCTCCATAATTTTTGCAGACGATTGGTTTTGCTTGCTGGCTTTGAATCTGGTAGCGAGCATGAATTAGAAGGTTTTGCAGCAGTAATACCGAATAAAATTTGCACAACAAAGAGTAAGAAATTTTTCATCTTACCAAAAAACTTGACCAGTGTTTTTAACATTCACAAGTGACCGAAAGCTTTATGAAGAACAGACATGAGAACTGACAAAACAAAACGTAGTTATACAACTTTTGCACCATTTTAGTGCATTGAAAAGAGAATTGTTTAAGAAGACAAAAGTTTCTATACATTGATTTATCATTTTCGGCATTTTTAATGGCTTTGCGTTTTGGGTAATGACCAATCCGAAATAAGATTCGTACAAAGAACTGAAAGTGTTACTTAACTTGATAAAGTGGGAAATTTGAGATTTAAAAGTCGGAAAGTGTCAGGCCGGTGCTTCTCCAAAAAAAATGTTCTCACCTTAGACAGCTTGGTCATGCAAGCAGAATGGTAGGCAGAAGTTTATCAACCAGCATTTTGATTTTTGTATTAGACTTATTAACATCAGAGTACAGTATAACTGAAAGAAGCTATCGTGTCATACGCCCCATTATGCAGTATTGACAAACTATTGGGTCAAGTAAACAGAATGCCGCTAAAAAGCTCCTCAAACAAGCTTTTTTTATCAAAGCAAGTACAAAAAAAATTTTGAGACGTCTAAGAACTAGGTCAAGGGTCGTCCAATGCGAGGCCCGCGGAATAATTTCCTAATTAACGTGAGTTGTTAAATTTGGCATCAAAGGAAAAAAACTTGTTTAATGCAAGTCAAAAACCTCTAAAAAGGTCTTCTTTTTTTTTTACATCAAGGTCAAAAAACTGTTAAAGCGGTTTTAACTTTAAAAAGATTGGGCGCCCATGGACTAGGCATATAAGAATATATTTAAAATCTTTTCTGGAATAGCGCAAAACTTTTTCCCAGGGAGTCCAATGAGTCAAGAAGTGGTTGTGATATGATGCGGTTTAATCTGAAGCTGTCGCCCACGCGGCCGTAACATAAAAAAAAAAAATTTTAAGGGACCTTTGATTGCAAAAAGGTTGAGCTGTTTTTCAATACAATAAGTGAACGGTGTTGCGACTCGCCGACCTTTCGTTTGCGGCTCTTCTAGCTAAACAATAATAACGAAATTGAACAATGTACAATTGTTATTCACAGTTGAATTTGGGTCAAACGAAGATTTCTTATCAGGTGCTAAGTCAGATTATAGATTGGAAATAAAATATTTCTTTGTTTGTTGTTAAGGACCATATACACTGCAGCAAAAATTTGAGCGAAGCGAGCGCTATCTTTCTTTCATTTATTTCTTGCCCGTCTAGACACGCTGTTAACATTAGGATAAAAGAAACAAAGATAGTGCTCACTTCGCTCAGATTCGCTTCTCTGGAATGAAATTTGTAAAATTATAATATCGTGCAAGTCTAACAAATGAAGATTTGAGAGAATTAATTCACACCGCTTTGACTTGATATCGCCCAGATTTTCAAAAGCTAATTAATAAAGTGGAAACCCACAGTAGATCCAATGCTGGTAAAATCTCGGAAAAATTATAAATCGTGTAACGTTGTATTTGTTTTTATTATTTGATTAAAACTTGGTTTGTTTACTGTATTTGCATTAACACCTCAAACAGAATTTGTGGCTCTCCTGCAGTTTTGAATTTTCACATGTGGCTGCCAACCCTGTAATAAGTGTTAAATTTGTTAGTCAAACAGTTTTTACTAAATAGCAGATTTACTAAATTTATGATTTTCTGATAAACAGTCTATTGGAAATTTTTTTTTAGGATTTTCTTATTGCTGGCACCATATGCTTTATAAAAAAGTCGAATTGTTTGTTGAAACCATTAATAATAATATGTTTTTGTGGAGACAAAGAAAGCGTCATTAAGGGGCATTAAAATTAACATTTTTGTGTTTGATGATACGAGTATAACCTACAGTATGTACAATACCCATTTGAACGTATGCCGCATTTCTTGAAAAGTTAGGCAAATGAAAACTGAAACGCGATTTGATTCGATAATTTTCTCATACTTTCAGCTTTGTCGTTTAGGTCTGTATGACGTATTACGCTCCCGGACTTTCTCACAACCACGTTCACTTCGTTTTCCCATCCAGTATGATTTTGATAGCCAAGCGCTACCTACAGCCAAGCAGCTTTCTTTATCGTTTGCTGGAGCCTCACAGCAGCTTCACGGAGAGAATCAATTACCAGGTTAATATGTTGCATGTTGAATGCTTTGTTTGTGTTGTACGTGTTGGAAATATAGAAAAGTGTTAACGTATGGGGTGATTCTTGGTGATCTAGCTGGCTCTCCCAGGGGTCCCAGACAGGTGGGTTAAGGTTTGAAATAGTTGAAAATAAAGTGAAGGAGTAATCAATAAACTATAAAAAAAAAATTTTGTTGGTTATAGAATTTTTCTTCGTCGTCGTCGTTTGAAGGGCATCCACTCCAGGCCAGACACAAACAGAACTGGGGCCGAGGGTTTATCCTTTTACTACCCCAGACTGCTGCACTGCCTGGATCAGATGCTGGCAGTGATGTTATTAACCCAGCATGGAGTTTCGTCATCCAAAACCATCAGACCGCGTGCTCCATGTGGTGCCCGGTGTATGGGGCACATTGTTAGTACATGGTCTGCGGTTTGCTCTGAGGCGCCACACTCGCAATTCGGTGAAGGAGCGAAACCCCATTTGTGCATGGACGAATGGAATCGCCCAACACCAGTCCGCAGGCAGTTGAGCTTAACCCAAGCTGCTCGGGGTAAGCCCATCCCAACAGGCCTGACACTGGTCCCGGGCACAAAAGCACGGAGCCTGGAAGCACTTTCACAATACTCCGCGTTCCATTTGTGGTTCGTCCATTCAGAGGCACGGATGCCAAGTCTGGCAAGGTTGTCCAAAAGATTCCGCGCACCTGGCACAAACGGGCGTCTGGATCTTAGTCTCACTTGGCCAGTATCTGAGGACCCACTTAACAGACCATGCAAGATATGATCGGGGTCCAGAGATCCACGGTAAGCCAAGGAGAGTGTCGCTCCCAGTCGGCAAAGCTCAGCTGGATGGATGCCTGAAAGTACAGGTAGGTGGTCCGTTGGAGTGGGACGCAGGCATCCAGTGACTATGCGCAAGGCGTCATTCAAGACACTGTCAATGAGGCGAGTGTGAGCACTGCGACACCAGACCGGCGCACAGTACTCAGCTGTTGAGTAGACGAGAGACAAGGTGGCCACGCGCAGTGTTCCAGCACCAGCACCCCATCCCGAGCCCACGAGTCGCCTCAGCAGTGTGACGCGCGATGATAGTTTTTTGCGCAATGCCACTAAATGGTGACGAAACGTGAGCGATCTGTCCAGTTTTACCCCAAGGTATGTAGGGGTTGGAAAGAACGGTAAAAGTCTACTATTGTTGTAGACCTTTAGCTCACGTTTGGCCTCTCGGTTATTTAAGTGAAAGGCTGCCGTCACCGTCTTAGTGTGACTGAGCTTCAACCTCCAAGTCTGGAGATACGCTGACAGTGTGGACATGTCTTGGCTTAAGGTCCCCTCCAAGTCCTTCCAGTTTCCAGAAGAATGCAACAATGCTAGATCATCAGCATAAGCAAACTTTCTGGAAATCATGGAAGGAAGATCATACGTATAGATATTAAATAGGAGGGGAGCCAAGACCGATCCCTGAGGAACGCCGTTTTTAAGACGGCGTAGCCTGCTTTGCTTGCTGTCACCGGTGGTAAGGGTGAAACTTCGATTTCGGACAAGCTCCATGATCATTTTGACCATGTGCTTATCCGGAAGTAGTCTCAGCAGCTTGCAGGTAAGGCCACGGTGCCAGACAGTGTCATAGGCAGCTGTCAGATCGATAAATACGGCACCGGCCTTCTTTTTAGCCTCGAAAGAATCCTCGATGCTCTGGGTTAGGAGAACAACTTGATCTACGGTTGACTTCCCGCGTCGTAACCCAGCCTGCTCTTTAGGGAGCAGTGGATCGATTAATGGCTCAACGCGGGCGTAGATAAGCCTCTCGAGGATCTTGTAGGGGAAACAGAGCAAAGATATCTGTCGATAACTCTTTGGGTCCCCCACGGGCTTTCCTGGTTTTGGGATCGCGACCACAAGCGCTCTTCTCCAGATCTTGGGAATTTTGAGTCGGCGCAAACAGGAAGAAAGGAAGTCACGTAACTAGGACTTCAAAGCAGCTCCAGCATGGAGTATAAGCTCGGGGCAGATGGAATCAGGACCCGGAGCTTTACCTGGTTTTAAGTGTTGAAGGGCAGCAGCAAATTCTCTTTGTGAAAAATTGTCAGAGATATTTACTGCGTCTGGTGTTGTGGCCCTCCAAAGGTCAGACACTTCTTGAAAGACAAGTCGAGATGACTTGCGATCAACAGTCTCGTATTTTTCGTATTCTCGTATTTTTCGTATTTCCCATTTCTAACCAGCTGAGATGCAATAGCATCGGCTAAAACGGGACAGTGACGAGGAGAGTGTTGTGACCTACCAGTAAGGTTGTTCAAAGTATTCCACGCTTTTCGACTAGAGTGTGAGAAGTCAATGCTCCGAACTGCTTCGGACCATCGATCCCTCCGCTTTCTGTCAAGCTTGGCAAGCAGAGCTGTAGCAGCCAAACTTGAGTCGTCTCCCTGAGGAGACTGCAGAAAGGTTTTATAGAGGGATTCACACTCTGCATCCCAACACGGAATATAGTTATTTCGATACCCGCGTGGGATAGTCTTTTTGGCTGCTTTCTTAATGGTGTTACAGAAGTCCTGGTAAGCCGCATCCACATCAAGTGAATCAGGCGGCAACAAAGTTTTTGCGAATTTATTCGTCAAAGCAATGTAGTGACTCCATTTGGCCTTGCGGAAGTTCCATCGCTTAACAGTCATGCTTGGCACTACCATAGCAAACCTTGGTGGTGTAATAAGCGAGGGTCGATGTTGTGACCTGGGGAACTTGTCAAGGACACGTCTATCCGGTAAGCGACTGTTTGGACCTACGCTGGCGAAAGCTAGATCTGGATTGGTGCCAGTGTTCCAGCGGCCGGAATAAAAACTGGCAGCGTCCTTGGCATTATATAGCAGGGCAAGACAATTAATACTTGCCCAGCCAGCCAAGCACTCACCGTCCGGACTGTTGTCATCATAACCCCAGTCAGCATGACGACAGTTAAAATCGCCAGCGTACAGACAGGGGTGAGGAAACACTGGGAGATCCAGGGTTCGCAATCGCGTTGGCGGTGGTTTGTAGACGTTGACTATTTTATAGCCATCAACGTCCACACACAACCACTCGATCTCCGATGTCAGTAGAGATTGGTCCAAAAGCGTGTATCTCAGTCGCTCGTGGACAAACGTGGCAAGGCCATGCTTCCTGCTTAAAGAAGACCCAGCTAGTTGGTAGTGAGGTAGCACCAACTTCTCTGCATCAGTGCAGTGGGTCTCCTGCAGTAGGATGACGAGTGCCTCAGACTGCATAGCGAAGTGATGAAGAACATTCATCTTGCTTGCAGTGAGGCCTTCGATGTTCAGCTGAAGAATAGTGGGTCTTCGGAACTTGTTGGCAATGTGCCCTGAAAAGGGCAGTTTTATCTTGACATTGCCCCGTCCTGAAAAGTACGTTTGCCGATTAGCAGACCCACACTGAACATCGGAATGGGTGGATACCCTTCCGTTTTGGTAGGTTCGGTTTCGATCTGTCATTTTAAAATCAATGAGCAGACTTACTCACGGCCCAGGCTGCGTGAAAGCACCTACCATCTGGGCCATCTGGCCATTTTTCTTAATATAGCTGAGGTGAAGAAGAAGTTTAATAAAAGGGAGGAGAAATAGAGAGCCACCGTCTAAGATCAAAAGTCATCAAACATTTTTTAACTGTTTATAGCAGTTGACTGCCGGTTTGACTTGTAATCCACCTCTTGAATGTAAACCCTAAACTAGAAATTATTATTATTTTAAATCGAGACCTAAAAAACCATTGGCGGTAAAAAATTAATTCAACTTGCAGCTGGAGTTTCGTGACAATTATCTTAGACCCACAGTATTAAGAAGCTATTGTTTTTTGCAATTACTTTAGATTTACTTGCGAAAAATTACTTATACTCTGGGGCACCGGAAAGTTTTTGGCGAGGGAAGAAATTCAAAAAAGGCATCTCTCTTTTTGAATTTTATTGTTAAGGTTTATAGCTATATCAGCCAAAAAAAGTTCCAGAGAGCAATGCAATTTTGCCCAAATTTAACTGACGTTTAACAAACCATCGTTTTTTTGCGCAAAAATCTAGTAAAGACTAAATAAAAGGTCATCACTTCCAATCAGTATGCAAAATCTCTATTTTCGTCCCAAATTCAAGGTGAAAACTAAGAAAAAAAAGCCCTTCACCTTCAACCGATCTAATATTTTGGTCGAGTTTCTATGATTATAGGAGCAAATTTAACCCAGTGTTTCTGTATTTGACCACCTTTTGCCCTTCCTTTTCCAAAAGCAATTGCCCCTGCCTCCACTTCCGGTGCTCTTGCTTGTATTTAATTAAATTTTATTTAATCATGTTGATAATGATATGAACCGAAAGCGTTGTATCAAGTCGTATTGAAGATTCAATTTTCACTTGTTCAAATAAATTATCTAATTTTAATTTTTTGAAATTTCATTGTTGTAATAAAAACTCAAAAATTCTAAAAAAATTTGTCGCTGCTGATATTGAAAAAATTTCC
Organism: Diplosoma virens; assembly: GCA_963680785.1. NCBI lineage: Eukaryota > Metazoa > Chordata > Ascidiacea > Aplousobranchia > Didemnidae > Diplosoma > Diplosoma virens. The sequence goes on from OY796893.1 coordinate 18,782,497, forward strand.
AATTTAAGAAAAGCCAGGAATTATAATAATAAGATAATAAAGGAGAAAATAAATCCCGGCAGCTTCGTACAAAGAAGACGTTTGATATTTCAACTTATCAACTTATTCCAGGAAGTTAATATGCATTTGTTTTTTATTTCTCTGACACAGATCAGAACAATATGCTATAATTTTACGTGATTGATTCTTTTGGTTTTACCTGTAGCGCCTATGACTTACGGAAATGACAGTTGTTTTCGGACTAAACTGTTTTTTATGTCCCTATATTTGTTTATCGTTATTGCTATGTACTCGCCGTCAAACAATCTATTTACGTCACTTTTTACTGTTATTAATAGAAACGTAACGATTTTTCTCAGATTTTTGTTATCACTTTACTCTCAGTCGCATAAAAATTATTGATGTAATTTATTTGGAAAGAGCATTTTGGAGTTGATTTAGTTTTTTTATTTTTCATTGTTGAATTAAGTTTATGCAAAATATCTTACTTTTTTACGACATTTTAGAAGGCTAGTTTATCTTACCGCTTTATGACACATTTAGGCCCTCAACGTCGGAAAAGCGACCAATAATAAACGATCCATTCTCGACCGTCACTTTTTCCTCTGGCAGCCGATCCCAATCACCGTCGAGCAGTTTGTGGAAGGAATCGCTAAAAAGTGTTACAAATATTATTACACAGATTATCAAAATCATGAAGAGAAAAGGGTTTGTGGTTTTGATGTTTTAAATTGCATACTTAAATTACTTGAAGGCAGCAACTAGTATCAATGCTCCGCTGTTAGTTTCAGTTCTGCAACAGCCATTACCTGTCTATAGGCCCAATTAAATAGTCTAAAAAATTTAGTTTTTGTGGTAGACCTACTTATACTCCGTACAAGTCAAGGCTAGTTATACGCTTCTGCTGACAAACACATGCCAGCCCACTGAATCAGAGTTTTCTTCTGGTGAGGCTTTGAAAGTGGAAACTTGGAGACACTGTCGGCTGTTATAGACGGTTCAACCCGATCTATCGGCTGTTATAGACGGTTCAACCCGATTTATCGGCCGAGTAGGAAGTAGCACCGTATTGATGGTAGATACGATTAGTAGGGTCGCAGTTCGCAGTTGAAAAAAATACTTAGAGACAATTTTCTCAGCTTAACTTCGTTATTAGCAAGCGGATCTTAACTTCGTTACCTCTCTAAGCAAAAGCTAAAGATCCAAATCAATACCACAAAATTTACGAAAGCAGAACTTGGTAATCGCTCGACGGTTACGTAAATATAGCGCCTCCGACGTTTTCCTGCGAGTCGGGACGAAAAATAGAGATAGAATAAAAAATCTAAGCTTACTTTTTCAAATTCTGTTTTTCGGAGTAGGCTAGCAATCCTGATCTTCCTGTCCATTGCAATTTTCCGCCTCCGTACGTTTCAAACAAAGAGCTCCGAGAAATCCCTTACCTCGACTTTCTTGCCTCGTATTTTGAAGTTGTGAAAAAGTTTGTCCAGTCGGTCTCTTGCTACATTGATCGGAGCGAATGGGAAAAAATGATGAGCATCATCAAAAATTATGTCCCCGGGATAGAAAAGGCGGATATGGTCGATGTGATTTCAACTTTCATACATCAGGTGAAATTATTTTTGAAGATGCTATTTGCTTATTTTGATAAAGACTTTTTCTATTTTAGTCTTGATTTTGATCACGTTCATTGCTTATACTACATACTCGTATGTTTATGTTCGCATTTATTTTGCCAATATCAGTGGTCTTCAACTTTTTTGGTATTGCCAAAACTTTCAGCTAAGTTATGCATTTCCAAAACTTTTTTAATATAGAAAACATTCTAAAAAGAAAAAAGGTCTTTTTATGGTCAAAAAGACTAATTTAATTTTTGGACGCAATTAAAACCATATTTTTTCCTCTTCATTTAGTTGTCTATACTTTTTTTTTGTTTTGACGCCGAGATCGATGATCTCTGTTCTACAATAGCCTATCTCAAAATAAAATTGATGAAAATACTTCACGCAACCGAGCAATTTTATCGGGATTCCTCGGCTCGTGGGCGCTGATGCGAATCTGCAGAAACCCTGCCAAACCCTTAAAGCTCAGAGAATAAATGTTTCAAGGAATTCCGAAAAGTTTTGGTTGAAAAAGGTTCAAATTTTATACTGCATCAAATAATTTTTTGCCATCTTAGTCAAAAAAAGTTGACACTCTGTTAACAAAGTTTATTCTGGTGGAATTTAAGTTTTGGGAATCTTTACTTAAATACTTTTTCTGGAAAAAAGGGGCTTTTGCAGTATTTGGAGGTTTTAAAAAATTTTGCGCTTCAAATTTTGCAATGAATCAAAACGTTTTATCGTTTAACAAAAGTTTGTTCGAAATAGCCTAAGTTAACTTCTTGCACTTGACATTCTGTTTTGTTTATGAAAAAAATTCTTTATTGTACTCTTTTAGCTTGGTGAACTTATCACTAAGCTAAATTATATCAGCATGTAAAACCAAAGGTTCGGCAAGTTAAAGAGTTGTCCGAAAGTCAAAACAATAGATAGATGAAATACTGAACTATTTACGGCTGCTTGCAAAGATCTCTAAGAAAAAGAAACCACAGTAAAGTGCTTTTTTTAAGAACACAACAACAGGATTAGTATCGAAGTTAAAGCTAGACCCTGTTGAATTAAGTTTCCAACCAAATGGTGCTTTTACGCCTTTGATCACATTGTCAAAATAGTTATTTTCTACTCCAAAAAGTTTTACGACTTCTTGGTGCCCATCTTCGCAAAAAATTTACTCCTAAGTATCTAAAGCCAATTCCATAATATTGCAACAAAAAGGTTTTTAAAATATACTGTTTGAAAATTTTGATATGTTGCAATATTCATATTTGTAGGCAGTGGTATATGAAATGCACTTTAACTCTGAGCGTTCTAAATCTTAGTTTTTAAAAAATCTTTTTTCAAATTTTTATGTTTTGGAACCGGTATTTATAGAATTTTTAAAAATTTAACGATCTACACTTTTGTTTAAGTTTTTTTTATTAAATAAACAAGCTTTAAAAACAAAGTAAATATAAAGTTTAAATAAGCCATGACGCGTTGAAATGGACCGCGTCATTCCATCCGGTCCGCATACTTCAGATGGTCATACCTTTGCTTTTTGCGGCCCGCGGTGTTGCCTTAAAACGATTAGAAAAATTTTCATCTTAAAAAACAAAATTCTTTGACGAGGATGCTATCAGGTTACTTCAGATGTCCATGCCCTTCAAAAGCTTGCAACGCATGACAAGCATGTTTTTGCAGCGCTTGTCATGCTATCAGGTTACTACGACGTCCATCCCTTGAGAAAAATTTTTTTAAGAATTCCTAATTTTTTTAAAAATCTTCTTTCAAATTTTTATGTTTTAAAACCAGCATTTATACAATTAAAAAAAATTAACTAAAAGTTGTTTTCGACTCCGAGATCTACACTTTTGCTTAAATCTGATATTTTTATTTTCAATTTAATGTTAAACATAGGTTATAGACCTTCGTACAACAATGTCATTTGAACTACACAATATTCTCTAATCTGTTATCATCACGTCTTTTGTTAATGTGTTTGATTTTCTCTCCTTCTTTTAGTAAGCCATGAAAACACTCCCAAATGAAATTATGGACATGTCTAGTCATTTTCATTTTTCATGCCCAGTCATTTCAACATTGAATTCAGAATATCCTTTTTCATTAATAATGCCTAAAGTGGGAATTCGAGTAATCGCATGAACAACATAACCATCTAGACTTCCAGCATATGCTATGTATGTTGGATGGAAATAAAATTCACGATTTTCAATTATTAGTTTGTTATTTATTTAATATATCTACACATATAATTTACTTCTTTTAAATTAACAGTTTTATTTTATTTTTTCCTTTAGATTTTACCCTAATTGAAAAGCCATTATTGTCGAATATTTTATTGTTAGGTTTTCCATACGCTTTTTGTATTCTTTCAATGTCTTCTTGTGATAGTATATAAAGTGATTGCTTAGACAATTCATGTTTATAAGTGGGGTACATAATTAAATCAGCGCATTGTGAATGAGTTAAACCTAAACAATGACCTATTTCATGCACTACTACTACAAACAGATTATGTCCTAGGGGAGTTTCTTGGTCTGTCCCATTCTCATCAGCATCAAAATGTAAATCTCCACGAATTCCTGGACCTGGATAAAACCCATTAGCTAACACACCCCCTGCTCCATGGAAGGGAAAATTACGAGTATCTCTATGATCTTGTTCACAAAAACTAATTTTTATATCGCACGGTTCATTGGGTTCAACTTTTTTAAATTTAAGCGCTGAATGTTTTTTGTAAACTTTAAAAGCAGAATCAATTTGTTGATGATTTGATTCTTCTGTCATTTTTGGTGTCAAATTCATAATACAATAAGTTAAATTTCGTTTATCCCATTTTTGTCTAATATCTTCAATATTTTCAGGAGATAAAGGTTTATTATATCCGCAAAATATCTTTATATTATAAAATATTAATTTCTTCAATTGGAATCCAGCTATTAAAGAACTGTCATAGCCAGACCATTTTACTAATGCCTGGTTTTTGTTTTTACGAATAACGTTTTCGATCCTAAATTTAGTTTGGTTTGTTTTTAAAAGTTCTTGTTCGTAAAAGCTCCCAACAATTTCTTCTCCCTGAAGATCACGAGTTTTATAGGTATATGGATTTGAATTTAAAACTTCGGAAATAATAAATATTTCTTCTGTCCAATTTGGTGTATATCCCTTATCAAATGTTTTTTGTTTGTATTTAGAAATTCTAACTGTATCTCCAACTTTAAATTTTGGTTTTGTTCTTGTTGCTTTGAGGTTACCATACAAATTATAATAAACAATACCTTTGTTTTTCTTTTTGCTAGCCTCAACTGGAGACATTTTTATGGATGAGTGGTAACTGTTATTATATTCGTTAATTATATCAGGCAACAGTATTGAGTTGAATTTTGCTTTGTAAATCGCTTCCACATTTTAGTTGTAATTGTTCTATTCCAACGTTTCACTACTGAACTTTTTTCTTCATTTTGAGTAAAATACAATTTAACATTACGCTTGTCTAATACTTCTTTCAAATTTTTGTTATAAAATTCTTTTCCTTTGTCTGTCCACAAGTATTTTTGAATCCTATTTTCTTTAAGGTAATTTCGCCGGCTTTTTAATTTTAAGTTATTTTTATGTAGAAAAATTTTCCACATTCAAGGGCAGTCATAAATGGCAAAGCTTTATAAGGCAATTTTGCGAACCTTTTAATTTAAAATTATTTTTATTCTTTAGCTTATCATGCGTTGAAGAATTTAGCAAGATATTTAAGAACAGTTTCGCAAGCCTTTAAACATAAAAGCAAGTTTACATCAGACAAGATGAGTAACATGACTGAAGATGAATTTTATCCTTGGATCAAAAGGAAACTAAATATTATCGAGGAACATAAAGACTATTATCAAGAAATGATAATTTTTATGGATGACTTGGAAAATAAAGGACCGAACACTTCCCCCCCTAAAAAAACCTTCAAGCAGTTTGCCAATACCTCCCAAGTCAAGCAAGCTTTGAAGCTTTGAAGAGAAGAAGAAAAAACGTTTGAAAGCTTAAAATTGTATTTAAAAAGATATGCCGAGTATGAAAAAACTATAAATAAAAAGTGTCTGGAATTTTTTCTCGAACATGGAAAATAGTTGGAAAACAAAAATTCTATAAATGCTGGTTCCAAAACAGAAAAATTTGAAAAATTCTTTTTTTAAAAATAAGATTTAGAATGCTCAGACATCGGACACGGTAAATATCTACATCAATAAAATTTAAAAAAGATTTTTTAAAAACTAAGATTTAGAATGCTCAGAGTTAAATTGCATTGGACACGGCATTTAATGTACTACTGTAAGCCTACATTTACAGAATAAAAAGTGGACATTGTAAAACTCCATTACACTCAAGTTGATTTTGTCAGTCGAAAAATAAGTTTTATTGATAAAAAGTTGGATTTTATAACTGCTTTTTTATATTGATGTCGCTAATGACCTTATCAAAATTTGTCATGAAATTTTTTCCTTGAAAAAAAACAAGACATTTGTACGACTGACATTTTTTTGACCATGAGACTAAGTTCATGGTTGCCATTCCTGATTTTAGTCCGGACGATTAGGATTCCATTTCTGGGACGGATACATCTTAGACGGCATGAATCATCACCAAAAATGGTTGTTCGCGTACTCATGACATACTTCAGCTTATTAAGAAATTCTTGTGAAAGGAATATTTTTTGCTTGAATACAAGTTTATTGCTGCATTTATCGAGCTGTTTTTAATTCTTCCAAAGGTGGGAGTTGTTCATTACTGCGACCACGAAACCTTTCTTCGATTCTTCGGCCGTCAGTATGGCTGCATGTCAATACGAACCCCATACGAGCCGTGGTCTAACGTTTATCACTGGGATAATGTCGTCGGAAATGATTCCAGAGTAAAGCAAAGCAAAGCAATTAAGAGAAACCCGCTGATGTTGCTGCGCGGACGCGACATCATGCGAACAAGGTATTGATCTTTTTATGAACGGCAGTAGCGGCAAAATGCATTATTATGCTTTGGTAAAAGCTATAAGTAATATCAACTGAGTGCAATGACAGATAAACAATTTTTATAAGAACTAAATAAAAACTTTTTTTTAGATCAAATCAGGTAGAAAAGCAATTGGGCAAAAGTGCTTAAAGATTTCTTAAAGTTTTACCTTATCATGGTTGTTTTGTAAAACTAAAAACAGAAACAGCCAACAGAGTAATCTTGTATCGTAGAGGTTTGTTTCGCGATAACCAATAAAAATTCCCTAGAAAATCTTTATTTTGTCATAAACAAGCCTTTTTTCGTCTGGTATAAGGCAACTATAAGTATGGTATAAAGCAAAAAAATTTTAAAACATTGTAAAAGACTTTACTTCTTTTTCGAGTTATTAAATTAAAACAAATGAGATTGTTTTGTTCAGATGCTTTCAAAATGTCTTCGTCGACTTCATCACAGACTGGAGCTTGGACCTTCGCTTGGCTACGACTAGCTACAGATTCTTTCAGGACTCAGAAAAGAATGCAATTGCTAGTGCTAACCAGTTCAAAACTGACCTGAAGAATCTTGATTCACGCCTCGCTCAGACGGAACCTGCGATTTTGGTACCTCCGGTTCCCGCCGATAAAATTGACCTTGATTTGTATTTGACCGGGAGTATTGGGGAAGGACCCCACGGGAGATCTCCGAACATGCAGCTTATTCCTCTCAATAACATAATACGTTCCGTGTGCTTTTAAGTTTCAAATTGTGAAAATTTTTGCATCAATGTCCGAATCATGATAGTAGTGTATTACTTGTTCAATTATATTGTATTTTATTTAAGTGGCTAAGTTTCTTGTATATCTATTATATTTATCATAATCTCAGGTTTTAATTTGTTATTATGATATTCAATAAAAGATAGCTTTTTATTTTAAACTGTTTCAATTTAAATTAAGATTAAAAAACGGTTTAACATCTATAATCACTATGTAAATCCTTATTTTTTTATAAAAAGACCTCAGTGCGGCTTTAAAAAAATTAAAAAACTTTCGTCCTTTGATTAAAAATCGGCGACTCCACAATTCAAAATTTTGTGGTCCGGGGCCCCTTTTCAGAGACTCTCAAACACCCGTGGCTCCCTGGTTATAATATTGTCCCAAAGGTCAAATGAAGATAAAAAAATGTTACCACTTTGAAACTATCTCTGATTTCTTCAATTTTTTCCCGAAATTTAAGTGAAGACAAAAAACCATCTCTGGTTTTATCAATTTCTTCCCAAACGTAAATTGCAATCCAAAATGAGGATTCTTCGCGTGGCCCCCGGTAAATGCCCCGTGGCCCCTTTTGAGAGCCCCTGATATAAACAATAGTTTCGCATTTAATCAAGGGTTGTTTTTTGCTTACGCGTTTTACAAGTTTCACAGGTTGTTAGTGAGCTATTCGTTGGTAATAGCTTGGTTATAGTTTTTTTACTTCTATGTTATTATCAGATTTTGTTTTTTACTACTGCTTTCTGTTAAAACTTCAATTTCTTTTGTTCGAAACGCTTGGGCGCTTCAAACCGTTTTTGATGTCAAAGTTTCCAACAGATGGTTTTCTTTACACTTGTATTTGTATTTTTCTCTTTTACTGTACAGTTTGCAATAAATTTTATCAAAGTTTTGAAGACTTCCAAACGGAAGAAACAGCCGTTGTAAAACAGTTTTGACTAACCTGACAACAAAGTTTTTTAAAAAAATTTTATTTAAGATTAAAAGTTTTTTTGTAATAATTTTATCCTTACTTATAGTGATCCTATATTTAAAGTTAAGTTTCCCACTTGATGTATTTTCATTATTTAGTAGCGATTACTTAGACCCAAACCTTGCGACAAATAATAGGCCATTTGCTAATTTTATAATATTACAAAACCATTTAAAGAATCCGTTTTAATTTGGTTCCCGCGCCTTTACCATTCTTGGTAATTGCGCAGCAAATAAATCTTATTTAATTTTGGAAAATAATGAAATAAATTCGCAACAGCGCAAAGCGCTTCTTGTTCCTGCTCTTTCTTTTTTTGTCGGCACTAGGGTTTGACTTTGAATTCAACAGCTTGTCAATGTCAACTAACTGACAGTCGTTGAAATCTTATGCTGAATTGATATTGTTTTATTATCACCATAATTGATTTCATTGGACACCATAATTAGCACACCATAATTTCATAGGATCGTTACTAATTGTGTGATAATTTTTAAATGCTTTCTTGCTGAAACCTAAGCTTACCTTGTAATCATCAATCTCTAAAAGTGCTTAAACACTGCCTTACGTCATTGTTTTGATTTATTTAACCAGGTGTTCTTTGATTATTGCTTTAACACGCAAGCTATTCTTTTACTTAAACGGGCGCGAACTAAATCTGGAAGCATTTTTGGTGAATTCACACTGAAAACAATTGCGTTCGTTGAATTAAATGTAATTTGTAAGGCAATAAGCTATGCTGTGGCAATGGTAATGAGCAAATAGCCAGTTAGCTGCGGTACAACAAAAACTTGAAATTGGCTGGTTTAGCTACAAGGTTTTAAAAGCAATTTTTTACAAGTAGAGGTCAAATATAGAAAAGGCTTTTGTTTAAGAAGCGTTATAAACGCTTGTACTAAACTCATCTCTACGCTTCGATTTTATTATCCAATAGACAAACAAAAGGCTTTGATTTTGCAAAAGGAAAAGTTTATTTCGACTTATAAAAAAAAAGAGAAAATTTATTTCGTTAGTCTTCTTCGCATGGCCGTATTAGCTTATATTTTGCTTTCTGTTTTAAATGAAATCACTAAAATGGATGATCCCATTGAGCCATTTGCCGTAAAGGGCTGTTGTCCATCGGTTGAAAACTATGCCAGAATGCGAAAAAAATGTTTAAAACCTTTTTTGCCTTCACTTGAAGCAATGAATTTTTAATCATTTTTTCGAAAGTTTGCTGGATACGGGCAACACAAAGTTGGTGACAAAGAAAGACCTAAAAAAAAGTCTTCACTGGTCAATTGCAGTAATACAGTAAATGCTTTCGACGATATAGTCTTAATATATCCCTTGCTTATTTTGTTTGGAAAATAAAGAAACTAAATCGTATTCGTAATGCCAAAATTTTGGAATAACAGATGAGTCATTGGGTTCAAGGGGTGTGGTTTGACATCCCTGACGTAAAATAATTAAAACTCTTCCGCAGACCACAGAAAATGCTGTTGTATGTCAAATGTGATCCGGGGGCCTGGATTTGGATCATCTTGATTTAACATGTACCTTTAACTTTGGCTGATTATTTTTCATATCCTTAAGTTTATACAAAGTCAGGCGCATCTTATAGAAAACTTCAAACTTGAAAGTATTTGTTGACTTCCAAAGGAAGCACAAAATGATTTGTCTTAGGCAATGATAATTGCTTTGTCACAGGTGAATTAAAACAACGGTTTGTGCGTTTTCGGTTCATTTCTACTGGTTTCTTTTTCAAAAAAATTACTCATTTATTGATTTAGCAAAGCGACTTTTCTCTTAAGCAGCGCAACATAAGTACAGTAAAAAATTGAAGACGAACTTTGGCGCCTCGTAACTTTTTTGCTTTGTTTCGATGTCAAGATTCACAAAAATTTCTCGCAAAATCAAAAGTATTCGTTTACAATCGATGATAGGAACACAGCAAGTTTCGATAAGCAACGAAATCAAGCTGCAATTCATTCATTAGACTTTTAAAATATTTTGTACAAAACAAAAAAACTTTCTGAGAGAACGACATCAAGTATCTCAAAAAGCACTGATCTTAATAAATTAACGATTACTTCAATTTACGGCTACTCTTAAGGGAGTAATGCTCATAGAAAATATACTGTACTGGTATATGATAGTTTTTAAAAGTGTCTTCCGTCCAAGTTACATTGTATTGTAGAGCTTTGATTTGATAAGTAAAATTTGTGATTATTTTAAGAGAACATAGTAATTCCAAGAACCAATTAATAGCTACATGTTCAAGTAAGCTTGTTGCTTTTAAAACTTACCTTTTTTTCAAATAAAATCGTTAGTACAAAGTTGACCGTTGCTTTTACTACAGAAACGATACAAGGTTGACCGTTAAAAATCTTTTTTAAAAATTAATTAAGGAAATAACAAAGCTTGTGTAGTAACAACGTAAAGTTCGGTGCTTGGTTGATTATATCAAGTTTCCAAAGCATTCAAAAAAATTCGAGATTGTCGTTTGCGCCTTCCATAACACAGTCCACTTAACAGTTACGACACTTCTCTTTTGTTTCAAAAATTTTCCGACGCCGCTAAGCTGAGACACAAAAGCGGACTAAAGAATAAAAAAATGCGGCAAAAAGCGTCAGTAGATAACTAATCAAAACCATTAGTAACCAACTGTTGATTTGAACTGCAATCGGACACCTTGGTTTTGATCACTTTCTTCTCTTGTTTCTCATAGTAACCCGAACGCGATGCTGTGATTTGATTGGTCCGTCAGTTAAAACTGAGATGAGCAATCAATTTAAAACTTATTTCAAACACTTGAGATGTGTCAGTTTGTCACAAGTGAGGTACCGGTAAAGTTCGTAAAATCAGTGGCAAAAAAGCGATTTGTTACTTTAGCAGACGGTCATTCTTGGTGGAAATATAAGTTTGAAAACAAGTATAATAAATAACTTGTGAATACAAGCCGCTGGCAGGATAAATGAAAACAATAAGAATGTCGTGTCTGTTATAAAGATATATTAAAATGTATTTGCAAAAACTAGCTCCGCAGTTTTTTCATTCACAGTTCTACCAAGGTCTGGATTTGTGCAGCATGCATGACGTCATATTGCACTCGTCCCGGTCTCAGCTGATTGTGATCTTTCGTCGAAAAACGAAATTTTGTCTTGAGGCAGGACGCGTGCCAAAACGGACGACAAAAACAAAAAAATCCGCTCTTTTCTGCTACCCTGATGTTGATAAAACTCGATTTTACAATTCACTTTGAATGAGAAAGGAAGACAAAAGTTCGTATCTGCCGTGGGTGTAAAGCAAATAAGAGGTTTTGAAAAACAATTCTACCGTTTTGGTTATTAGCAAATAGCATAAAATTGCTTATGGTAGTGCTTTTTCTTGTTTCAAGAATATTAAATCCTTAACTGAGTGGTTTAAAGACGCTTTAATAAACCATGGTCTCGTTACAATAACTGCTCTTCTCGTGCTGTTTTTTCCATTTCAAAAAAAATTTTCTTTTTTTACCCATAGCTGGTCATAAACGTTACATTTTCTGTTTTTGTGTTTGCATTGTTTTGAAAAGTGTTTAATATTCTTTTCTTTTTTGGTGGTCCTGACGAGCAGATCTTATCATCTACTTTAAGGGTCCGCAAATAATGGGTCGCGACTCAAATTTGGGTTCGTGAAAGAACGTAAAAGTCGCAAAATTTTTTTTAAAGATGGTTAATTTGTTGCCATTTTAATTTAAATCTATTCTCAAACCCTGTTTTTGTACGAAACTAGATAAGATATTTTCTTTAGTTATCAATTCGCTTTCGGAGAAAAAAAAGATAACTGTTTGGGTTGTAACAACTTTAGAAGTTGGTTTTTGGATCATACGAAAAAGCATTTGTGGACCCCCTGATCCGCATCATCATCTTCATGTAGTCTCTTTGTTTTCTTGACATGCAGTGTAAAAGCAGAATTATAAAGGTCTATGTATTAAATTAGAACTGCTTGTCAAAACTTCCAGAGAAAACTGACGTAAAGTGCCTTTCTCCCGGTACACAACATAATCATGTGTGTAAGAGTTGAACCGAGTACGATTATTAAAGAGCGCTCCATACATCTCTTACAATTCCAGTGTATCGTATTATTATTTCGTTTTTTATTTCGTTTTTCCAACTGAATTCAAGCAGTAATTTAATATCGCTGAAAGCAAATTAGAGATAATTACCAGACGGTTACTTTAAAAATAACCAAATACTCCCATACCTCTACCAAGGGGCGTGCAGAGGTCTGGTAATGTCTGGGCCCAACTGCCTGATTGTGTACCCCCTCCCTAATTCTAGTGTAGCATTTAAAAATGTGAAAAAGACAAGCATTTGAAATTTGTTAAAAACTACATTAATGTCGACAAGCAAGTAAGATTCGGAAATTTAAATTCAAAGCGATTAAAATAATCGCTGTTGATTTTTTTCTCTACCGGGTAATATATTGCTGATTTCACTTGTTATTTTATTCTGTGGATATAAAGCATATAATTATAGACACAAACTTTTATTAAAAAGCATGATTTTATTTAAGAAAAACTAGATATTGTATTTATGAACGCAAATAATGTTCAATAGGCCCACCAAAACAGAAAGCGTTTATGAGGCATGAAAGCGTTTATGAGGCATTATTAGGAAAAACAGAAAGCGTTTATGAGGCATGATAGGATATAGAGTTGTCTATATTTTCTTTTATAAATTGTTATGCGAAATTGTACAACAGTGATGTTTGCTGCATTGCTACCCTTCATGTTTTTTTTTGAAATATAAACGAATCCTGTGAATAAACATCTTTTTATATTCAACTAATCTAGAACGTACAAAAAATTCAGTTACAAACTTACGCTTGCTAGTTTCTCTTTTCCAAATGACCACTTCTATCGGAAAATGTTCACATTACCTCATTTTTCACATCGACAGAAAATAATGATTAAAGTCTCTTTTAATAATGATTAAAGCAAGGTTGGTTAGGCGTTCTTGTAACGTGGAAGAACTTGATCCCATTTTCAATTTTAACTTACCACAACGATCTTAAGAAATGTACTTTAAAAATGCAATAAAGCGCTTCGGGCTTTGAGATTTTTACATGGAACGGGCATATTATTAGGCCCTTGGTGCGCCGTTAAGGCTCAGAGTGAATGCGCTTGTTTGTGGCCACTTTAAGTGGTACTGTAGGTCAGGGCTTTTCAAACTTTTTGTTCTGCCAACCCCGTTTTAAAAAATAAATTTTTGTACGACCCCAATATGTGTAAGCTAATTTTACATCAGTTTTTTCCTATGGAGTACCACGCATGTGCAGAAAAACCATAGCAAAAACATTAGAATCAGGCTCTGATTTTGCAATTTTCATCTCCAAAATCAGGTGTTCCCTAAAAAAAAAGTCTTTACTCTAATTCTGGCTTTATTTTGTCGATTAAATGCCTTAAATGCCTACAATGGACGCAACAATGGTGTAACGACACTAACTTTTCTAGTTATTGATTATCAATAAATATTATGGTAGAAAAACCAATTTCAAAAACACAAAAGGCTATTTCGAAAGCACTTTTGGCGACCCCTTTTGGGGTCTCAACCCACAGTTTGAGAAGCCCTGCTCTAGGTAACTGAAAGCTAAGGTAAATAAAGTAAAATCAAAACCATGGGGTTAGGGTGGCTCGTGAGTTATCAAATTTGGCCAATCTTTAAATTTCACGAAGCTACATGCAGTGATGAATATTGGGTGAGGCGAATGAGGCAGTTGCCTCGGGCCCCCCTCGAGAATAGCACATACAGTTTCATTTTGCTGCAGATGTTTTTTAGAGACCATTATGAAGTCGGGACAAAAAGTGAGATACAAGATCGATTCGAGGTGAAGACCTTTTTTTTTTTAGAGAACACCTTGATTTTGGGAGCAAAACAGGGAAATCAGAGATGAAACCGAAGTGAAGACCTTTTTTTTTTTCTTAGAAATCACCATGATTTTAGGAGAAAAAAGTGAAGACTAGATCAAAGCTCTTTTTAGAATTTAGAAAATATCAGTTTTTGGAAATCCTTGCCTCGGGCCTCTGAATTTGAATATCCAACACTGGCTACATGTATGTTGCAGAGTTTGTCGTCATACTTACATCGACCGATTCTTCTCTAACTAAAACGTGAGACCACTTTTCAGTGTTCACCTTGTCATTGACACCGAGGTCTCCAGAATCTGTGGCCACTAAGCGACAAAACTTGAAGTTGAACGTGTTTGTCATCTTCGACACAATTCTGCCGTTCATTACCGTTCGTAATTCGAGCGCTAAGAATTGCTTTTTCAGGATGACTTTGTATTTCATCGAATGTCGAAGGCACGATCGAGATGACAAGACTTGCGCTATATTAAGCCGCTTCAACTTAGTCTATATCTTGCAAATTGCATCTTGATTTTTCTCATTCTTTCAAATAATAGGTTACTGTATTTGATTGCAATGTTGTGTTTTTAGTACGTGCCAAGGTAGAAATAAATACTAAACTACCGTAAAACGGGGGTGACTACTGACTAATACCACTGGTCAAAAAATGATTTTCTCGATTTTCGAAGTTAACCCTTTCACGCCTGAATTATGAAAACGCTTATAAAAAAATTTTTTTACTGCTTTTTTCTTATTAGTACCGTACTTAAGTTTTAAATGACAAAACACCTTTTAAATTTTTTTTTTTTTATATAAAAAATACAAAATGTTGCCATATGGCTACGTCAGGCAGATATTGATAAAAAATGTATAAAAATCATAATATACTCACTTGACCCTGCCTTTGAAATAACTTTAACATATCAGGTATAAATGTAGAAAGAAAATATTTCACTCCACCACTCAAGTGAAACATTTTTGTGTTACTCCATTATATTCAACAAAGTTTTTAGAAATATATGCAAGGCAATTTGTTATTAGTGATTTATACATTGCTTTTGAAAAAACCTAATCAGTAGATAAATTTGGTACAGATGTGATGTAAATTTGTGTGTTATGGCAATTGGCAAAGTATAAAAATTTGAAATAGTAAAGACCAATAAATAAAATAATTGATCATATTCAAACCTAATTCTCTAAAACTACGACAAAAAGCATAGCTTTCTGCCTGATGTTGCCACTTGTATACATTTTTTTTTTATTTATTTTTATCTCTATATTTATCCTCCTGACTCGCAGGAAAGCAACGGAGGCGCTATACATAGGGTAAGCAATTACCCCGACCTGCTTCCGGAGATGCCAAGATATTGCTGTCCGCTAGTAATTTAGTAGAGATATTACTGTAATTTAGAACTGCTTGTCAAGACCACCAAGCAGGGGAAAGTGCCGTAAAGTGTCTTTCCCAAGAACACAACAGAATGGCGCGAGTGGGTTTTGAACCGAGACCATGTTGATCATCAGTCCGGTGCTTTAACCACTCGATCACGCTGCCGACATAAAAGTTAGGCTTATTTTATGAAGTCGTTATATTCACGAATAGACTAGAAACAAATTCGAAATACCTTTAGTCAGTATGTAACTACGTAAAAGCAAAAATATTTGTATAAAAATATATACATTACCTTTTACTAAAGCAAACATACACGTGGGTCATAAGGATCATAAAAAATTTTCCACAAGCTAATTTTCGCAACCTTTTCTCTTCGCTACTGGGGACATACTGATGAAGCAGAGCCAATATAGACTCTTTTATGACAGTTATGAAGCTACTAAAGAGGTTGAATGCAAAATACACCTTAATTCTTATACATAAAGTTCAAAACTGGCTGCAAAGTTAATGTAGACACTTGTATACATACGGCGTGAAAGGGTTAAAGTTAAGCTTCATTTTGTTTTCAAATCTATGTTTTTTAGATTTGAAAATAAAATGAAGCTTAATTTTAACTTCGAAAGTCGAGAAAATCATTTTTTGACCAGTGATATTAGTCACCCCGTTTTACGGTAATTCTTTGTCGATCAGCATCCAACTTTATATAAGTTGCAGTCTGGTTAGTTTGATAATCTGTTCCAACTCCAACTGCTTCGAACTACAACAGACTTCCGTTTTTAAATCTTTCACAAGAAATTAAAACACTTTTGAAACGAGTGGTTTTTATACTTAAACAATGCAAAAATACTCTTAAGGTTTTACACTGCTACCAAATGCTTAAATATATATCCGAGTTGTTGGCCGATTGAGTTTAATCTGTGGCGCAGACTCATACTCGGGAGGGTTTTGGTGATTAACCCTCCCATGAAGAATGGTGTTCAAAGGTGCTTAAGAAGGCCTGGTGCAGACCTGATTTAAAAAGTGAAAATCTTTTTTTGGTCTTTAGTAGCGTGGAACCCTATTTAATTATTATATGAATGACCACTAAGAATAAAATTGGGGTATGAAATAAGAATTTCACTTTTCAAATCAAGTCCGCACTAGGTTACTTTTTGTAAAACCATGACTGCTTATGATAATCAAGTTTTTAATTCGGAAACCAACTCCCCCAAGACAAATTTGTGCGTACACCATCGATCTGTAACATTGCACATCACGCACGCCGAACCAGAGAGCTCTATGCCCGGCAATAGTTTCGAGTTTGGGACTTTCATTAGGGACAGTCAGGTGACCCGGGTTATGTTCGCAGAGATGGAGATGTCGGCAGCGTCGTCGAGTGGTTATGATCAGCATGGTATTGGTTCAAAACATACTCGCACTATTCCGTTATGTCCTTGGGAAAGATACATTACGGCATTTTTCCTCGCTTGGCAAGCAGTTCTAAGTTTCAGTTATATCTCTACAAAACTAAAAAAACAAAATAAAAAATTTCAACCGGACTGCAATATCTTGGCATCTATGGAAGCAGGTCAGGATAATTGGTTGCCCTACATACAGCGCCTCCGTCGCTTTCCTGCCAGCCAGGAGGATAAATATAGAAATAAAATAAAAAAGAAAAATAATGGTCGCCTGAACGAGAAAAAACCGCTTTATGTTCTGATTAAATAAACTGGTTTTAATCGGGGCAAAATTGTCATGGCAAGACGCGATTGTTGACATTACAAAACAACACCAAACAACATTTATAAGACAACTTTCTTTTAGCCCAATGATCTTGTCAACAGCCAATAGCCAAAGCTGCACAAGTCACGTGAGACCTGTTTGCATGTACATTGCACAAAAACAAACGTTATTTAAAGTCATTAAGACACTGAAAGAAACTTAACAAATAATAATTAAACAAAAAAAACACAATATAACATCAATACAACTAAATTAAAAAGTTCGTTCAAACGACCACAGCCCTATTTTAAGATGTTTTAATGAAAACTTTGCTTTTACCTCAAAAGCAACGAAGTTTGCAAAGAAACAAAACCAGTCATTTCAAACAATAAGGTGTTAATAGAAGTGATAATGAACACGAAGCTGTAACGAGCGACCGCTCATAAATTTCCAACATCAAGATCATGCAATTTGAACGTGATCAGTAATAAACAGACGATTTAAAGAACGCACGACGATTTTTTGCATTGCAAACCAAGTGAACGATTAAGTGCTTTTCCCAAGAAATTGTTTCAAAAACTTTCCTTCTAACGAAAAACTTCGAGAAAGAATATACGGACATTTCGATTCAAAAAACAAATCCAATCCAGAAGCAAACTTGAGCAACCGGTTACAAAACAACAAAAATGTCTAAAACACTTGCGCGGCCACAAACTATTCAACACAAGGACAAGAAATTCGTGGGTAGTAATTCCTAGAATAAACATCAAAGACTAAAGTAGAACACATGTTAAGAATAAGGTTTTCATTTATTTCAACAAACATGCTGTAGATTTCATTCAGGACGCATAAATAGAGGATAGCCAAAGGCACAAACGTTGCAGTCCAACCGGGATCAATTCAGGTGAAATCCAACTCCTTGCGGATCAACTTGAAAAACTATCACGACCCTTGGTCTCGATTATGAAACATTATTGGTATTGGAATGTCGTCCATATTCGGCATGACCAGAAATTTCTAGAAGACCACAAAAGGAAGGTGACATGAGGCTGACTGTAAATGTGGTGGTATACGACGGTGGATTTTTATTCCATCACTTATTAGCAAACAAAAAAGACATATTGTTTGGGATTGTAAAAAGTGAAACTGCAGGATATACAACCTCGCGATTTCACTGAATAACACAGGTGATTACACGGAGTTTTTAGCTTACGTAAGGACATTTTCCAATTTTAACTCTTAAGTCCAGTAACGTACATCAGACCAGCATTGTTTTAAAGGAGTCGAGATTTCAAAACTAGATTTAGTCTACTGATTCTAAATATAGAACAATTTTTTCAAATCGGCCATTGTTCAGAGCGCGGTCACCCTTTTAAACTTTTAACTCTAGGAGCGCTAAAATTGATCTCTAGTTTTATAAACGACAGGAGTTAAAAAGGCGTGTGGTGTGCAAAATGACTCAAAATTTCCTGTGCTTTTAATACATTTACTTACCTCTATCGGCTACACAATTAAGGCTATTTAAAAAAACAAATTTTGCTGTAATGCATGTATAGGGTGGCCCATAAGTCACTTTACATTTTAAAAATGAAATAACTTTTTTTCTATTAATATATTATTATTTCTCTTTTCAGAATTATAAATAGAATATTTTGAAATTTTTGGTATGGTTAAGTTTACAACAGAACAACGAGTGAAGATAATTGAATTTTGCTTTGAAAATGGACGGTAAATTGTTGCAACGCAAAGATCTTATATGCGCCATTTCAATGTTCGATATCGTTCTAGTAGCAATGAGCTTAGTGATGCGTTTTCAAAAGCAGGGCTCTGCCAATGATAGGTCTAGACGTGGACGAGGTCGATCAGTACTTACACCTGAAAATACTGAAGATGTGAGGCGTAGCATTGAAGAGAACCCAACCACATCCACTCGAAGGCGTTCTCAAGAACTTGCCATCTCACGGAATTCTCTGCAGCGCATTCAAAGAGTCTTGCACATGACATCCTTACAGTCCTTACATTAAGTCAGAAAAAATTTCCACACTGTAAACTGTGTAATAAAAAAAGAAAAAAATAAAAACACTTATTTAAGAAACAGTTTGTTTCATTTTCAAACTGCAAAGTGACTTATGGGCCACCCTGTAAGTGAAATATACATATCACACTGTACAACAAAAATATACTTTTTTCGTTCAACTTCACTGACTGATCAAGTTCGCAATGACGTTTAAAAATACTTTTTTAAGAAAGCATTAAAACTATTGCCACTGGGTACAGAACATAAACCCTAACCGTTTACCTAGTGGCAATATTGCGATGGGCAATGTTACCAGTGGTAATGTTCAGCGCATGT
Organism: Diplosoma virens; assembly: GCA_963680785.1. Lineage (NCBI taxonomy): Eukaryota > Metazoa > Chordata > Ascidiacea > Aplousobranchia > Didemnidae > Diplosoma > Diplosoma virens. Next base: position 18,802,122 of record OY796893.1, read on the forward strand.
TTTTAAAAGCAACTGTTTTCACAGTAAACAGTGAAAGCAGCGGTGGTAATACAATTCCTAAATATAAATAGATATTTCTTCGAAATTCACCTCTGTGAATGTATTGATAGAACATAGGAATTCCGCGTCATTTGACACAAAAAGCGGACTTCCAATTCTTTCTGTTTACGAGATGAAGTGCGGGTATAGTGCTTAAAGGTCAAAGGTTTATGTAGCTTTAAGCCCTCAAAACAATAGCCCATTTCAAGTATTTTTTACTGATCACTCAACGAAATCCTATCTGACTAGATCAAAAGCATTCTAATAATAAAAAAACAAAACAAAAACGATAAAACAAACATCGCAATCAATTTTACCAAAAGTAAAAATATATTTATCTAAATCTAATTTTTTGCTTCGATTATCGAAAATATTATCGGTACTACAGTACATTTTCCTTGAACTTCGCGCACTACCAAAAACATTAGAATCAGCATTTGGGCTCCTCTAGGACAAAGCAAATTCAAACACGAATGAAATAGACGCGGAATCAACGAATCAAACCAAACTCACGGTCACTTCTTGTTGGAGTTTATTTTCAATCCAGTCAGTCACGTGAGTCGTCTTCACGACACGCTCTCCGACCTTAGGATGAGCTTTCAGTTGCATGAGAGGCGGATCGCGAAAGCCATACCTGTTCGGGGCGAAATGTCGCAGGTTCAACACGATCCAGCAGAAAAAAGTCTTTAACTCACCAAACGCGATCGGTGGGGGGCGGGGCCACGTTGATGACCAAGGTTCCCTTCAACTGCAGGAGTTCGACTGTGAGGAGCATGGGAGTGTTGGACACGGTTTCCAGCTTCTTGCGGACGAATTCGCTGTCGGCCGCTTTTTGAAAATACTTGGACTTCGTGATGCTGTCCATTATTCTCATCCACTTTTTCGGCGGAGCAGCGCTGGTAGGAGATTGAAGGGAGTTCGCCGAGGGTGGACTCGAGCCATAGCTTGACGCTTCCGGGGGGTCTTTACCCACCGCTTTGATAGCGTCCTTAAAAAGCTGTTGACCGTCGATCTTTGATACCGCGCTTTGCACCTGGCCCACGAAGCGAGAAACAACGGACTCCTCCTCATCCGACGACTCCGCGCTGTCCTCCGCATCGCTATCGGTCACTGCTTCCGTGCGGTTATAATTGGATCTACACGAGAAAAAACAAGCTTCACGCGACAAAGCACGTGACAAATCACGCAAGAGATCACGTGCAAAGTCAAAGTCACCTTTCCAGCATTGCGGTCTCGTTTTTGCCGAGCTTGGTCAAAATCAATTTGGTCTCCAAGGTCATCTGAGCCGATCCGTTGTACGTGATTTCGACGTCAAACCAAACTCCCTGAAACGTTCATTGGTAAGACACTCATCTCAAAACAAAGCGTCAAAAGCGACACAAGAAAAAGGACAGGTTCATTTTTGAATTTGTGTTTTATCATTAAAAAAAAAAAAAAAAATAGAATAACTTTTTCTTAATTGTTAACGATTGACAACGCTAAACACCGATGAAATTATCACAATGAGAAAAACTTGGAAATGTTAACAGAAACGACGCGAAACTAAATTAACCTCACTTGAATTTCTTGATCTGCTATTTGTATGTAGAATTAGTTATTACTCTCTCAGTATTTATCTGATCGTAGGCAATTTTCATAAAATTTAAAGCACCTGCGCATCAAGTTTTGGCAGAGATATTTCATGGACCAGCGGAACGGAACTACCGAGATCCATCTCTGTAAGTTTCAATCCGTTTATGAAATAAGGAAGCTGAAAAAGAATCAAACTTTTCGTAAATGATCTAGATTCTGGCGAAACATGCTTCAGTACAAAGCTCCAGAAAGGTAACAGTTCTCATGACACATGCGCGATGTGTCTCTATTAGATTCACCAGCTATCAACACAATATCAAAGTAATGGGTATCACAAAGAGCAACAAACATTTTACTGCAATTGCGAAAGCACAAAAGCGAGGGGAGGTAAGGTAACAAATAAGCCGTGGTTAAAATTACTGAGAAACCTCCAACAAGAGGCAAGCAATCTAAAACAAAATCACTCGAAATACCTTAATCTTGTCCAATTTCTTCTGCACTTTAGTAAAAAGCCACTTGGTCCAGAATTGCTGGCGCAGAAAATCGAACACAACCCGGCCCAAGACCACATTTAACCACGCCACCTGGTGTTGATCAGTCAGAGAACTTTGGGAGCTTTTCTATATTTAGATGAATTTTAACGCTGCTAAAGCTGCATAAGAATAAAATCTGACGCGCCGATCAGCTTTGAACATTACAAAATTCAGTTTTGCATATTAAATTATTCATATTCAAAATAATTAAAGTCGAACATCCGTAGCTAGGAATGTGTTTTCATTGATTTTTTAAAAAGAGATGGATTTAAACTTAAATATGACGTAAACTGACCTTTGACCCTTTCGATGATTCAAGCGGACCTGCAATGCAAGTGAGCGAGGTGATGACGTTGGTTTTGACGAGAACGTCATCATTGCACTTACTTGTCGGCGAGTCAGGTTGCGGAAACAACCTGGACACGTGAACGAAATAATCCTGCAGCGTTCTGATTGGCTGCTCGTTCACCTTTGTTATGTCACAAGCATTCGACGAAACGTACACCTCTGAAAATAACAAAGACATCGAAAGAATTGAAGACGAGAAGAAAGCAAAGACTCGCACCTTCCTCATAGTGATCGTCGATGATTCCCCATTCGTCCTCCGACCCGAACGACTGCAACTAAGACAACACTGTCGCTGATTCTCGAATCAACCACGCATTATGGTGCAACATCATGGCAAAAACAATAAAAGCTTTGACAAAAAAGTATTGAAACAACTAAGCGACACAGCCAGCAGTTTAATAAAAACTAAACGGTTTTAAATCTATCAAATGACTTTTGACAAAAATCAAAACATCAATATTTTAACAGCATTAACATTTGTATCATACAACTAAGAAAAACGAAAGCAGTCAGTTTAAACGTGACTTACCGTATTTATTCGTGTATAAGTCGCACCCTCTACTTTTGGCTCATAAAATGGTACAAAATTTTTTTTTCACATTTTTTTATTAAAACCAAACACAACATCTAATATCCATCAAAGTCACTCTCATTTTTGCTGTTACCAAACAGTTAATCGCAGTGCTCGATTGCTATTTTCTTCGGCAAAATTTACCACTCGCAGCTTAAACTGCACGGTGTACGAGGTACACTTTCTTTTTGTTGAAGACATTGCGAATAAGATACGTAACTATTAAACTGCAGACTGCTTATAAACCACATGCTCCTTATCCAACGGCTTTTTAATTGCAAAGCCACGCATGCATTTCTGTTGTCTCGCATCTGTATGTGCATGCACACATTTACGCTGGCTTACAGTCGAAAACTGTTGTAGAATCACTTTTAAAACTCTTAACACAACCTCGTGTATTAGTCGCACCCTCGTGTATAAATCGCCCCCCAACTTTTTGGCAAATATTTGGTACAAAATTTTCCGACTTATACACGAATAAATACGGTAACTAGGATTTGAACTTTACGCACAAAAAAAACGTCTAGATTTGGTCAAGATATCTTTGTGATAAATTATTAATGATGAGAGAAGTTGCTTTTGTGCCCTACAAAAACAATAAAAAGCAATTTAATAAATTTTTGTTATCATGACTAATTTTGCTTCTTTTATTTTGCCTCACAGTCACATCCGATCATTGGGGGTGTTACCCTAATCGCCCCTAAAGATGGGGGCGTATTACAAGCGGAACATGATCTCTTTTGTGGCCCGATTTCTTCAACAAAGCAAACTAAAAAAAAACCAACAAATCACGTGAAAAACAAAGTAAAGGCTTACGCCGGATTCGGACAATTTCACTTTTGAAGTCTTCAAATTTTTATTGTGACGTGCCCGCGCGACGTTGATCGAACGTTGAATTCTGCGTCGAGTCACGTCAAAGCGCCACGTTTGATTGCGTAACATAACGGCACACGAGCGAACCTGTAAAACCATTGTTCTTTCTGCCTGTCGGTTCGACCGAAGAGATAGAGCAGCTTTGTATCCGGATGAGGTTTATTCGGTTGAGAGTCGCGTTCTGAAGTCGCCGCTTTGAGATCTGCAAAGAGCGATTCGTTTATTCGATAAAAAGCGAGGACGGTCAGCTGCAAAACTCGCCTCTGTCAGAGTCGAGCGACTTATTGCCGGGAATTTCAACACAAACAGGATACTTCTTGCTCCAAACCCTCTTTTTAACCAATCCCGGAGGCCGCAGATAAACCTTTAAGACAAGACAGAAAAAGTGCAATTTTTCTAAACTGAAAAACATAAAACTTAAATAAAAAAAAAAAAACAACAAAACGACAAGAACTTGGTCTTTTAAGCAAAGTAAGAATTCAAAAATTGTTATTTCTTTTCCCTATTCTGTCTATTATGAAATACATCTTTCGCAAAACAAAGCAAGAAAGTATGAAATACATATAAATTCTAAACCGTTACACATAAATTTTCGGATAATTACACACAACGTAATCAAACGCTTTTCAAAACACGTCATAGTCCATTCTATTCAATAAACTAACTGCACAAGAGATAAAAGCATTGTTTCGTACTTCACAATATATAATTAGAATTGAATAGCTCGATAAAAGCAATGCTGCACGAATATTAATACTTTATAACAAACATTAAGATCGATTCTCAGTTTCAGGGTTTTTCTGTGGGGACGCGAGCGTCGCTGATTCAACGCGGCAATAAATGAACCACAAGCCCGATTTAAAACAAAAACCACGGAAGCGAGAAACCAGAACGAAGTAGCGCGCTGAGACGATTGAATAGACCTGAGGCTTAGCGCAGCCTGGCATTAAGTTTTTTTAAATCGCTCAAAATATTGCGACTGACACTTGATTTGAAACGAAGAAGTCGTTCATTGTTTGCATTATTGCAGCGGACTTCTCTGTCATGTTTAGGTCGGGTTATATAAATAAGGAGAGCGAACTCCAACTGGTATTCGACAAACTCTTTTTAGCCACCTTATATTACCGCTAGTTGCAGCTTTCAAACAACGGATTGTTTTTAAGGAATTTTCGAATACAGCGGTTTGCTTAACTCACAACGACAAAAAATTTCTTTAAAAAAGTCTGATGATATCGAGCTGACCTTGGCCCACGTGATATCGAATATCCTCTGATGGATGACGTTGGTGATCGGAATGCTGCCCTCGTTATAAATACTTCGTCTTGCGATGCTCCTGCAAAATCACAATGTGAGCTTGCCATCGTCACGGAAAGTAAAAAAACCTAAACTTTCTATTACACTGGTTTCATGCGTTGAACAGTGTAAACTAAGAGAAAATCAATAATTGTCATGTTTTTATCAAATTTGCTTTAAGACAAGAGTCACCAAACTACGGCTCGCAGCATTACTTCTTTAGGCTCGCCGCATGTTATCTTAGAGAAGCTAAATATTTTATAGCAGTGGTTTTCAACCTTTTTCAAGCGCGACCCACTATGGCAACCCAATGTAACATGACGACCCCTTTCTTCGAAAAATTTAGCCCTAAGCATGCTATTTAATGCATCCGTGAACGCTCATTAACAAAAAAACGATAAAAACAACTCGGTTAAATAAAAATTTATTAATTAAATGCAACAAGTAAACTAAAACAAAATCAGTAAGATAATTTCATTTTATTTAATCTCTTTATTTATCCTTTTGACTCGCAGGAAAGCGACGGAGGCGCTATATATAGAGCAAGCAATTAGTTCGACGTGCTTCGGGAGATGGCAAGAAATTGCTCTTTGGTTGAAATTTTTTATTTAGGTTTATTTTAAAGTTTTATAAAGATATGACTGAAATTTAAAACTGCTTGCCAACAATGTTGCATATTGACAAAAAGTTTTTCTCTGTGTTGCCAGAGTACACCATAGACACGACTCCGCTATTCTTGTATTTTTGGCCTTGTTTTTCCCCAGCAATGCAGAAAAGTCAGTCTCACAGAGCCAAGTTGACGGAAAAGGCATCAGAAGTTGAATGACTGCGCTTGCAGCTCCAGTAGAGCAATAGTTAGCCAATATGCAGACAAAGTCTTTCTTTTAAAGGCCTCTTGCAGTTGAATTACTTTGTAGAGCAATAGCATTATCTCGGTCAAACATGCTAAGGAAGTCTGTAATCGCGTTATTCACCAACCCAACGTTCCTATCTACTCAGCCCCGTTACCGAAATTAATTTTTAAAAATATGCAGGATTCAAGATTGAAAACTCACAAAAGATGGTAGGCCTAATACAATTTGTTCTTTTTTAAGAGTTACAGGTTGTTCGGTCCATACCCGCCTGCTGACTTTTAGCTAGAACAGCTTGACCTCCACCCCTACCTACCCGTAATTTATATATACCTAGGTTATTCGGGACCCGCCCGCGGGATGTCGGAATTACACCTGCCCAGTTCAGGTCGCTAGGCTGCGAAGAACTATTTCTGCTATAATTTTTTCATTGTTTTTGCCTGTGCGTACTCAACAATTTTGTTGCTTGTCCGACGTTCGTTTTTCTATATCGCTCAGTAAAAATTGAGTTGAGCCTATTCTTTTTTTTACGACGTATTAAATTATTCATTTATTGTAATGGTTATAATCGCTCTCAAAACAAATAGAATTTTTGCTTTGTGGTCCTTGGCCATAAATCAATTATCAATTTATTCTAAAACAATAACTATAAATTTTATTTTTCGTAATTATTTTAGGTTATATAACCTATTGCTTATGAAAAACTCTCGCGACTACCAGAAAAAAGTAAAGACCAGCCACACGGGGTCCCGATCCCCAGATTGAAAACCACTGGTTGATAGTAAAAAAAGAATAAATATCTAAGTTTCAGTTCTCAGGCCACAAGAAATGTACCCATGATTTTATATTTCTGACAACGATTTTTCACAGTGCATTATAGATAAATCAGCTATGATTCTTAACAGTACACAGTAGGTTGTCGCTCGCTTGAAGTAATTACGTGAAACGATTTGCTCGAGCATTTATTTTCCAATCTAGACAAAATAGAGATCGACATTAACTATTCCAGAATTCGTTTGAATACAACGCTGCTGATATGTCGATCAAACTACAGTTGGAGCTCATTAATTTACAAGCATCCTGGTTGTTGAAAGAGAAGCACAGAGAAGGACAGCTTGTTAAATTTTACCGCTGCCTACGTGATGATGAGTTTCCAAGGCTGAAGAAATTTGCATCTCAATGTTTGGAACAACTTAGGCTTGTGAGAAGAAATTTTCAAAAGTGAAATATGTGAAGTCAGAACATTGAACAAGATTGACTGATGAACATTTGAAGGCGATTCTCTTGGTCGGACGTAGCAATTTCAAACCAAATCTTGATCGCATACTCATTAAATCTCACTAAATTAATTTTTTGTATTGATTTTGTTTGTTATACTTGACATTATTGATTAAAATAATTTCATACAGTATTTCGTTTGTATCCGGCCTGCTATCGTCAGTCTCATAGTTATCTGGCCCTTTATGAAAAAAGTTTAGTGACCTCTGCTTAAAGACAAGTTTGGTTTTGACTGGTTGTTGAAGAGCAAAATCGTATTTTATTCAACGGAGAATAAGCAAAGGAAAACTCAATCTGCCAGCAGAGAAAGCGCGTCGTGTCCCTTACTTCGGGATGAAAATGAATGATAGCAGAATCGCAGCAAAAACATTTTTAAGATGCTATATAATAGGGCACAACTTCTTGAAAATTTTCAGCTGAATAAAGCGCGCTCGAGTTAGCAAATACAAAAGCAAACGAACATTTGATAAATCGAAACCTTACTTTTGTGGCGTTTGCAAACGCAACGTAGCACCATCCAGAGTTATATACACAGAGTGAGTGTTGCTAATGTGGTAGGTATCTGGATCGTAGGTATATAGCTCATTCATCCAACCCTGCCATTCATAAAAAAGCATTAAGCACATGCCCAGTGGCCCGCATCACCGGGAGGCGGGGGGGACCACGGAAACAAGTTTTAATAGTAGGGGGTACCGTCACTTCTTTTGCTCTTTATATTTTTCTCTTTATATCGGAATTAAAAAAAAATTAATCAGAATTTGTTCGAGCAAAAACCGTAATCTATAAAACCAATCAATAAAAATCACTTTAAATTACATTAATGATTAACATTTGAACGCGATTTTACAGCGCGCTCGTTTAGACGACAAGCGGGATATATAGTGACCACACGTTTCCCAAACTGTCAAATCAAAGCAATAACGGCCCGACAAATTCAATCGAACGCTAAAATACTGTTAATGACACAGAGTTGTCGTCATTGTTTGTTTTGAATATGACATGCACTTTGGTTCTGTGCTTTAAACATAGCACGTTCGGCTCAACAGCTTTCATCTCAACAGCGAACACAGCAGCCGCGGTAGCGTTTAAAAATACGAGAACAAACAATGAGTTTAAAAAACTTGCAAGGAGTTTCATAATGAAATATTTTTCTCCATAGACAACTCAACCCATGCAAAGTGCAATGACCTACCTTTATGGGCCGGTCGGGGTCGTAAATGGAATGGGGAACAGGATGGGGTTTGCCCGAATTGGCAATAGGAGGAAGAAAAGGACCCGGGCGACTTGATTTGGGGGTAACAAGACATAAAACAGCGGAAGTGAAAAAGCACCCAAAAACAAAACCTACGAAAAGCAACTTGTGACGTAACATAAAACAGGTGAAAAAACCGACCAATCAGAAGTGAGGAGTACTTACATGAAAAAGCAATTCGAATCGAAACGGGCACAGGAAGTACCAAATACAAATACAACATTAACGACAAGAAAAAAATCAAAAACAAGGACGGAGGATCGGTTCGGGGCGGAGTTTCGGGTGGCTTCGCTTGGTCGTGACGTTGGGACGACGAATCGTCGCTTGTTCTGAAAAGGCGATTTTCAAACGATCACAAGATGTTGAATAAAGTGGTTCTTTTATGTCTTTACGTTAAATTCTTACATCAGGAAACTTATTTGCAGCGAATACTTCTCTGTTTCGACAAATTTTGATTTAGAAAACCGCTTTTTTTCTACATAAAATTATTCTCTATACGAAATGCCAGTTTGAAAACTTTATAACCATAAAATCAAAAACATACAGTATGATTCTTAAACGTTTTATCTGAAATGGTAAGAGTTTTTTCAGCCTACGGGCAGTTAAAAAGTACATTTGAAACAGAATAACTAAAAATTTATTCAGTTGACTAACTAAAGTGAGAAAAAGTTGTCGCCAATATTCCGACTAACTTATTCAACCAAAGAACATGTTTTGATGGATTTGTGTTGAAACACGATTCGATGCATGTCTCGGAATGCAAGGCCAATAACATAGGCATAACAAAAAGACCTTCAACCAAAGTGCAACCGTAAAACTCTTTAAGCTTTGCAATCCACAAAAAGTAACACTTCATTGCACCATGTTACACGATCAAATGATTAATCGAGAAAACGATTCTTTAAAAAATCTTAGAACCCAAAGCAAAATCACTTTAAAAACAGGCGACGACAGATTAGTAGCATGGGCAACATAATAAGCTACTTTTAAATGATTCATAATAACAGTGTTAAACACTATTATAACTTAAGCCAACGTTCAATTTATAGAGCACGTCGTCTTACGGTGGAGAGACATTTTCAACAAGTTTCTCTTCGGTTTTTTCCTTCGTTTCCACAATAAGAGTCAACTCGTCGTCATCAGCAGGATTTTCATCGTTGCTAGCCATCAACGACGACAAGCTGACGGCGAGCGTACTTTTCTTCGCGCTGAAAAAGAAATCGACAATTAAATACGACTGAGCGGAAGAGCTTTGCAATTCAATTGGTTTAAAAAATGACGATAAGTGACATGGATCGAGATTGCGCGGCCTACTGCATTATCATGTATTAGTAGTGAGCCTTTTTGAAAGGGCACTCGTAATCCCGCTTGTTTTAACTCGAAGTCTAGTTTTAAGCGAAAGTCCAAAAAACCAAACTAATGAAAGCAGCGACGCCAAGTAAAGATATTGACGTTGAGGTTGGTCTTGTTACAATGTTTGTCGTTTGGACCAATCACTGCGATTCAGAGCTGCATGTGACTATTTTTGGTGCAGCACGATTGGGATTTGAAACCAAAGCACACGTTATTTGGAACAGACAATCGAACAATTGATAGCGTAATGAGTCAAGGTATCATCAGAAAGGCGAATAGTCAGTAGCAAATCACTGCGCGTCTTACTTAAAAAATTAGCAAAACTAAACTTTCGCATTGAAATTGAAATCTTTCAACCAAATATTCAAATTGTAAAAAAAAATTGATCACCCTGATACGATTGTTCCGGTTTTACGAGAACGTATGGACGAGTCTGGCCACTTTTTTGTGTCTTTAGGTATAGAGCTCATCACTGAAAAAAAATTTATTAATTTAGCTAATCATTCAACATTTCCGTTACACAGCAAGCAACAACACAATCAAATCTACGAATACAATAAGTTGGAAAGTCTCATAGAAAAGTTGCAACACAAAGCATTTGTGTTTAAAACTACTTGCAATTCCAACTGGTAATATCCTAATACAAACTTAATGGAAGCAAAAGTCGCAGTTATTGCTTTGTTCTAACATGGTTTGGAATGTGCGCAAATAGCAAAAATAAACAAACGCAGTCATGTGCGATCAATTTAGCAAAGAAAATAAAACAGAATCGAACAAACGGAACTAGGTTTTGTCGACGAAAAACTAATTGCGCAATCTTTTTGAACAATGTACTTATCGTAAGATACCTAAATATGTCCGTTATATAGAAGAAAACAAAGACTTGTAAGGAATCGTTTGCAAATTACAACTCACAATCAACTTTTGTTGGAGTTTTTTAATTTGACAACTAATGTTAAAATAAATTTCTTAATTTTATTGATATTGTTATCACGCTATTTCGGCAACGTAAAGGCCCGTTTCCACTACGAGCGTGGAAAAGAGCAATCTTTGTTTCTTTTATTGATCTTCGATTGAAGCGAGCGGTTAAAATCGAAGCGAGCGCAAAAAAAAATAAATCAAAACAAACAAAGAATGCTTTTTTCCACGCACGTAATGGAAACGGGCCTTAAAACTATTCAACCTTACAGAACTGTTAAAGACGTTTGTGCTTTTCAACTTGGTTTCTTGTCTATAAATACCAACATATTAATCGAAAGAACTGGCTGATTTTTTTCGGTTAAACAAAATTTTCACAGTTTCTTTTAAGAAAGGCTACAACCACAGAAGAAAAAAAACTTTTATAAACTTCGTTACTGCGAAATGGTTAAGCGGTTCAATCTGAGAATAATACGGCGATTGTGAACTTCCAACAAAAAATTAATCATGATGCAAAAACAAATCTTCGTTTATAAAGTAATTCGACACTTGCATCATTGAAGTGCGGGTTCGAGTCAGGAAAGACGATTACAAATTCAAATAAGAAAACTTTTGCGGCCCACCTGCAACTTTTCAGGGACACCAAACATAAAAAACAAACCAGAAACGGCTTACCAGCAGAGGATGTGAACGAACGAATTCTGGCGTTTTCGAGAGGGTCCTCCTGCAACAAAAACGTCTTACAACCGAATATGTGAGCACGTTGGCGCGGCATGCCTTATATTTTTTACGTTTATTGCTATAATTGAACCCAAATAGGTTCGAGAGTTTGTGAACAGAAAGTTCGAGAAATCCTTTTTTAAATTACGCAGAGCGAAATTTCTCGCATTCGTGTGTTTTTGTGATTTACAAAAATCCAAAATTTTTCAAACAATCCGCTGCAGGCATTAAACAGCAAAGTACATAGATTACGTAGCAAAATCCCAGTATATTGCTACAGAAGTTACTCAATCAATCTTATTTTTACAGCTGAAAAAAGAGTAAAATTCAAATAATTTGAACCGGCAAGCAGTCAAATCAAGTTAGTTAAAGAACGACTTTGAATATCAGATTGCTTTGAGACTAAAAATTTCTATTTGAAAACAGACTTACAATTGTGACGTAGAGTAACGTGCTGTAACAGTATCTACCGTAAATCAAATTAACTCACTTCATTGCCATAATCTTTTTCGAAGTCTTCTTTTTGTTTTATCACCGACAATGGATCTGATGATTTGTCCTCAAATGACTTTAAAAACGAGTTTACTTCGGTGTCTTGTTGATTCTCGGTGATAATATCAGTGGAAGCCTGTGTGATAAACTAAACTAAAGAGATGCGCGTAACAACATAAGTTAACAAAAAACATTACGTCAAAACCACAACTTGCTGAAACCTGTAAATCAGGGGCGTCCAACATGCAAACCGTGCCCCACCAGAGCTTATAATTTCGACCGTTTTGCAATTATACGTTCAAACCGGATGAAGTACTTGCAAACTTTTTTTTGTTTTCACTCGACGTCCAAGGTAAAAAACTTGCTAGATGCAACTTTTCGAAAAAAATCTTCGCATGTCATTCAAGATATTTATGCCCATAATCGCCCTAAACTTGGCCCCATTCTAAACCAATCCTTGGATGCAGCATTGACAATATTTACTTGAAATTTTTTTTAATCGCTTTTTTTTAAACAACACCAATTTTAGTTTGCGAATATTTTTAGTAAGCAGATGTGACTCATGCCTCAAAAGTTCGGACGCCCTTGCAGTAGATTTAAACCTTAATTAATCCACTTTGACTTGATGAGGGTGCAATCGATTTTTTTTCACTGGCTGATGAATCAGCAGGGTTGTTATGAGACTTGTACATAAATCCTTGAGAGAAACCACCATCATAACTGGCCGATTGAGTTAAGGAACGAACGCTTTCTGTAGCTAAAACAACAACAACAAGGAATTCTTAGAAAAGTATTTCAGAAAAACATAGCTTTTACATACCTTGCTTTTTTAAATTGTTCAAAATCTTAGTTTTATTATGCCAAAGATTAGAATATGTGTTTCCTTCTATGACATCAACTTTGGCATTATCATCAGACCTTGTGAGGAAATCTTTTATTCGTCCCACAGGTGCAACTTTACTTCTTCTAAATCAAAAATTACGTTATGAAAAATATGTAAAATATTATATTAAAAATTGCTTCACTATTTAAATACTAAAACAGGTGGAATGTAAAGAAAATTCATATAACATGAAACAAATTAAATTCAATATTTATCTAACAGCTTTCAGCAGTTATAGAAATAACTTTTTATTTGCTTAAGCAGTAGTTGATGTGGCGAGTGATACAATTTGTTAAAAAAAAAAAAAAAACAACCTATGTGTCATGCTTTTAAAATCTTTTTTGTCCCAGAGTTAGAAACACAGCATATTTTTCTGTCGCAATGGCAGCCATTGTGTATAAATGTGGTTCTACTTCTCTCTTTCCTGGGCCTCTTCTACATCTCATATTTTCTCTCCAACCACTGTTTCTATGGTTATTCTTCATTCCGCACACAGTAAATATTGTTGCAAATGATCCTTGTCATTGAGCTATTTAAACTCGTGATTTTTGTCTTGTGGAAAATCTAATCCTTTCTTTGGTCTCAATTTTTTAGTGCCACACCATGCTACAAGCAGCTGGCTGAAGCATTAAGAGACATGATACAAGTGACAGTTTTTATATTTATTAGACAATATGCTGCTTGATATTGTATGTACTGCATGATTTCTATTTCAAGTCAGTTATTTATTATGCATCTGCAAATTGCTAATAGTTGATCAAGATAACTGCAGATTGTGCGATAGTTTGCACTTTTGTTCAAATAGCTGAAAAAGGGCTTACCAGGCTAATTTCTCTTTCGATTATCATTGCAATTTTTCATTTCTCTTTCAATGCCCTCAAACCTCCTCAATCTTTGACTGCTCAAGAATTCCTCAATGACTTTCACACTAATCATCTTTTGCACCATCTTGCTTTTGATTCATCTTAGAGTGTAACTCCAAATATCATTCTCACCATTCTCATTTGAGTGGACTCCATCCTTCTAAAATCATCTACCTTCATCACCCAACACGCTGCTCTCTAGCTCATTGCAATTATATTACTTTTTTGCATAAGTCCTCTTAACTTTATTGAAAACCTTTTTGTATAACACATAAGCAACATCCTTTAATCTCTTTCTTTCAGCTTGTATTTTTGCAGTCATTGCCTTTTAAACTTCATCTTTTCTGACAAAACCACCACAACATTTCAGCTTGATTCACACTGACAGCTCCCATGAAAAAGCAAACAGAAAGTCTACTTTTTCTGTTCCACTTTTAAATGGGTAAGCTTCCACTAGCTTTTTCCGAAAATACTTTCAATATGAACCAAGTTAAAAGGTTGAAATATTTTAATTTTAATATTTTTCCATTATGACAAAAATTACTGCAAAAGTACGTCTGAGAACATTCTCAAGTTGTAAACAAGATGATCATATCAAAATCTATAATTTGCTATTTGAAAATGTTAGTGGTGTTTAAAGATGTGCTATTTAAATCAAAAACTACAAAATTTTTAATAGTTTTTAAAAGTTTCAGCAAAACACATTGCAATGACAATTGATACATCAAAAAAAGATTTATGACATCAAAACAAAAACTATAAAACTGAGTTATTTTACAAATAATTTTATCAAGATACAATGCTAATTAATTCTCAGTTTAAATCTATCTAAACCATAACAAAACTTTACTTACACTCATTTACAAGCTAATGCTTGTGGTGAATTTAAGCTGTATTACCAATAATATAACCAATAACATGGTACAATGGCAATAATGGCAAAGTTTTGGTAGAATAAGATTAGACTGCCTAAGAAATTAAACCCAAACTTCCAAATTGAAAACAGTATTATTGAAAACATAAAAACAAAATATACAAAATTTCCAAAATGAAATGATATTCAAGAAGTTAGTGGGCTATTTTTACCTTGTTTTTTGGCTATTAATTGAAGAAATTAATGAACCGCTTTCATATTCAATTGAAGATGAAGAAGAATTAGAAGAGGTCCGTGCAAGCGGATGCTGCTCAACAGTTTTTCCTTTAAGTGAATTTTCTGACTAAACAAATAAAATTTGTTTTATCAAAATTGCTAGCTCTTTGATAAGACAAAAAAATTACATATTGTCATGAATATGTTACAATTAAATAAACCTAACACATACAAAATAACAAAATGAGAGTAAGATAAAAACAATTTAGAAGTACAATATCTAGAACTTTGAAAAAACTATAGGAACAAAAACCTTATTTTAATATTTGTAAAATGAAAGAAAGCATTTTTAACATGTTTTAATATGTTCCAAGCCTCAGCAAAAAAAAAAAAAAAAAAAAAAAAAGCAACAAGGATAAAAGAAAGATACAAAAGCAATGGTACAAGAAATATAAATTTCTAATTTTTGACTTGAAAGCTTCAGACAGTCTATAAAGTCATTTTCTGTATTGTCACTATTGTCATTGCAAAATTACTATAAAGTAGCAGAGTCTGAGCAGTGGATAAAAGTAAAGGATAATAAGATTTAAACGTAACATATAGCTGATAAAGTTTGAGAAAATACTTTTTATCATATTTCAATGTTATACAATTGAAATAAATTAAAATCATAACACTATTAAATCATATACAGGTATTTCTCATTTAATAACAAACCCAATTCATAACAAATTGGAGTTAGCAATAAATAAATTAATTAAAAAAATCAGTCAAAGTTCAATGAGCCAAGTATTAAATTAAGAAATTAAAGACTAAAACCAACTAACTCATAATGAAAAACTGATTTTAACCTTTAGAGATCATTGTCAATTTTTGAATTAGAAATCATCAGTTTCTGACTAGAAAAAGTTTTAAGCCTTTTATACCTGGTATCCTATATGTAGGACATGTATTTAATTTTTCTGCATCAACCTAGCAAATTTTTTCAATTTGATACAAAATGTACAATAAATTTACTGCAGGTTTATACATCATTTTTGTTTTACAGAATATTATATCAATTTCAAATTTTGCTTAGAGTGCTTTAAAGCCCTGTAACTGTTTGCTAAATTAGATAATTCTTACAGCTGTTTGCATGTTTTATGTTTTTGTTGCAGTTGCTATATATTTAATCTTTCATAGAAAGTTAAGGTAACTTTGTTTGAAGTTTTACTGTAACAAAATAATAGAAAAAAGCTTTTATATAAGCAGTTTAATCATCCTTGGAGTGGGCTATGGCAAAAAATAGTTTAGTAAAATGTTTTGCACAGTATCTTTTAAAACAGTGTTAAAGTAGTGCAAGATAAAAGTTGATTTTTTGTTTTTTGTTTGAAGGAAGACAGATCTTTTGAGTTGATAATAAGCAATATTATTAGGTTTTGTTCTTCTTTTATTGGAACTAAAGCAATATTTGTTTCAAAAACAAAAAAAACAACATAAAGAATTTTTGTTCAAGAAATTATTGACACATCTACATTGTGTTAATATAATGCTTAAATATTTTTAGGAAAATTTTTTTTACAATTTTAAGAAATAAAAAGATCACCCCTCAAGAGCAGGATATTAGATTAGGCTAAAAATGATATCATGCCACACATAGGCTAGGTAGATAAAATTACTGAAAATATTTCTTCCCATCAATGCTACTGGCAATGTAGTAGTAAATGAAAACTCTTGTGATGAAGACAGATCAGGAACAACTAACAATCTACCAGAAAGTATGCAGGTAGCTTCTGCTGAGCAAAATCATTAAAAGGAGCACAACCACTGAAAATGATGATGAACCACCAAAAAACTGAAGTGAAATTGCATCAAAACTAACTTTGCTAATGAACAAGCTCTTTGGATACCTGCTAAAACTTACACTGACAAAATACTATTTTTTGGCTGTTTTATATGTGCCAGATGAAACAGTAAATAATCCTGAGCAATTCCACAAAAATATGTATTGACAGTGCAGAAAACCTAATGAATTTGTTGCAATTTTGCAGGTATATATCATGGGCATAGTGACCCTACTAAAAATTTCACCTCAGTAAAGCATACAAGCTGATCTAAAAAAATTGCATGACAACTGTAACGGTCTTGAGTACTGGTCTGTTGTGGTAGACAATTAGACTAATGTAAACACAGTAACAAGATGTTGAAATGTGACACTGGTTTTAACATGAAGTATTTCAAACAGTATCATATTCAGTAACATGCTGTTTAATACCATACTACTATGATAAAAGATTCAAAATAAATTTATTTTTTATTCATTAAATATCTTACTATTATTATTATTTTTATAAAAATAAATGCAAACTCATTGTGTACACACTGGACACTTAAATTGCTTGCAAAGAACAAAGTGCAACAAACAAAAAATTAAGACTTATACAATAAATGCTAGTGGATGTGCCCAGCATCCTATATTCAAAGTGGCTTGCATTTCTAAAGCTACAAAGCAGAAATTGAAAAAAAGCTTTTCTACACTTAATGGCTGAAATTTAATCTATAGTATATTGAGTAAAAATTTAAAAATTATTATTGACTAAAATTAATATGTTGACTAAAATCTATATCAACAATATATTGACTAAAAATAAATTAAACTAAATGTGAAATTCAGAAAATACTCATATAGCAACTAATTTGCTTAACAGGTTGCTAAAATGGAACTCTGTTATTAAACAAGGAATACTTGTACACTAGTCAATCTTGTATATGCCAGTTAAAATTTCTTAACAATAATTGATAATACATACTGTAATGTGTCACTACACAAAATACACAATTAAAGAATAAAAAATATATACCGCATTTAAGTCTTTTTTAAGAAACCACAATTATCTTTTTTAACCTGTATTGTTAGATCTTTACTAATTTACATAAAACTTTGTAAGTATGACATGAGGAATTCTAAACAACAAAACAGGTTATTGTAGTAAAAGTGATTAAATAAACTTTGTATTAATTGCTTAGATTTTTTTAAAGCACTCTATATGAAAAATTAATTCACTCTGCAATCTAAATGTATAACAACAAAATTAAAAAAAGGCTTGTATTGCTATTTATGGCTCATTAGGAGGTAATCCTAATTCAAATAGAAATTTCAAGATATAGATGGCCTGCACTTGAAAATCTTAATTATCTATTAAATCATTTATAAAGTACAAAATTTGGTCTTTTTCAGAAGTCACTAAACATGATTTTTGTTCATAAAACTAACCCAGATCCCCCAGCTGTTACTATCACTTTTTGATACATCCTTTTTTCTTGGTTTCTTCTTTATTCCATCTTGGTGCTTAAAGGGGGATTCCAGGTTAGTTTCACCAAAAAAATTGCTTACAGTGACCTTTTTTAAGAGAGCCAAAATTTTTTCATGAAACCTCTCAACACTTTTAGTCTTTTATGATTTGTTGAAGAAGGCAACTCTTATTCAAATAGAATCTTTGTAAACCTTATATAATATTTTCTATAAATTTTAACCTTTACACATATGTTTATATAAAAGGTGTTTCAGAATTAAGGCAATGTACTCTGTAGTACATTAACAAAAATTTACATATGCAATTTTTATTTTAAAGATTTAAACTGAAAGGTGAATGATAGGTGAATCATACAATGTTATATTTATTCAATATAACCACCCTTGTTAGGAACTACAGCTTCAATTCTATGTTTAGATATGCTATGTTTGGATTTATTTTTGATGAAATACTGTGCCTGGAGCCACAGATTAATCAAGTAATCAAGACTTGCTACTCTCGATTACGTAACTTATTTAGAATTGGTAGGATGTTGGATAAAGATAGAAAACCACAGCTTGTGATATCTTACATTTTTTCATGTTTGGACAGTTGCAACATTTTGTATTATGGGTTATCTAAAAAGCTACTAAATAAACTTTTAAGTGTTATTAAATGACTGTTCATTTTGTGTATGCTAAACACAGATTTTGTTGGATAGAAGATGTATCTGTCACTAAACTTGCTATCGAATTGCATATTTTACCTATTCGTTTTCGTATTCTACATAAAATTTCATTGACCGTATTCAAATGTATACATGGTAGTGCACCTGATTATCTAAAAGATTTAATTGTGTTGTCTCAGCCCCAAACTGGTTTGATTACCTCAAATCGTGTTAATCATCTTGTACCTCTTCCTTTTTCTAAATATTGCAAAATTTAGAAATGACTTCAGATATTCTGCTCCTACAGTATGGAATAGTTTACCACCTACTATATGATCTGCTACTTCTGTGTCAAACTTTAAGTCTTCCCTCAAAGCCCATTATTTTAATCTTGCTTATGAAAATGTGTGATCAAATTTAATGTTTGAATTTTCGTGCTTGTATGTGTATGCTTATATATATGTATGTTATGTTTATTATATATATATATATATATGTATGTTTATTACAGTAATTAAAGCATTGGTGCCAGAAAATGAATGCAAATACATATTTTTATATGTGTATTTGTTGTGATATGAGAACATATGAGGACACCAGTTTTTTAGTTGTTTTTATTCAGCTAGTAAATAGCTTATTTTAAAATATTTTATAGTTATACAATAGAATGACTATATGACTTAAACAGAAATTAAAACTTGCAATGACAAAACTTTAAAAATATCACCTGGATATACTCTCAGTTGGGTTGTATTTAATAAATTATTTAGTTGCTTTACAGTTAAAAAATTTGAAATATATTGTAACAGACATGAAGAATAGACTGTAGTTATTGGCTCAAGAAATGTTAAAATAGTGGCAATGTCTGACAGTTATGCGAAAAATTTCATGCTGTCATTATATGAGGACACCTGGCATTAGCAGGTTAAGGTTGGGCTCCTTGCTGACCATATATTTTTGCTTATAAAAGATGGGATGTTCTTCTGAATCTAGGTTTGGGTTGCTTTGGAGCCATGTGATGGTGCTAAATCCTCTTGGAGGCTACATGGTGACCCGTGAAAGTGATCTGTAACTCAGGGTAGCAAGTGTGTTTTCAAAATGAAAAAAATGTACCTATCAGAGTTCAGTTTCATGCCAGAAGGTACAAAAACAAGCTAAAATCTGCCTTTAGCCATCACAGCTGCTGAAACCATAACAGATTTTGCCATTGTGTAGCAATCCTACCTTCAACTGAACTAGAGGAACCCCAAGCTTAGTAGTTTTGATGATTCACAACTTGCTGGTAAATTTCTCTTAATTTGAAAACACACTTCCTACCTTGGGCTACAGACTACTTTTAGGGTTCACCATGGAGCCTTCAAGAGGATTCAGTACCATCACATGGCTCCAAAGCAACCCAAACCTGGATTCAGAGGAACATCCTGTCTTTCATAATCAAAAATGTATGGCCAGCAAGGAGCCCCGATCTTAATCTGTTGGACTTTTTGTCTCAGCTTTTTCTCACACTTCTCTTGAGTCCTTGAAAGAAAAACTGCAGAAGGAATGGAAAGCAATTCTACAAGAACACCTATGTCCTGCTGTGATGCATTTACATTTAGACTTGAAACTGTACCTTGTAACAAGGGTGATTACATCAAATAAATATATCATTGCTTAATTCACCTTTTAGTTTAAACCATTAAAATAAAAATTGCACATGTAAATTTTTATTAACCAACTAAAAAGTTAATTATGTTAATTTTGAAACACATTGTAGGTATAGGCAAGAAATATTAGCATAAAAATCTGGGACTCCTCTGACCTTAAAGTTGAATCATTTATTGTTTAAAACAGATATGTCCAACCTGTGGCCACTATTTACTCAAATTTTTTAGTTATATTTTTGTAACTATAAAGAATTCAATGTGACTGCTTTCATAGTAACGTATATTGAATATGTCAGTTGATTGCTGCATCAAGTGATGTCCAATGAACTGATCAATGAAAGCCTTTGTGGGCAGAGCTTATTATAAAGATGCTTGCCCCAAGCATCAATTTCAGCATTTACATTGTTTTTTTGATTAATTAATATTGATTGTGTTAATTCCAAACACTTTTTACAATATCAAGTGATAGTTGATAATGAATATAGTGGTAATAAAAATATTAACTTTGAACCAATGTGGAGTGATTTAGAAAAAGATTACAGAAGTAGATATGATGTTGCTAACTATTGCTAGTGATAAAAAAAGGAAACGTGTAGATTTATTAAGAGAGTGAAAATAGCATCAAACATTTTTAGAGATTTTAGGTTCAATCTAGGAATTTAATATATGGTTAGGGTCTAGGGTTGCACTGTTAGCCAGGGAGAATGTTGTACCTAGTTGGTAAAGCTCAGCTGGCTGGATGCCTGAAAGTATGAGTAGGTGGTTCATGGGAGTGGGATGCAGGCATCCTGTGACAATGCACAAAGCATCATACAGGACACTATCTATGCAGCAAGTATGAATGCTGCAACACCAGACTGGTGCACAATACTCAGTTGTTAAGTAGACCAGAAATAGGGCAGCTGTGTACAGTACTTTAGCACCAGCACCCCATCCTGAACTTGCAAGTTGCCTCAGCAGTGTGAAACGTGAAGATAGTTTTTGTGCAATGCCACAAGATGGTGACAGAATGTGAGTGATCTGTCCAGTTGGACAACAAAATAAGTAGAATTGGACAAAAAAGTCTAATGCTGTTGGAAACATTTAGCTCACCTTGGGCCTCTTGGTTATTTCAATAAAAGGCTGCTGTCACTGCCTTAGTATGACAAAGCTTCAGCTTCCAAGTCTGAGGATACACTAAGAGTGGTCATGTCTTGTTCCAGTTTCCAAAGCAGTGCAACAATGCAAGGTCATCTGCATAGATAAACTTTTTTGAAATTGTAAAGAGCAGATGTAGACATACAATAGCTGTTGAAAAAGGAGGAGCCAAGACTGATCCCTGAGGAATATTATTTTTCAGACAGCATAGACTGCTTTGCTTGCTGTCACCATTAGTAAGGGTGAAACTTTGATTTTGGACAAGCTCCATGATCATTCTGACCATGTCTTATCTGGCAAAAGTCTCAAGCAGCTTGCATGTAAGGTCATGGTGCCAGACACAGAGTCATATGCACCATCAGATTGATTAATCGACAAAAAATCCTCCATGTTTTTTGTCAATAGAATGACTTCATCCACAGCTGGCTTTTTGCATTGAAACCCAGCCTGCTCTCTAAAAAACAATGGATCTATAATTGGTTTGACATGTGCATAGATAAACCTCTCCAGAATTTGGTTAGAGACACAGAGTAAAGATATCAGTTGATAAATCTTTGGGTCCCAATAGGCTTCATTGGCTTTGAGATTGTAACTAGAAGCCTTCTCCAGATCTGAAAAATTTTGAGTCATTGCAAGAAGGAAGAAAGGAATTCACGTAACTGGGACTTTAAAGCAGCTTCAAAATGGACAATTACATAATGATTTTAATAGTTTTACATTTCACTTAGATTCTTAATTGATCAATGAATTTAAATTTATATTGTAATACTTGTCATTTGGTCATGGCATATAATACTAAAAAGAGAAAATTTCATATACATGTAATTTTGCAGCTTGCTGAATGTATTTAAATTTATAATTTGGCCCACTATGAAAAAAAAGTTGAACATCTCTGGTCTAGAATAATGGCTCTAAAACAGTGCATTATGACATTTTGGCCCATTACTTCAATTTTTTTAGGGTTCTTTTATAATCTAAGTGAATTTTAAAAATTGATTGCACAAGTCTTTTGAATTAAATAACTCAATGAACATAGTATTGATACAAATTTTCCTGTTTATTTGTTGTGAAGCATTTTATTTTATATAATCACTTCTAGTGTCAATAGTAATTGTGCTCTGATTAAACAGTGCTTGTTTTGACCTAATAAACTGATTAATCAAATTTGTATTAAGAATAATATGTTTAAAGCTGTTTTACAATACATTATAATTCATCAAGTAGACTGATTATATTGGTAATAAAATGTAATTTTTGGTTACATTTTTTTTAACATAATTTTTGGTTAATTCTGTTTTTCAAATGTTGAAACATTGTAATTCCAAAAATTGTTTTAAAATGTGTTCCAATTTAAGAAGCTTGAAAACCATTGACTTACAATAGCAGTTCACTAAATTTACACAACTAAATTTTTTTGATAATATAATTTAAATACAACTTACAACAAAGCTACCTGTGATAATACAATACACTAATACAGCACCTGAAGTAAGGTTTCTTTCTGAAAATTGTTGTCCATTTCAGTATCAATAGCATCACATACTGAATCATTGGTCATTATTTCAACAAATAATTTAACAAATAAACAACTTTTATGGCTTCACAAATACTTAAATAACACATTCAAAACACTTTAGCTTACTCTAATATAATAAATTCATGTTAAAAATATATTGTGCTTAATACATTAATCGATATTTCGAACTTAAAAAATTTTAAGTTTATTATGACAACTAGGGTGGAGTGAAAAAAAAATTTGAAAAAAGTGTAGTTCTTAAATCCTGCCAAATAGGCTAAAACTTCAAAAAAAATTGGTTTTGGCGAGTTGCTACCTTTGGGGGGCTAGCAACCCCCCAAAATGTGTTTTTGGGGGGTAAAATTGACAAAAATGTCGTAACTCGGTAACCGCTTATTGTAGAGGCATGATTTATGTCTCAAAATTTGCAGAATCATCATGTTTCTATATGTGCTAAGAGAAAGTTTTTGTCTATTTCCACAAGAAAAAAAGTTATAATCGATAAACCGTTTTTTATGCTCAATACTCGAAAATTGCGCTGTATGGAAATAACTTTGATCTAACATTTGAAATGATATATGTCTAACTGATAAGGACTAATTATGACAATCACAATATAAGGACTAATTATGACAATCACAATATTAACAAGATGATTTGGGATAACTTTGGTCACCAGACAAAGTACCTAAATAGGCCTACTCATAAGGTACAGAACGTGCTACGTGCTAGCTTTACTGCCCATAAAATGTTTAGTATTTCAGTAATTTAAAGAAAATCTGTTACATCTCATTACTTTCGAACTGTTGATGCTGATATTGGGTTGTTTTGCCTAAGGAGTGAGAGAAAAATAAGAAAGCAAGTTAGAGTACACCAAATACCCTACGCAAAATGAAGCGCATCAGAATTGCACTTTAGTGTCAAATTTTTTCAAAAGCTTTCGAGATTTAATCTTCTGGCGAATCAACCCATCTCTTCGCTCAAATCCTTCAACTTGTGCTGCGGCCTCTGTTACCATTTTGACATGGCGCTCTACACATTGGTTGTGACATGGGTGGTCGAGCTGCAGTGGTCTTATCCGGCATTGTTCAATATCTAAATCAGTTAAATGTTCAATTACCGGAGGCTGCTTATGGCAAGATGTTAAATTCACCATCTTGTAGAACGAGTTCACTGTTAGATCCAGTGTGGGCGGTTCAAACAGCCGTACAGTTGAGGCGGTATCATAATATTTTGCTCCTTCCAAAGAATATTCTTCACTGCGACTGTCAACCAAGTCATGATTATCAAATGAAACCGTTAATGGCAAGTTTCCACGAATCGAAAGCACTTTGTTCACTCCTCGCATTCGTATCTCCTCATCGTTGTCACCCAACATGGCGATCAAGACATTTTCCTGGTGTGCGAAAAATGCATTTCGTTGCACAACTTTCAGAGCAGTTTTCCGAACAGCTTCGTCAGGCACCTGAAGAATTCGTTGGACCAAGTTGAAAAAATTTCTAGATCCGCAAGTTAGTTGACTATTTAACTTAATTTCAAACCAACTTGGAAAGTAAACTTGAAGACAAAACTTCGTCAGAGTTTCCAAGTTTGAGGAGGGTTCATCCACCGAAACATAATATCTGAGGATTCGACAGCCCAGAGTTAGCCAGCGTGAATGCACAATGGCACCTACTTTTAAATATTGCAAGTCGCTGTCGACAACTCCCATGATTATTGCTGAACATATCTTGTAAGCATAGTGTTGATCAGTACTCCGATCATTAACAACTGATTCTGGCAAATGTACAAACTGAGGGTTTGAAATTGACTTAAAATTAGCAGCAACCGGCCAACTTGAAACATCTCCAGTTAAACACTTCCCAATTGGTCCTGCAAATGTGTCAGGACTATTGGTGGTTCCATCAAGCATAGTAAAGACATGGCGCAAGGGTAGTTCATTGGTATGTAGTAGGCAAATTACCCATTGTAGTGGCTTGTTCAATAGTTCTTCCAACTTACAAATGCAACCATTGAACTTGCCTGTCATTGCTGCAGTTCCATCAGTGCCAACTACTGTAAGCTTGTCATGTAATTCGGTGTTGGCAATGGTGTTGAAGATCTTTTGTGCTATGGTTCTTCCTTTGCCATCCTCTGTGGAAAAATAAGAAAGATAGTATTCACCAGGCTGCCCAACCATTGTATAGTGATCTTCAAGTTGCACAGACCTGTAAAACTTGTCATTTGGCCCTGGCATGGTGACCTGTGTTACATCTTTGCGCCCATCAAAGTATATGCATTCACTAACTTGAAATTTTCTTGCTCCTTTTTCCTAATTTCAGCACGGCATCGTTCTCGCTCTCTTCGAAGCTTGCTACAATCAATAACGTATGTCTTGTCATCATCAGTAATTAGACCCAAATCTTGCATCACACTATTAGCGATCGCAGCAGCAGCTCTGTCGGATATCTGAAAACGCTCACTCATTCTTGCAAGGTTTGACCAAATTATTCGATTCTGATTTTCATATGGCATTGATTGAGAAACAAATTCAGAAGCAGCAGAAGATTGCGTTTGGTCTGTGTTGGTTGAACTAGAATCTGACAGATAATCCAAAGCTGACTCAGGCACTGATGTAACTGATGTAACGGAAGAACATGTTGGTGGTTCTGGATGAGGTTGTAAGGGTCGAGAGCGCCTCAAAAACTGTATGTCAGCTGACGTTGAAGGAACCACAGCATCCACACATTTTCCAACTCGCTTACTAGTTTGATCTTTATAAAAAACATAATCATCATCTGTCATTTTCAAACCATGTTGTTTCTCCAAAATTCTGCGCTGCTTATCGTCAGCACAAAAAACATCAAATATTTCATCAATAGTTGACATAAACTCTTTTTCCTTTTGTAAAAATGCTTCTCCTCGTTTTTTCTTTGACCAGCGATCAAGTGCACTGAAACAATTCACAAAACTTTGAACTTTTTTCGAAATGGTGTACAGATGAATGGGATATACGTTGCACCATACCCATCTGTCATAAATTTCTCTGGCAATGTCATTTGCAGCATTGAAGGTTCGAAAGTTTTTCAAATGAAGAATGCGTTCTATTACATGTCACTTGGTAGGCAATACTCCTGGTGGAAAACTATCACGGGTAGAGAAAGTGTGTCCACTATGTAAAATCTTCTTTACAGAAGTTGAACTCCGTCTTTTCATGTTTTACTACTTTGTAGTTTGGCCAAAGCTTTGATTTACACAATTACTTAACAATATACCTGGAAAAAATAATAATAACTTTTCAGATAACTATTAGTTAAGTACAAACAAACAAACTTATTAAACAGTTTTTCTATCATAACTTTTTTTCTAGTGGAAATAGACAAAAACTTTCTCTTAGCACATATAGAAACATGATGATTCTGCAAATTTTGAGCCATAAATCATGCCTCTACAATAAGCGGTTACTGAGTTACGACATTTTTAGGAAATTTTACCCCTCAAAACACACTTTGGGGGGTTGCTAGCCCCCCAAAGGTAGCAACTCGCCAAAACCAATTTTTTTCGTAGATTTTACCTGTTTGGCAGGTTTTTAGAACTACACTTTTTTCAATTTCAAAAAAAAAATTATTTTCACTCCACCCTAATGACAACGTCCTTTTTTTTCCATTCCCTATTATACTATAATATTTCAAAGCAGTTTTCATAGAGCTTAAATAAATGGAAATGATTAGGATAATTTGCTTTAAAACATAAAATCGAATCATAAAAAACAGGCATCAAAGCAATTTTTTGGTAAGAGATGAAAAAATTCTGAATTTCAATATATTTTCTCTACGTGAGAAACTAAAGAGGATATCATATCATATTAACCACTCTGTTTACAAATACAGACTTTTATAATATCTGACAAATTTAAAACTGAATCCTGCAAATTACGTTTTGACATTTTTTCAATGAAGAACTAGAGCAATGCTACGGTGCTACTATGAAGAAATTAGAGCAGGGGTGAGGAACTGGCGGCCATTTTATAGTTAATGTGCGGCCATATGTAGCTTCGTAAATAATTGCGTCGTATATTGTGTTAATTTCTAAATGTATAAGGAGTCTTTGTATAAAGTAATTGATTAAATAAACAAAAAACCTTAGTTATGTTGAGTTTTTTCATAATAAGAAAATCGTTTTGAAACATTTTTAAACAACATTTCTTTAGCTGTGGCTTGAGTTATGAAATACCTAATGTCATAAGTTTACTTGTTTCATTTTGTTATGTCATAATGCTGCTATGATTTTTTTAGCAACTGTTCGTTTTATCCTCCTCGCTTAGTTTTGATTTGTAAGCAGGTTTCTATATTAGTAGAATTAGCAGGTTCTAAATAGATTTATTTGGGTATCCCAATTATTTCTTTTTAGCTTATTATTTCGGTTAGATCCAGAAAGAAACAAAAACATTAAATTAAAGCAAATTGTTTATAGACCTACTTATTGTCAGTATCGCGTCTAATTTGTAGCGACTTAGCCTAATCAACTCTCCTTATCTTGTGTTGATAAACTAGCCAAGTGATATGTGTTATGTACATAACAGTAATTATTGTTTAAATTTCATTAATGTGGATTACCCCAATAATGGCTCCAAAGCGAAAACGAACGTTAAATGAAGAAGGAAAAATTTGATATTTTTAATGCTTTTAAAAAAAATGCAACGAAGCAAACCTCAGTTTTGCTAACTTGGTAAGTGTATGCACTGATGGTGCTCCTGCTATAAAAAGTGTCCGAGAAGGATTTATTGGCTTACTTAAAAAAGAATTACCTCATCCAAAATCATTAATTGCTTTTGATTGCATTTTGCACCAACAAAATCTTGCTGCTAAATCTGCTGCTGTAGGAGACACATTTAACAAATTTTTAGAGATAGTTCACTTTATCAGAGTCAATTCAACTCGTCACCATCAGTTTCGTGAGCTGCTTATAAATGGTGACGAAACTGATATTGTAGACATGCCGTTTTACTGCCAAGTCCACTGGTTATCTCGAGGAAATATTCTTAGCAAAATTTTCAAGTTAAAACAACAGATAGTCAGTTTTTATGAGAAACAAAAGAAACATTGTTATTTATCGGATTTTGATTTCATTAGGAATGCTGCATTTTTGTGTGATTTAATGTCTAAACAAAATAAACTAAATATATTTTTCTTCAAGGTAAAAACAAATGCATTTATAACATGCGGAGCAAAATTCAAGCGTTTAAGAAAAAATTAAGAATTTTTAAAGAATACCCTTGCTAAGTTCGTGTTGCCAGAAGCTGAAAAGCATTTTCCTTAATTGACAAAAGCTCAAAAAGAACATGAACGGCCAAATGAATCATTTGAGGAATTTATATCTGTCCTTGATTCTCTAATTCAGAATAATTAATGAAAGATTCAGAATAACAATGAAAGAATAACAATCTAATTCAGAATAACAAGAATTTAAAAAACATGAGAATTGTTTAAGGTTGACTTTCATGTCTCATTTAGTGGACATTCCTTCAGCACCTGCGAATTTGAAGTTGGAATTAATAGAACTTTCGGAAGACAACATTATGAAATATTTATTTAATTCTAAAAATGATCTACTCGAAATTTGGAAAAACGCGATTGCTGCTGTACATCTTCGTCATCACGCTCAAAAAATGCTTTCCTGTTTTCCCACCACTTACTGCTGCGAGTCAACTGTCTCATATATGACACAAATCAAAACAAAGTTGAGAACTCAGCTTACTGATGTGCATTTGAAAGACCAACTTAGGCTGCGAACTACTACGCTAGAACCAAATATTAAACTCCTTATAAAAAATAAGCAATATCAAAAAAGCCATTAAAGTTACATTCTTAATTTGGCATTTTATTAATAAATAAATTTTTTAAAAACACAGCATACACCAAGCGTGTCAGTCTCCAAAAAACCTATTTCTGAGGTGCACCACCATCATATGTTTAAGCCCGTTGATTGTAGAATTTGCTATGTTATTATAAGGTTTTTCGATCTAATTCGTTGTTTTTGCAATCAAATTCGTTTCTTTTGCAATCAATTTTGTTTTGCCAAAACTTTTATATATATATATATCTTTGTATAGGGTGACCCGATAGGGTCTATATACATATATAGATAATATGGGGTGTATTAGGTCTCCATAATATTAGGTCTCCATAATTAGGTCTCCACAATCTATAGTCTCGATAAGGTTTCTATCATATATATAGTCTCCATAATGTATATATAGGTAGGTATATAGACCTCTCGGAAATCCTATATGGAGACCCAATATTATGGGGACTATATTATGGAGACCATATTATGGAGACCTAATATCTATTATTGAGACTACATTATGGAGACCTAATTTTGGAGATTTAATATTATGTGTATGTTTTACAGGTGTTTTACAGGTGAAAACGTGTTTTGCAGAGATTTGCGGTATAATTGGATACAAAGTAAAGTTGATATGTTGATCAATCGATGACAAAATTGAAAAGTTTTTGAAGTTAAGTGTAGTGTGACAAAGTACAATTTAAACAATGTTTATGATTTAAAAATTTTTTTAATAACCCGTCTTGCATGTTGATTGTTAGAAGCAGCATGCTTGGGGCAAAACGGTCACACCTATGACCGAACGGAGCGACCGCACCAAGCCCCCCCCCCTGAAAACCATCAAAAACTGCCCCCTTTATGCAAGATATTGCTCTATTTCTTTATAGTAACACCAGGAGGGTGTCACCCTAAAATGAGGAACTTTTTTTTTAGAGATCAGCATTCTTAGAGAACTTTTTTTTAGAGATTCTAATTTGTTTTGAGACGCTAAAAAGTGGCTGCTCCTAAAACGATAAACTTTTTTTTAGAGATCAAATTTTGGAACATTAAACAGTTGCCTCCCTAAAATGAAAATTTTTCTTTTAGAGATCACTTTGTTTTGATACACTGAAAAGGGGCTCTCCTAAAACAATGTACTTCTTCTAGAGATCGCTTTGTTGCTATGCCTCGGAACTCTAAAATGTGCCCCCTCTATTTCTCTTGCACAGGTCCCCTTTTTTGTAAGGCCATCACTGGTCACCACCTACTAAATGTTTGCAGTGGTGTGACAATAGATGTTGGTATTAGGCCTGTAAGCTACGCTACAACCCAAGAATCTTTTCGTGCAATTTTTTTCGTGTTTAATTTTTTAAACATTACCATGTCATTATAACAAAAATGTTAATCTAGCTGTCTCATTTAACATTTACTATGTCTGAATAAAAAATGTTACTTACATTTTTCGAAAATAAAATTTTTCCGTTGTTGTCATCGGTTTTAAATTATATTCATGGGATAGTATAATGTCAGAGCAATTATAAAATATTTTTCGTTTATTTAAGTCTAGCACGGGAGACGTTACGCTAATTTAAAATAACTGTAACCGTTTTGTCCCGCCTTCCCCTACAGTAACGTATTTAGGGGGAGTCATTGTGCCATGCCCCCCCTGAAAATCAATAATAAGAGAAATCTGAGACGGATTTCAAGAGAAGACCTTTTTTTTAGAGAGCCAAATTTTTGCGACGAAAATCAAAAAAACAAAGACAGATTTCAAGTGAAGACTCGTTTTTTTCTTTAGCGCCTACTTAAAAAATTTTACCTGGCATAATAAATTATTATCGTTGTATGCCCTTCCCCCTTTCAAAAATCCTCGGTACGCCACTGTCTATATATATATATATATATATATTTCATATTATTAATTTAAATGATTGTTTCAGATTATCTTCCGTGTTAACTTGGATCAAACCCCTTCCTCCCAAAAACACTTGTTATTTAATCCAACGTATTTTTTCCTAAATAAAGCAAACAAGTTCTTGTTGTAATGAAATTTATGTATGCAATAATTTGAACACCCTATATATATATTTATTCATTATGGCCTGCAATTTTTTATCAAAGTAAAGAGGTGGTGGGCCTCTGAGTTACAACGTTTGCCCAACCCTATGGTTTGTTTATTTTTTTTATTGTCAGTTCTATATTCATCCTCCTGCCTCGCATAATAGCGTCGGCGGCGCTATAATTACCCCGCCACTCTTTCGGAGATGTCAAGGTATTGCTGTCCGGTTAAAATCTTTACTTTGTTTTTTGGTTTCAGTTTTATAGATTTATGACTGAAATTTCAACTGCTTGCCAAGATCGCCAAGCAGAGGAAAGTGCCGTAAAGTGTCTTTCCCAAAAACAAAATAGAATTGCACGATAGGTTTTCAACCGCGGTCGTTATGATCACGATCACCACGCTCTAAACATTCAACCACGCTGCCCAGAGCCCGTTTAACAATCGGTTAAATCCCCTAAACCTAACAAAATCTTGTGGTAGAACATACCGTGGTGGAATTTACCCATGATGGATTATGGTGGAATTTACTGGTCACCAAAGTTTCAACCATTCCCGTGATGAGCGTGGCTTCAGCATTATTGAGTTTTGAAAAAAATTTTTTAATAAATATTCATTTAAATTTTTTTTATTGCTTTTTTTAACATAGTTACCAGCGTGCCTTGTGTATTTCGACTTTCTTCTGCTCTAGTTGACCGGGTTTTTAAGATTAAAAAGATTACGACATTCTAGAATTATAACTACTGAAAAAATATTAACTATAGATTTATGCGGTTAAGATTATATTGCAAATGAAGTATGGCACCGCGCCTGAGCAAGCATTCTCCCAATTAGTGCAAAATCACTTAAGTTTGCTTTTACAAAAATTCAAACGCTACTTCACTAATTCAAAAGATCCACAAATTGCAAAGGAGTGGATTTTTGATCCATTTGCGTTCAAACCATGCGAATGGACCTTCCCATGCAACAAGAGGATCAGTTGCTGGACATTGCACATGATTTATTTATTTTATCTTTATATAAATTCTCCTGATTTGCAGGAAAGCGATGCAGGTGCTAACACATAGGGTAAGCAATTACCCTGGCCTGGTTTTGGAGATGCCAAGGTACTGCTGTCCGCTTAAAATCTAATAAAAATATGATTAAAATTTAGAACTGCTTGCCAAGACCACAAAGCAGGGGAAAGTGGCGTAAAGTGTCTTTACAAAGACACAACAGAATGGTGCGAGTAGATTTTGAACGGAGATCATATCGATCACAATCTCGGCGCTCTAACCACTCGAACACGCTGCCGACAATCGACACAACGACTCTAGCAATGTTCTGGATGAAAAGCGGGTGTCATTGACTAACATAACCCCTAACTGGGACCGTCTTATTTTGGAAAAACAAGCGCATATTTCTTATTGAATCAATGTTGTAATGTAATATGAGCAGTAATAAATTTCCATTTCCAAACATTCGTAATTTTATTAAGCGCCGGTCGCCAAAAAAAAAATTCAGGTTTAAACCGGTTTGCAATGCGAAAAAGTTTGTCGACCTCTGTTCTAATTGGATTGTTAGAGCACTACAATTCAGATGTAATAGTTATTAGTTATTACATCGACTGACTAGCATTATTGTCTTCCAGAGAAATGTTAAATATAGTACAGAAATCAATCTTTACAACTACAAATCATTTTTAGAGTTAATAAAGAATGTTTGAAAAAAACCTTGATATTACAATACTATCGAATCCGATAAATGGCGCCAAAACGCCAATTTTTGTGGATTTCAGTTGACACGCTTGCGTCTGAGCACTCTCCAACAAAAATTAAAGTATTCAAATTACGTTTTTCATTTGATTCTTTTTCTATCAAAAATTGTTACCAACTCAAACTTTTTTAACTTTTTTCAAATTCAAAAATTGAAACAGAGTTACCAACGCTAAATTTTAAAAGTCGTAGGCTTATCCACGTCAACTAGCAAACGTGTCTTCAATTCACTTTATTTCTTTCTGGTAGTTCTAGGAAGGTTCTTGAAGAACCTTTTTAGATACTATACTTATTATTCTATAGCTGTCATGATAACGAAAACGTGAAACTGTGAACGGGTGGAAAATCAAAATATGGGCTTTGGTATCCCACAGTTTGTAAAACAGGTTTGCGTCTTACCTACTAGTCTTCTCTATCCTTGATTTTGCGTTTAGGAATCTACAAGAATAATGAAGATACGGTAAAACGTAAAAAAAATATTTTCAAGATACCTATAGTTCCCATCTTCCAGGTGATGTTAATTCTATTTGATTTTTTCGAATTCGAGAGATTAAAATTTTTTTTGCATATCAGAGTAATTAACTCAATTTAGAAACTTGTTATATGCGGACGACTGCGGATTGGTGACTAACTCCTATGATGAATTGCAGCAACTTGTAATCAACTACTCACGAACGCCAGTAACTTCGACTTCAAGCAAAACTGTTGTTCCAATTTAAGCTGATGTTTCCAAGGTAAAATCGAATACCATCGCATTGATCTTTGTTGAGAAATTCATTAATTTTGAAATTGTTGTAAGTTCTACGGCCTATCTTCACAGTTAAGTGGATCCGAGAAATGCACTAAATAAGTTTTGGAAAGTGTGAACTACGTATTTCTGTTTTAAATGTGTAATCTTCTGCAACCGAAACCGTTACGTCTCACAATGGTTGTTCGGTTTGTGTAAAAATTTTTTTTTCCAGAAAACAAACTTAAAAGTTAAAACTTTTGAAATCGTGCAATTTTTTAGCTGAAGCTTTTTTGACAACAAGAAATTAGATAATATGCGTGGTTTTAATTAAATAATTTAAACTCGTAATTAAATAATTTTTTGGCACACAGCTAGCTTGAAAGCACAAAAAGCCAGTGATATAATGTTTAGTTTTCTAATGAGCAAGAACAAAGACACAAGGCGTTATCTCAAAATGCTATATTTAATCTGTACAGCGTTAAAGTCATTTTTTCGTTGCAGTTTCAAAACTGGAAACCTCAGAGAAAAAGTTTTTTTGAAAAAATTTCAATTTACATTTTATTGAGTTGTTGCAATAAACTTATATTATCACTAATTTTTGGTTTTTTAAGTTTTTTGTGAGATAAAACTAATATTATTTGCAAATATTAATTTTATAAGCAGGGCTACCATCGATTTGATTAAAAAAAGGAGACGATGTAAGAACAATATTTTTTGGTAGAATGATCTTTACTGAAAGTTTGATAAGTATTTTGATTAAACGTCAATTAAAGACCTTTTTGCTATTCAATTGACGTTATTAGTAATTTGAATATACAGTAGACCTCGGTTAATCCGGATTCGATTTGACAGACATAATCAATCGAATTAGGCGGAGATCCGGATAATCCAAAGCTTTTTATTAAAAATTACAGTATATAGGAAATCATTTGTATTTTCGGTTTTATTCGAGTTAAGCGAAATTCCACATTAACCAAATTCGGATTAACTGAGGTCTACTATATTTTGTTCAGTTTGGTTGCGAAGTGGTAACTCTATTTATAACACTGATATCATTGCTCAAATCAAATAAAATTTTAAATAAGTACACTTTTTAAAAATAAGTAGGCATACAGTAAAGTTTTCTAAATCAGTGTCTTATAAAATAAGGACAAATTTTAGAAATACGAATCGTAAAGTATCCTTGCCTAAAAGTAACCTAATTAATTGCCAAAGCCTGCTACGAATGCGGTATGCATGTGATAAGAAATAGGCTTTTTGTCATAACAGCAATTATTTGTACAAGTTAAAATATTCATTCAGAATGTTTTTAAAAGTAATGGTTTAAAACAGCAGGTTATCCCCAAAATAATTAATTTTTTATTTTTAAAATAAGTATTAAAGCAATAAAACTTTACTCACGGTTTTTAAAAAACATTAGACTTTATCATTTCTATTATCCCCAATCGGTTTGTTGTAATAGTTGCCCATTCTTACAAAAGTGAACCGCTTTGGACTTTGTATCTGACCCTAACTCACGCCGAAAAGATGCCATGCCGAAAAAAGCTTAACGCCAAACTGACCCATTTCCAAAAAATTTTTGTAGTAAATAAAATAATAAATATTTCAATCTGCTTATACTATATCAACGGTGGGCAAACTGCGGCTCGCCGACCTTTCCTTTGTGCAGGGTTGCCATACCGTCCTTATTTTTAAGATTTGTCCTTATTTGAAAGGTGCGTGCCTTAGAAAAAATCAATGTACTTATTTTTAAGAAATGTACTTATTTTGGACCTGCGTCCTTATTTTATCTTACTTTTTGTTGCATATTTTGATAATTAAGTTGAAGCCCTATTTCGTTAGGTCCAAGCGCAGCATACATTCTTTAAAACGCAAACTGCCCGTTAGCCATTTCAACAAAAAGTAAATGCTATGTTTTTAATAGTATGATCAGTTTTAATTGTGATGTTTTCTTTTGATTCTATATAATAAGTAAGGCATAAAATTATATGGTAAACTAAAAGTTGTGCTGGTTAAATAGGCAAAAATACAAAATTTTCAATATCAATATCAGAAACTATTGCTATAACAACAATTAAAATTTTGTTTGGTACTACCCAAGATATAATACATTTTACCCAAGCTAAAAGCTTTATTCTACCCAAGCTGAAAGGTCAGGAAGTGCTCCTGCCTATCATGCATTTAAAATACATTTTATTGGTTTACGTGCGCAAAATTAAGTGATTATTTACGGTATTATTTTTGCCACGATTGTTGATTCACAATCACCACAATATTAGAAATGATGATAAAAAACTAACGAGATAAAAATGTGATGCATCGTATGCACGTAAATACAGTAAATTGGACGTTGCTGATTTGCTACAATGTGACTGTATGGATGCAAAAGTTTATAGAACGTTGCTAAAACTCATTTTACTTATTTGCTGAAGTCAATAAGAACAATAATTGCCTAAAACACTAGAATAATTTAGTCGAGAAATTTTAAGATTCTATCCTACGCGTAGAACAAAAAAATGAGCAAACGGAAGAACAGTTTTCGTGATGACTTGGAAAAGGAATTTAAGAACATCAAGCAAAGCTTAAAGGGGGTGCACTTTGCGCACTGCAATGTGTGTAATTGTGATATTAATTTGGAGGCCATAGGAAAGACAGCTATTTCTGTTCACAATGCCTCCCAAAAACATAAAAAATGTGCTCAAATGATCGATTCAAATCATTCTATGAAAAATTTTTTCACGAGCCCATTTCAACCAATAAACTCAGATTATAAGGCAGCAGCTGCTGAGGGTACTTGGGCATACCACACTGTCAAACACCAGCAATCATTTCTTTCCAATGACTGCACGTCCCAACTGTTCAAAGCAATTTTTCCCGATTCAGGCGTTGCTAAGAAGTTTGCTTCTGCCAGAACAAAGACAGCGAGCATCATTACCAGGGTACTTGCTCCCTATGCTCAAAAGAAGTTGTTATTTGACCTTGGTACTCAGCCCTTCTCAGTCTCAGTTGATGCTTACAATTACGACAAAGTGAAATTATTTCCACTGGTCATCAGGTTCTTCAATGCCAAAGCTGGAGTTACTGTGCGTCTTTTAGATCTGCGAGCGATGCCAGGTGAGACCTCGGAACAGATCATGAACTTTATTCTTTCAAACGTGAAAGAGAATGAACTGGATCTGCAACTGTTGACATCGTTTTGTGCCGACAATGCACCAGTAAACTTCGGAGGCTGTAACCGAGGAGGAAAAAACAATGTGTTTTATCATCTTACAGAGAGAAAAACGTGTCTGATTTCAATAGGCTGCCCTGCCCATGTTTTGCATAACGTCGTAGAGAAGGGAGCAGAACGTCTCAAAGTTGACATTGAAACAATTGTTCTAAAGATTGGCAGCCACTTCAAAAGCCAAACAGGTAGGGCGAATA
Organism: Diplosoma virens; assembly: GCA_963680785.1. Lineage (NCBI taxonomy): Eukaryota > Metazoa > Chordata > Ascidiacea > Aplousobranchia > Didemnidae > Diplosoma > Diplosoma virens. The sequence continues at coordinate 18,839,057 of OY796893.1, forward strand.
GTCTGAAACAATTTTGTGAAGAAATGGATACAAACTATTCCACTCCACCAACGCACACGCCAACTCGATGGCTCACTTTAGATGCTGTGCTTGAGCTAATGATCGAACTCTGGGAACCACTCAAAGCGCATTTTCTTTCTCTTAAAAGAGCACCTCGTATTTTAGAGAATTTTTTTAAATCAGAAACGTCATCGGTCATTGTGTCATTTCTTCACAGTACTCTCCAGCTTTTCAAGAAACCACTATTACTTCTGCAAAAAACAAATGCGCTCTTCCCTGAGCTGGCTGAGATAATTGACTCGTTTAGATGCAAAATTATGCAGCGCCAGTCTTCGGAATTTTACGGAGCATCTACAGCTGATCTGCTAAAGATAGTCAACAAAAATTGTGCTTATGTTCTTACGTCGAGTTTTCAGGAATTTTACAGCATCACGTTGGAATACATTGGTAAGTGGTACCGATTAGAAGGGCACCCAAAGTATATTAACTGGACCCTGCTAAAAGTTCAAGCGATTGAGTACGAGGAACTGAGAGAATAAGCAAAACAAGTTGATCCACCGATGGCAACTAAAGATGAGCTGCTTGATCAATTTTCAGCTATCAACGCTCTTCTAAAGAAGATTTCAGGTGATGACTTCTGTAAGAATGACGCCAAAACCAATTGGATGAAAACTTTTAATGGAAATGACTCCTTTCCACTTCTTTACAAGTTGGTTAGTATTGTTTTTTCTCTTCCAGTCAGCAACGCGTTCGTTGAACTTGTGTTATCTCTTGTATCAGCTCAATGGACCGATGAAAGAAACAGGCTTCATGTAAACACAGTCAAGTCAATGCTGCAAGTAATAGTAAATTTGGATCACAGCTGCCGTCAGATGCATGAAGTAATTTTGAAGAACAATCAATTGATGGAAAAATTGTTTCTGGAAAAAAATATGGTGAAAAATGAAATGGCTAAGTGTGTTGATATTGAAAATAAAAATTGTTAAAACGTTGCATTTTTGTTGTCCTTATTTTTGAGTGCGAATCGATGGTGACCCTGCCTTTGTGGCTCTTCTAGTTAAACAATAATAATGAATCGAACAATGTTATTCACAGTTGAATTTTGGTGAAACGAAGATTTCTAATTAGGTACTAAGTCGGATTTTAGCGGGAAATAAAGCATTTCTTTGTTTGTTAAAAACATTTGCACTGCAGCAAAAATTTGAGCAAAGCGAGCGCTATTTTTTTTCAACTATTTCTCGCCATCCGAGACACACTCGAATAAAAGAAACAAAGATAGTGCTCGCTTCTCTCAGATTCGCTTCTCTGTAATGAAACTTGTAAAATCATTACATCGTGCAAGTCTAACAAATGAAGATTTGAAAGAATTAATTTACACCGTTTGACTTCATATTAATCGAAGTTTCACCCTTACTACCGGTGACAGCAAGTAAAGCAGGCTACGCCGTCTTAAAAACGGCGTTCTTCAGGGATCGGTCTTGGCTTCCCTCCTATTTAATATCTATGAGTACGATCTGTCTTCCATGATTTCCAGAAAGTTTGCTTATGCTGATGATTTAGCATTGTTGCACTCTTCTGGAAACTGGAAGGACTTGGAGGGGACCTTAAGCCAAGGCATGTCTACACTTTTAGCGTATCTCCAGACTTGGAGGTTTACGCTCAGTCACACTAAGACGGTGACGGCAGTCTTTCACTTAAATAACCGAGAGGCCAAACGTGAGCTAAAGGTTGCAACAACGGTAGACCTTTACCGTTCTGTCCAACCCCTACTTATCTTGGGATAAAACTGGACAGATCGCTCACGTTTCGTCACCACTTAGTGGCATTGCGCAAAAAACTATCATCGCGCGTCACACTACTGAGGCGACTCGTGGCTCGGGATGGGGTGCTGGTGCTAAAACACTATGCATAGCCACCTTGTCTCTCGTCTACTCAACAGCTGAGTACTGTGCGTCAGTCTGGTGTCGCAGTGCTCACACTCGCCTCATCGACAGTGTCTTAAACGACGCCTTGCGCATAGTTACTGGATGCCTGCGTACCACTCCAACGGACCACCTACCTGTACTCTCAGGCATCCAGCCAGCTGAGCTTCGCCGAATGGGAGCGACACTCTCCTTGGCTCACCGTGGATCTCTGGAACCCGATCATATCTTGTATGGTCCTTTAAGTGGGTCTTCAGATACTCGTCAAGTGAGACTAAAATCCAGACGCCCATTTGTGCCAGCTGCGCGGAATCTTTTGGACAACCTTGCCAGACTTGGCATCCGCGCTTCTGAATGGACAAATCACAAATGGAAAACGGAGTACTGGGAAGGTGCTCCAGGCTCCGTGCTTATGTGCCCGGGACGGGTGCCAGGCCTGTTGGGATGGGCTTACCCCGAGCAGCTTGGGTTAAACTCAACCTCCTGCGGACTGATGTTGGGCGATTCCATTCGTTCATGCACAAATGGGGTCTCGCTCCTTCACCGAATTGTGAGTGTGGCGCCTCTGGGAAAACCGCAGACCATGTACTAACAGCGTGCCCTATACATCGGGCACCACATGGAGCAAGAGGTCTGACAGTTTTGGATGACGAAACTCGATGCTGGCTTAATAACATCACTGCCAACATCTGATTCAGACAGTGCAGCAGTCTGGGGTAGTAAAAGGATAAACCCTCGGCTCCAATCCTGCTTGTGTCTGACCTGGAGTGAATACCCTTCAACTACTTCATATCGCCCAGATTTTCAAAAGCTAGCTAATAAAGTGGATATCCACAGTAGATCTAATTCTGGTAAAATTTCGAAAAAATTGTGAATCGTTTAACGTTGTATTTGTTTTTATTATTTGATTAAAACTTGCTTTGTTTACTATATTTGCATTAACACCTCCAGCAGAATTTGTGGCTCTCCGGCAGTTTTGAATTTTCACATGTGGCTTTTTCATTAAAAACTTTGCCCATCCCTGTATTATATCATACTTATTTTTAAGATTTGTGTTTACTTGTCGCCAGAGTAGTCGATTAATCACGAGCGCCGTGATTGTGATCGACATGGTCTCGGTTTAAAACTTTCTGTTGCGTTTTTGGGAAAGATACTTTACGGCACTTTCCTCTGCTTGGCGGTCTCAGTAAGCACTTCTAAATTTCAGTCATAAATGTATAATATATAAAAAAAACAAATAAAAAACTCCAACCGGAAAGCATATCTTGGCAGCTCCGGAAGCAAGTCGAGGTAATTGCTTGCCCAATGTGTAGCGCCTCCGTTGATTTCCCGCATAAAATGAAAATAAATAAATAAAAATAAACTTAATCTGCCAGCAGTATTTTAATGTTCATGCTTAAAGTTAAAACAGTGCTCGTATTTGCGTTCAATGTTTTGCTTTTATGACAATATTTATCAGTTTTCATAAGCAGCTACGGTAATTCAAAATTTCTTCTCTTGTTTATTTTCAAAGTGCTTACTTTTTCTTCGCATTGCAATTTAGCGAAAACTTTATGTAATCAACCAATGGCATTACGTCACGGTATTTACGCGTGTTTATTTTTTGATCCGTTTTGATCAAAGCCGGGCAATCTTTTGCACACAAAAGTTACTAAGAAAACACAAAGTATATTATTGGCAGCCGTACAAGTTTTTAATCTTAAACCAGAGCCTGTCAGAGACAAAAGTTTTATAACGAATTTGGCAGTAGGCAAATGCAGTTTGCAAAATAAGCTGGCGTAACAACGAAGCGGCTGCCTAAACTTGCCGAGGACAAATAAAATCAAAACAAAATTTGTTGAAACTTGACTTTTTTTATTTGGCATTCATTGTTCTATATCTAAAATTTTACAAGGGTTGCAGACATTGAGTAAAAATTTGTTTTGTATTGTGTTCTGCCAAAAACGTACATGTAAAATTATGATGGCTTAGCAAATAAAGTTCAAACTCGTCAGGGGCTAATAAGCTATCAAAAGTTTTGGAAACGCTGCCTTAAGGCGCGTTTACAGCCGTTTACAGTACTTTTTTCTTTCAGCGTGATTTTGGTTTGTTTTATTGACGCTCAAATTCACTCATTTTTTCATGAAAATATGAGTGGATTTGAGCGTCAATAAAACAAACCAAGATCGCGCTGAAAGAAAAAAATACTGTAAACGGCTGTAAACGCGCCTTTAGAATAAAACTTAACTTAGTGTGGAATCAATATTTTAATTATACAGTAGATGCGTATGGTAATTCAGATTTTTTTACTTTTTACAAACAATAACAATGAAGTTAACTTTGTTTAGTTTTTTATTCTTAGTGAACGTGATTCACAGCCGCAAATTGACACTTCAATCTCAACTACGTAAGTGTTTCAGTTATATTTTAAAACTTTGTTAGGAGCTGTAATGATTTTACGAAAAACAGTTTTGCAAGTTATGTTAAACGACATTTCTTTTGCTTTAAAACGTGCCATGATTGGCTCACGCGTGCAAATGGTTGTTGCAAAAGATTTTTTTCAAGACGTTTTTGAGATAAAAATGTTTTAAGTTTGTGACTGCCACCATACGTTGTTATAATATTAATAGAAGCCGCATTTCTAAAGCAAATTACGGCACCAAACAGAGTGGGCTTGTTTATCCCGCACACTAATGATTGACCAGATTCTTATTACAACAGCTTTTTAAAAAGAGAACAAGATTGTACCAAACAGGGCTGTCTTCGTCACTGTGTATCGTCACTCCCTCTAATTCAGGGGTGGCCAAACTACGGCCCGCGGGCCGCATCCGGCCCGCCAATACACTTAATCCGGCCCGCCGCTGACATTTCACAATCTTTTTAAACAGGCTCTTTTTTTACTACGATCACTGAAGCAAAGCGCGTTCTGTCCATTAAGTGTGTTGTGACCAGCTACTGCTTGCAGAGGCGCTACATTTCTACAGCATATGCTATAATCTAAGTGAAGACCTTTTTTTTTTTTAGAGATCACAACGATTTTGGGAGAAATATAGCGAAATTTGAAATCAAATCGAAGTGAAGACCTTTTTTTTTTTTTAGAGATCACAACGATTCTAAGAGAAATATAGCGAAATTTGAAATCAAATCGAAGTGGAGACTTTTTTTTTTTGTAGAGATCACAACGATTCTGGGAAAAATATAGCGAAATTTGAAATCAAATCGAAGTGAAGACCTTTTTTTTTTTTTTAAAGATCACAACGATTCTAAGAGAAATAAAGCGAAATTTGAAATCAAATCGAAGTAAAGACCTTTTTTTTTAGAGATCGTTCTTGGCCCTCGGTCACTTTCACATTATCAATCTGGCCTTCCTGGAAAAAAGTTTGGACACCCCTGCTCTAATTACACTGCTTGAACTGCTTGCTGGTTTAAAACCCTAAACGATGCTCAACGAAAGTTCTTATTTGTACACGGTGGCGTACGCAAATTGCAACTAGAAAACACGATTATTAAAATGTGGTCCTGGTCATGGGACGAAAAACTTTCCAAACTTACATTCAAAATTACAGTAGGCCTATTTGCTGTTTAGAGCGCTTTGCAGTTGCATGAGTTTTTTTTCCTAAATGAAATATGGCCAGTGTGGCCGAGGGGATAAGAGCGCTGTATTGATGGCGAACAAGATCGACAATAAACTGATGGCAAACAAGATGGACAATAAAGTGATGACGAACAAGATCGACAATAAACAAAGGCTTTCACATTTCCGCCGAGGCGTTTCATTTACTTGACCTGCAAATATTTTTAATTGACTAAAAAAAATGAAACGACTTTTTTGCAAATGAAAATTTTTTCTATTTTATCGGCCTTCATTTAGCACAACAAAGATTTACACCTTTTATTCAAACTCAAGTAAAGACCTTTTTTTGGTTTCATCTTCTTCTTCTAATTCTTCTTCTCCTTTCGGCCTTTCCCTTCAATCAGGAGTAGCCAGAGCGTATCATCTTTCTCCAAACCGTCCTGTCTGTCTCCTTCACACCAACTTCCCTCATATCTTCTTTCACAACATCTAAAAATCTTTTCTTTGGTCTCCCTCTTTTCCTCTTTCCAGGTAACTCTATTTCCATCATCTTTCTTCCTACATAGCCTATTCTTGATCTTTCCTCATGACATGTCCATACCACCTCATCCTGCCCTTCCTCATTTTCGTTTCGTTAACCTGCCCTCCCTCACCTCAGACTCCCTCATTTTCTGCCTTGACTGTACTCCTAATGTACTCGTTTCTAATCTTGTCTTTTCTCGTCACTCCCATAGCAAACCTCAACATTTTGATCTCTGCGGCTTCCATCTCTTTCATTTGTTTCTTGGTGACCGCCACCGTCTCAAGTTTATACACCATTGCTGGTCTTACCACTGAATTGTATACTTTTTCTTTTACTCTAGCTGGTAACCTCCTGTTACAGATTACTCCCGATACTCTTCTCCATTCGTTCCATCCTGATTGCACTCTCTTCTTTACCTCTCTCTTACAACTACCACTTTCTTGCACCAATACCAATACTTGCACCACTCCCAAATACTTAAATTCCTTTACTCTTGGCACTTTTGCATCCTCCATCTTCACTGTTTCTTCATCATTTCCTCCATTTATGTACAGATATTCGGTCTTCGATTTACTTACTTTCATCCCTCTTCTTTCCAATGCATACCTCCAGGATTCTAGTCTCCGCTCCACTTCTTCCCTGGTCTCTTCGCAAATCACAATATCATCAGCAAACAGCATCGTCCATGGTGGTTCTCTCCTTACTTTATCCGTTGGCCTGTCCATTATCACTGCAAACAGGAACGGACTTAACGCTGATCCCTGGTGCAATCCAACCTTGACCTTGAAACTTTCTGTAGTTCCTATTACACACCTCACTACTATTTCGCTTTCCTCGTACATATCCTGTACAAGTCGCACATACTTTTTTACTATTCCTGATTTTCTCATACAGTACCACACTCTTCCCGCGGAATCCTGTCGTAAGCTTTCTCTAGGTCTACGAATACACAATGTAGCTCTCTTGGACCTTCCCTATACTTTTCCATCAACATTCTTAAAGCAAACATGGCATCGGCAGTTCCCTTTGTTTCTGTGCGGCATAGAATGAGCCGACTTCGGGACACAGAAACCATGGAGCGGTGTTAAACTCAGAAATCTTTTTACAAATTCAATCAAATTAATCAATTTATCAAGCCTTACTTTTTTATTTAACAGTTCAACTTATTCAAATAGAATGAAAAAAAAACAAAAACATAACACATATTGATTAAGTAATTTAAACAAAAGCTTGTCTAACTAAAATCCCTTAAAAATGCTTGCAGGCTAATAATTATAAAAATCTAGCACATTTAAACAACATTAAGCTTTTCAAACTATAATTACTGTTAATTTAGCCTGCACGTGAAAAATATGAAAAAATTATAGTGACGTAATAGATAATTGGGAGTAGCCTAAGCAAAAACGGAGTAAGGCGGAAAAAAAGTGAGTAAACAATTAAACAATGAAAGAAAGAAAAAGAAGTTAGAAAAGTTAAAACAATAAAGAAGGGGGAGGATGGCGGGAATGACAACAAATTGTTTGCAATTAATTGTGATAATGAAGCGGCAGTTTAATAAGCCGACCGCGCCTGGAAAATCGAACAGGTCCGTCTGCCGCTGGACACCTTTTCCTGGCATAAATCCATATTGCTGTTTGTTGATCTCTACTCTATCCCTTAGCCTGGCTTCAATAATTCTTTCCCAAACCTTTTTTGTATGGCTCATTAGCTTTATTCCTCTGTAGTTTCCACAGCACTGTGCGTCCCCTTTGTTTTCATAGATTGGGGTAAGCACACTCCTTCTCCATTCTTCTGGCATCCGTTCACCCATTAATAGTCTGTTGAACAGTCTGGTCAAAACTTTATCTCCATCTCTCACATGCACTTCCAAACTTCTACTGGCAACTCATCTGGCTCAACCGCTTTACCTTTTTTCATCCTTCTCAGTGCATTCTTCACTTCTTCTCTACTGACGGAATTTACCTCTTTGTTAACCACTTCTGCTTCCTCTGTCCTAGGATCTCTGTTATTTTCCTCATTCATCAGTTTCTAGAAGTACTCCTCCATCTCTCTAACACTGCCTCCGAATTTACCATAACATTACCGTTTTCATCCTTTATAACCCTCACGTGCTGTACATCTTTCCCTGCTCTGTCTCTTTGCCTATCCAATCTGTACAGCTCCTTTTCACCTTCTTTTGTTTCCAATCAAGCATACAAATCGTTAAAAATAATCGTTAATCATAAAAATAATACTAATCTATAATAATATAATAAAAAAAATAATACTAATCGTTAATCATAGAAGTTGCCAATGTAAAATGAAAAAAATTTTTTTCAAAACCCAAAAAACTTAAATCTAATAAAAGAAAATTGAAAAAAATTAAAATTTATTAAATTTTTAAGCGTTGCTGATAATATTTAAAACTGCTGCACAGAGATTTGGGAGTGCTGCATCTCTGCAGTTCCTATGGGCGAGCCTCCACTGCCTACCACTACGTGAAAAACTACAAACAAGTAAAAAATTTTTTCACCAGCCACCAGTATCTAGGCATCTCCAAAAGCAGATCGGAGTAATCTCTTGATGGCTACCCTGGATGTAATAACTCCTACGTTTTTTGTAAATCATGCAGGAGAATAAATAGAGATATTAATACTATTGCTTTCTAATCATATCATTTTATTAAATTCAATTGTTTCTGCAGGTCGATGTCATGTTGATGCTTGCGAGTCGGAATATAAGTTTAACTGCAAGTGTGAAAGCGAGGAATGGGCCCACATTAGCGCCAACAATCTCACTAACATGGGGCCAGCTAAATGCATACCACAAAAATATATGTGCGACGGAATAAGTGATTGTGATGACAATTCAGATGAAAAAGATTGCATTTGTCCATCCGCTAGTTTTCAGTGTAGCTTTTGTCCAACGGGTAAAAGTTGCAAAGGAACAATTGAAAACAATCTATATCAATGCATTCCTAAAAACATGAAAAATAATGCAGTTAAAAATTGTCTCAGTGGAAAAGATGAAGAGTGAGTATTAAAAATAAATTGCTAGCCTACAAGAGATGTACTAATATTTGTGTGAGTGTAACTATCAATAGAAAATTTTTTCGGTTTTTGAAGACCTCCCGTAATTATTTCTTCAACAAAATTGTTCGAAATTTTTCAAATGATTAAAAAACTTCCGATTTTGTTTGTTCCTTTCTCTTATCTGAGTTTAACTTATTTTCTGTCAAACTTTGCTTTGTTGCAATGTTCAGGTACTAGGCAAACCAAACTCTTTAAGTTTCCAAAAAGTTTTTAAAAAATTAAACATATTTACAAAAGTTTTATATTTTTAATTTTAATCATTCAAAATGTAAATGGTTTCATGTTTTACCTTGATGAAGATTTTTATTTGTTTTTGAACAGTTGGCAAGATTGGTGCCAAGAGAAAAGGTGTGATGGTCACATAGATTGCATTTGGGAAACAGAACACGATGAAAAAAATTGTGATGATTGTCCACCTGATAAGCCATTTCGCTGCGAATGCAATAAAAGAAGAAACCTGATTTGTGACGATTATGGTTGGATATGTTACAGCAATTCTTGTAAGTAAAGTTTTCTTTAATTTAGCCTACTTGGTCATTTTCACCACTTTCCAAAAATTTTGATGAAATATCTGCAAAGTTGTTATTATTTCGGACAGTGGCGTGCGGTCAGGGCATGCAAGTCATGCAATGCATGACCAACGAACTTTCCTAAATACAAAAAAAATGATATATATCATGATTTTGGGACGAAAGTTGAGAAATCTGAGACTGATTCCAAGTGAAGTACTTTTTTTTTAGAAAACATTATGATTTTGGGACAAAAATTGAGAAATTTGAGACTGATTCCAAGTGAAGTCCTTTTTTTAGAGAACACCACGATTTTGGGACAAAAATTGGTCTTCATCCTAGAATCTAGGACAATTTTTTTGTCCCATCCATAAAGTACTAGAAAATCATGATTTGGCAAATGTGATATAATTTGGGCAAAACTTCATTATTTCCTAAATTCTTTTGGCTGCTACGCCTATGCATTTAATGAATATGCATACCAATTGCATGATCAACCTCAGAAGTTACCCCACGCTACGTATTTCGAAGATAAAAGTTTTATCAGTAAAATGATACAAAGCTGTTAATAACTATAGCTAAAAATTTTTTTTGATACAACTTTTTTTAGCTAAAAAATTTTTTTGATTTAATTAATTTTGGCCGCTTATATTAGTTTTTATATAGACTAATTTAGGTTAAAAATCTTGCAGTACAACAGTTTCGAAAAGTGTAATTGTAATTTTTGTCAACAGTAAGATCATTATTTTGCTTTCTCACAAAACGACACGAAACCGATGTCACACACTACTAAAAATCATTAGTTTACATAATCAATAGTGCGTTTAAACACTTTAAAATGCATTCAAAAAAATGCTTTGATGCATCAGCAATTATGTTTTGATGTAAATGTTTTTATAAGTAAGAGACTTTTTTTGTCAGTTACATGATTTTAATATTTTGTTTTTACTGAATTTTAATTGGCCTATGTCAGGGATTTGAATTGAAACCCGCAATGGGAGGCGTAAAGAGTCTCCTTGAGAGTTGCAAAGTTAGTGGAATATTGTAAAACATGCAAAACGTACTGTATATTACTAATTTAAAACTTAGAAAGTGAAAGAGGACAAAAGTTCTGCGAAGACGTTAAAGGATTGGAGCCCAAAAAGTTTCGGGTCATTAAGAATCAAATATCCGATTTAAAACTGACATTTTATTTTAGAATGTCGTAAATAAAAAGCAAAAGATTTAATCAAAGTATGCACCCAAGGCATTTTTACATTTCTTCCATCCTATTGGTAGCTTATTTATGTCAGCAACAAAGAATTGTGGAGAGCAAGAGGTGATAAAATCACTGAAAGATGTTTTTGCCTGTTCTTCGGATGCAAAGTTTTTTCCTTGTAAAATGTCGCCTAATGCTTGAAAAAAATGATAATCAGTTAGTGCTAAGTCTGTTGAATAAGGTGAATAGAGAGTATTTCTAAGTTCTATTGCTGTATTTCGAGTAACGTTCTTTGGGCAACATGAGGTCAAGCGTTGTCTTGCACGAAGATTGGCTGATCCTTATTTACTAACCTCGGTTGTTTATGTTCGCGTTTCCCATCATTTCATCCAATTGATTGATGTATACATCCGCTGTTACTGCCTTACCAGGTCGCAATTTTCAATTTTGTACCCATGGAATTGTAATCTACATATTTTCAATCTATAAAAAATCCAAATTTTTTTCTCTGCTCAAAAAATTCTCACTCAGCTTTTTATAGTTCAATCCTATTTATTTTTCGGTACATTTGCAAATCAATCCTCTTTATTTTTCGGTACATTTGCAAGTCAATCATATTTATTTTTCGTTACATTTGCAAACGCAATATAAGAAACAGATTGGTTTGTTTATCATCTTAAAAAGTTGCTAAAAAAAAGCTTTGCCATGATAACTAACATAGAGTGCTCTTTGATCTCCCCCAGAGCTGAGTGATAGAATTTTTATAAGTAGAAAAAAATTTTTGGATTTTTGATCGGTTGAAAATATGTAGATTACGATTTTATGGGTACAAAATTGGAAATTGCTACCAGGTCTCATAAAACTATAACGAATGATACCAGCTAAGGACCAAAAAACCAAGACCATTAATTTCTTTTGATGGAACTCTGGTTTTGGAGTGTGTTTTGGAATTCATCTTTATCTAATCGTTTTGCTGATCGTTTGCAATTGTTGAAAAGACTCCACTTTTCATAACAAGTAACAATACGGTGCAGAAATGGTTCGGTATTATTCCGTGACAACAGGGAACAACAAGTTCAATTGTTGAAAAGACTCCACTTTTCATAACAAGTAACAATACGGTGCAGAAATGGTTCGGTATTATTCCGTGACAGCAGGGAACAACAAGTTTCAAGACAACATGTCATTTGATGCTCTTTCAATTCATGTGGTACCCAGTTGTCCAGCTTCTTTACCTTTCCTATCTGTTTCAGATGGTCCAATGCTCTGGGAATTAAAACATTAAATCTCTCTGCTAAAGCACACGTTGTTTGAGACGTATCCTCTTCCACTACTGCTTTCAGGTCATCATTACCGTTGGTCTGCAACCACGGGTTTGATTTTCAAGACTGAAATCACCAGACCGAAACCTTTCAAACCATCGGCGCACAGTTCGATCGTTCGCGCATTGTTACCAAACACTTCATTAATGTTTCTAGTCGTCTGAGAGGCGTTTGTCCCACGGCGGAATTCGTATTCATAAGCAACGCGAATCTTTGATTTCTCTATGGTTTCCAAAATATTGCATTTAAAATATCTAAATCACGGAATTATATGTTACCTTGAACTGCATCTGTAAGGTGATGAAGTTAAGGTCCTATGGTATGAAATTATGAAGCGACAATAAAAAAATGTGAAAGTTATAATTTGACAAAAATGTGATTAATGGAATCGGACATTTCATTCTTAATGACCTAATACTAATAATAGGTATAAATTGTAGAAAAAGATATTCAAAGTACCTGTATTTATTACTTCTCAAAAACGTAGCCTACAAAAATAAACATGAAATAATTTTTCTATACAAAACTTTTAACTTTTTTGGCCAATAAAACTCATTAAAAACACTCATTAGCAACCCAAACGAGGTCAGTGTAAGTTCATGATCTAACAAGCCATAAAATTATTTTGACTTTATAGACTTTAGCAGACCTTATTTATAACTAAATTAAAACCAAGTTGGAATGAGTAGTAGATTAGATCCATTGTAATGTTTATATGCTAGGAAAAATCATTTAAAAAAATTAGTAAGTTACATTCTAAAAACTTTAAATAGATACCACTCAGAGATGAAACAAAATTTAAAAACAAAGTTTATAAAGTGATTTTGTTAGAAACAGAAATAAGGAAACCACTCTATCATATATCGTTGGTTTCTAAATACAAGATATTAAAGAAATAATATTTGTAAAATAATTTTTTTGTTTTTTAAACTATATTCAATAACAAAAAATTGGAAAGATAACAAATAAATAACAAAAAATTGAAAAGATTGGTTAAGATATTTTGCAAATATTTTTTATAGAAAAAAGCTAACATGAATTTGGATTTATTTTAAAACTGCAGTGTTGTACGTCACCAAAGTTTATTTCAACAAATTTTGTATCACCTGTTGTGCGATAAAAAAATTATTTTTTGCCTGTATTTCCATTATAACTAATAAAATTTCTTTACTTTAATTTTTTAAAAAAGCGTTTATTTAAAAAAAGTCCCAAGTTTTTTACTCCTCGGCTCAATTAATGTACTTGTGACCAGTTTCATTTGACTAAAAAAGAGTTAATTTTACATTGGAAACCCTAACAAAAGATTTTTTTTTTTCTTTAATAATGGAGGAAAAACATCTTCCGATTTTGATTTAAGTGAAGAATATTATCCTGGTTTGTCAATCCAAAATGTTTCCAGCTTTTGCAGGTTAAAAACAATGTATAATTTGCAAAAAACAACTTTGATAATATTATTTACGATATGGTTTTGCAAAAATTTGAAAATAAGAAAAAATTGATTTAATCTCATAAGTAGGGTAAATTTTTGTAGCTAATTTTAGTCATTGTACGACGTACAGTAAACAGATTAAAGAGTTTTTTTTTTCTTACATTCTGTCGGCTGACTAATACTCAAGGTTTATTAAAACTTTAAAAACACCCGGGAAAAAAGAGAGTGAACAAGAAAGAGAAAGAACGTCTCCTAATGAGTTCAATCAAAATAAAAAAAATAAAAACACAAATAAATATTAATCTTGAAGAATAGTTAAAACTTGTGAATATCAAAATAGCATTATGAACTTTTTTACTAATTTTTGGTTTGGTGCTTGAAGTATGTTATTAATTTTAAATTTAGTTTTGGTTTTATTTGTAGCAAAATGTAATCAACGTTTTGATTGCATTGACGGATCAGATGAAGCTAATTGCACGTGTGAGGACGGACAACAGAAATGTGATTGTTACACAAAAAATCCTGTCACATGCGAAACTCGTACCTTCCGCAACTTCACGGGATGCTATTCAACAAACCAAAGCAAAATCGAGCAATGCGGTGCCGACATTACTTTAAATAGATCTGTTCAGTGTGGAAATTGTAATGTTACTATAAGCAGATTTGCAAATATTTTTGAATGTGAAAGGTTAAATGATCCTCAACTATGTGATAACAATACCTGTTACCAGACACATTTTAAAAAATGTTTTCAAGAAAATTGCACTTCAACCGAAGTTATATGTACTTCTAAGTGTTCTGATCCATCGTGCACAGCAGGTTTTCAATGTAATGATAGGTCTTTAGCTTTGAAAAGTCAATTTTGTGACGAAAAGTTTGATTGTCCTGACAGAAGTGATGAAATTCGTTACAAACCTGGTTTCAAATGTATTGAATCGAAAGGCACTTGTGTTTTACCACAACTAAACCTTGATGACAATATATCACAATGCACAGATAAATCAGATTTATGCTTAAATGACGAATCTTGTTTTCGTTGCATTAGCGATCAAATGTATGTATCTTCAAAGCAATTATGTAATGGTATTTTCGATTGTTTTGACGCATCAGATGAATGCTTATGTGAAAATTCAAACCCAAACATTAAAAAAACATGTGAGCAGATGTTTCATGATTTCGATGGCGTTTGCTCATACAGCAATGCCACTGATATTTCTGTAGAAGTTTTGAAATCTTATCCTGCTACAATAAAATGCCAAACTAAATTAGCAGATCAAATCGATGCAGCATTGTGCGATGGTAATCCTGAGTGCAGTGATCTTAGAGATGAATGTGGCAAGAAGTGCAAAAACAAACCACAGTTTTGTAGAGACGTTTGCCACACATTTTTCCCCATTGGTGAATACTACTGTGATGGTGAATATAGTCCGGTCTACCAAAATATTGGCAGTAATATTTGCTCAGAAGGGTTTGATGAGTTGTTTTGTTCAAAACGGTATGCATGCTGTGCTGGTGATAAAGTTAGTATAAGATTAGATCAAAAATGCAATGGAGTAGTTGATTGTGATGACGGTTCAGACGAAAGAAATTGCCCTAAGAAAGCTGAAACTGTGTTTTCTTCAGATACAGAAATGATTAAATACGATAGTTTAAAGAGTTGCTTTTGGATTGTGGGGCTAGCTGTAATCGTTGGTAATATGTATGTTATTATCAGTACACTTCATTATATTCGGAAAACAAAAAACTTAAGTACTTCACTCAAATTTCAACATTTAAATGTGCTAAACATTTCAATCGCAGACTTCACCATGGGATTGTATTTAATGGCTATTGCAATTTTGAGCACTTTTGTTTATTCTGGAAACTACGGAGAGGTAGATCGGAAATGGCGAACGAGTGAGTATTGTTCATTTCTCGGAAGTGTCGTTGTTCTTTCGAGTGAAGCATCTTGTTTTCTCATGGTTTTGTTGACGTTCTATCGATTGCATAACGTTTACAAGCCTTTTTCAACGCTGTCATCGCCATCATTTATATGGAAAGTAGGCTTGGTCTTAGGTTGGCTTGCAGCTGTGGCTGTTGCTTTTATCCCAATGATTGGAGTAACTGGAAGCTACTTTGAAGAAAACATATTTTTTTCAAATCGCTTTACTACAACGACAACCGGAAACAAAACTTTTATAACAAACTTTGCTTGTCGTTTGGCAGCCATAAAAAATATACCCATTCCAGATCGAGGAGAAAATTGGCAGTCTGTTAAAACATTTCTTGATAGTCAATTTCCAGAATATTCGGCTTTTGAGGAGGGATATTACGGTGCAACTTCTGTATGCATGCCCAGATTCTTTGTGACCAGATTTGAAAGTGCAATAGAATACACTCTCATTGTCATTTCGATCAATTTTATTTGCTTTATTTTTATTGCTATCAGCTACATTGTAATATACATTTTATCAGAGCAACGTTTAAAAATGCAGGCGAGAAACAACCAAGCAGCTAAACAAGAAGCAACGATGCAAAGACGAATTGCTAGAATAATTTTTACGGATTTTTTATGTTGGATTCCCATTTGTATCATGGTTTACGCAAAAATCAATGGTGCGACTATAGGTAACATAATTTACGTAGTCAGTGCTGCAATACTCTTACCGATTAACAGTGCATTCAATCCTTTGCTGTATTCATCACTTGTTGATAAACTCATTGCATGCTGCTACAAAAAACATCAAGAAAGAGTCCAAAATATCCCAATGAAAAAAGTCAAGTAAAAAGTTCTGAAACCTATAAAGATTGCAGTTTAGAGATCAGCTCACTATTAAGTCAAATAGATTATTTAGTTAATGTGACTGTTATTAACTTACATTTTTTTTTACTTTTTTGCTATACTTTTCCATTTCCAAATCAGATCTGCAGTATAAACATTTTTTTGGTTAGTTTAGATTACAAGTGTTTTGATACAATAGTTGCAAAGTATCCAGACATGACACAAAAGCTTCTTTTAAGACTTGTAAGATTTTAAGACTGATAAGTTTCTTGTCTGTTATATTGTCACACTTCATTCATAATGTTAATTTTAACTTTATAACTCTGTTGTTATATTTTGTTCAATAATTATTATGACATAATCTTTTTTATTGTTAACTAATGGCTGTGTAATCTACTGATTTTATCTGCAAGTTTTCTTATAAGTCTATCATAATTGTTCGTTATGCCGTTTCTAATTCAGAGCACGTGGTTATACTTTTGCAAACTTTGGACAGTTTTTCGCAGTTTTTTTCTTTTTTTTTATCTCGTACGTTCAAGAATGCTGTTGGGAAGCTTTTACAATTTTACAATTGATTTCTACTAAAAGTTACGTAATCATTTGACTTCTGATTGGTTGTATTGCAATGGCGTAAACTGCTTGACCAATTGTAATCTTAAAGTAGTAGTTGATGGAGAAATTTTTTGGCCACACTAGTGCCTTCGGTCGTTGCCTAGCGGCATGGCCTGATCTATATAAATAACGCTGTAAATTTTTTCATTTATTTCAATTAAGAAGTGCTTAGAAATCGTCCTATGTTTGTGGGGCTACGTTGAAGTTGTTCAAAGGTCAGTGTTGACGCATTGAAAATTGAATCGATTGAAATAACTGTTTGGAAACTCTTTCGAGTTATTTTTACCAGTGTGGAGGACGAGCTATTAAGTTTAATATCAGCCATTGAGTGCTAATTTATTGTCATAGTTAGTCAGAAGAAGTTGTTGCGTGGTTATTTGCAGTTGTTGGCGCTGTGAATTGTTTTAAAGTTTGGTGAAGTTAAAAAGCCAAGTTTTAAGAGAATTTATTAAGTTCTGTTGATTTTGTGAAGATACTTTTTATCTTCAGAAACTGTAGTTTCTAATTCTTATCTATCTGTTGAGAGAAGTTTCCAGAAAATTTAGTTGTGCTTTAGCCAGAATTAACTGTTATAAGAACTTCAGTCTAGCTACAAACTATTTTTAGAGCCGTTATAAATAACAACAAACACAGCTTTGCTTCAGCTCGGATCTTTGAATTACCCAGATCAACTGATCTTTTTGGATTCCCGACCAAAGTTGTGACATAAAAAATTTTTGTTTTGATCGGGAAAAAACGGATATGGCTTTGGGAAACCACTGGATATGATAGCTTCAACAGCTTAGGGCGATTTTAAATTCAGTCCGTTTTTTTCATTTTTTTGCATTGGTGAAATAAATATTTCATTTCATTTTTCCTTTTATCGCTGCATTTATCCTTTTAACTTGCAGGAAAGTAACGGAGTCACTAATACATAGGGTAAGTAGTTACTTCGACCTGCTTCCGGAGATGTCAAGATATACCTGTCTGGATGAAATTTTTTATTTTGTTTTTTAGTTCTATAGAGATATGACCAAAATTTAGAACCGCTTGCCAATATTACGAAGCAGGAGAGTGCCGAAAAGTGTCTTTTCCAAGGATGCAACAGAATGGCGCGGGTAGGTTTTGAAGCGAGACCATCTCTTTCACAATTCCGGCGCTCTAACCACTCGACCACACTGCCGACTTGTGTGTATTAAAGCTTGTGTTGCAGAAAGAATAAGTTTACTGAAAAATTAATCACAAAATAACCTTGTGAAGTGAAGATGCTTCTGAAAGATGTTTAAGGCACATCACGTTAAGAGTTAAAATTGTAAGCCGTGACGCAATATGCACCTAAATGAACCAAAGTCAAAACCGTCAGATAATTTGATTTTCTGAAAATTTTTAAAAACTAATATTTAAGCACTTTTTTCTTGTGATGGTTTCTTAATTGATTTGTTTTCTGTGTTTCGCAACATCTGTTTATATTTT
This sequence comes from Diplosoma virens, assembly GCA_963680785.1. NCBI lineage: Eukaryota > Metazoa > Chordata > Ascidiacea > Aplousobranchia > Didemnidae > Diplosoma > Diplosoma virens. The sequence goes on from OY796893.1 coordinate 18,857,409, forward strand.
ACAGATTGTATTTTAAAGAATTTTTTAAAAATGTCAAAGTTAAAGAACTGTTTGGAATTTAAAGATTTTTAGGTTGATAAGATAAATATAATTCGTAGAATGAAATCAACAAACATAAAAAAACAATAGATTCGAGTGCGCGCTTTTCTGAAAAATTACTCCTACCTACTACTTCACATCTTGTGATATTTTTAAAATTTGCATTCTTTGTTTTTCATGAGCTTATTGTACAAATTGTAATGAAATCAATAAAAATAAGTTTACCAAAAAAACGTTTGTTTGCATTCGATGCAGTTTTAAGGCTTTCAAGAGTGTAAGAAAACGTTTATCTTGATTTATCTGTTTCTGTTAATTTTTAATTTTAAATAAACACAAAGATAAACTGTGGCTTATTAACGAAAGCTAAAAAAACGTAATTTTGCATTTCCAACGTCACAGTAACAATTATGAAATGAGACAAACTTTTGTGATGTAAAACTTCATTTTATTTATTTATTTATTTATTTTTTTGGATGGTATGTCTACAAGCACTCCTATCTTATTTTTAAAAAGAATTAAAATGAGTAATTTCATAATGTTACCTAAATTTAGGTAACCGAAACTTCCCCAATCACGTACTAAACTTTGGTTAAAATTGGAAAACACTAGGGCTGACGAGCAGTGGCGTAACTAACCATTCTCAAGTACAATGTAGAATAAAACTAGTTAATTTTAAAACAATATTTATTCCATGTGCTAATCATTCACTTAACCTCGCAGGCGTTCACGCAGTGGCATCGTCGGAACATTCTCCAATATTTTTTGCTGTTGTGGAAAGGGTCTACTCCTTTTTTTCTGCTTCTACTCAAAGGTGAGAAGTGTTGGCATGTACCAATTGTGGTAAAAAGAGTGATTTACACTCGATGGAGTGCGCATTACGAAGCTGTGAAAGCCCTTCAGCATTATTTTTTTGATGTAGTGAGTGCATTAAACGAGCTATGCAATCGAAACAAAAATATTGATACATGAGGACAAGCTCGTGGCATCTTGAATGCAATTCAGCGATTTTCCTTTGTTTCTTTTTTACAATTTTGGATGCAAGTTCTAAAAGAATCTTATGATACCCAAAAATATTTACAGCGAAGAGGTTTGTCACTGGAAAACTGTTCCCACAAGATAAATGCTTTTATTGCTTTTTTGGTCAATGATCGCAATGCGCTGGTTAAGCAAAGTATTGAAACTGCTATCAAGATTTGCGAAAAGCAAGAAATTTCGATTGAAGAGCGACGTATCCAAAGGAAGAAAAAGATGCCTGGCGAACATGCAGAAGATGTAGGTCTCTCGGCTGTTGAAGAAATCAAGAGATGTAGTCTAGAAATTATGGACCAATTTCGGTGTGAAGCAGAAAAGCGGTTTAGTGAAATTTGTATGTTAAATGAAGTATTCGGCTTCTTAAATACTCACGCGTTATTGCGAAGCGAAAATATCGAAGATATAAACAAATTTAAGAACATATATGCTGATGACGTTAATTTTTTCTGAATTACTTATAAAATAGCCAGGTTCAAAAGGTTCGTACAATCCAGCGGCACTGCATTTCAAAGCGATGCCACAGTGCTGGATGTGCTGCAGTGGTTGACCAAATATCGTTTATTTGAATCAACACTTTATTTATTTTTGTGTGTTAAGCTTTACCTCACTGTTGCTGTTTCTATTGCAAGCTGTGAAAGAAGTTTTTCAAAGCTTAAATTGATAAAATCTTACTTGAGATTAAATATGGGTGAAAACAGGCTGTCTGCTTTAGCGATCCTGTCCATTGAAAGTGATTTCGTCGAGATGCTATCTTTTGAAGATATAATTTCGGATTTTGCTTCAGTGAAAGCTCAACGTATTCAATTTTGAACTTTTGATAAGAATTAAACTATCACTATTATTTCTGTATTGTGTAGAACCTCATTAATATGTTCTTCGTTTTGATGATGTTAAAGGGCGGCAGTTCGTGCAAAAATCCAAGGGCGGCAGGTTACGTTGCTACGCCACTGATGACGAGTCACTTGCAATTCAATGGTAACATCTGCTCTTTCGAAATTTCTGGCATTTCAGCAATAATCTACATTTGTTTTCTGTTTATCATTTAAAAAAAAATAAATGACACTTTTTTTTACAAAACTTAAAATTTATCTTAAATTCAATTTTAAAAAATCTATGTTGCCCGATAGTAACACTCAAAACTTAAGACTGAAAGATTTAATGGTGTAATCATGGTTTTCATCTAAAATAACAAAAAAATACGCCCGAAAAATAACCCAAATTGAGAAGAAATTAAAACTTGCTAGGTGTTGTTCCTTTGAAACTGTTTTTATTATCAACGTCAAGTAAATACAAAACAGATCTTTTTTTTATGTTTAACTACTTTTAAAGTAAAGTTTGTGCACTTATCGAATCTCTTTTGTTTCCGGAGCGGAGGGTTTATCTTTTTCATCTAAAATAACAAAAAAATACGCCCGAAAAATAACCCAAATTGAGAAGAAATTAAAACTTGCTAGGTGTTGTTCCTTTGAAACTGTTTTTATTATCAACGTCAAGTAAATACAAAACAGATCTTTTTTTTATGTTTAACTACTTTTAAAGTAAAGTTTGTGCACTTATCGAATCTCTTTTGTTTCCGGAGCGGAGGGTTTATCTTTTTACCACCCAGGAAACACCCCGAATTCATCATCATTCGCTTGGTTGTTTGCCAGTTACCGGGACTCGCCAGGTGGAGGCTGATGATATGAGTCCCACATCAACGGACAACTTTTTTTTCACATTATAGAACGTTTTGAAGAAATTCAGATCATAATATAGATCATTGACTTCGTTTTTGTTTAAATTACAGTACTTATTTCTTCAAATCATTTTATTCATCTGAAGAGGGCTGACGCAAGCCGAAAACGTTCATTATGGTTTTCTTTTTTTTTTTTTTTTAGTAATTTTATGATACGATGAATGTACGTATTTATGCTGTTATATGTGGTCGTGGTATGGATAAAGAAAACATTTTACTCTCTCACTAAATTGTATTATAGAACGTTTGTTTAAAACAACTTATCCAGCACAAAAATAGGCAGTTGCATATAGAATTCATAAATTACAATATAAAAAATAACTAATTACATATTTGTAGTATTATGTGAACCAAAAATAAAAAATAAAGCAGTAATAGACAAAGAAGGTGTTAGTATTGCTTGAAAAGGAGTAGAAAAAGCCACATAAATAACAACCCAGTCAACTACTTTTTACATAAAAATTAAAACAAAAAACTAGATTTGAATTCTTAAGCTTTAATAAAAAAGAGAAGCAAAAATTAAAAAATAACTGTTGTAATAATATTAATAGCAAAGTAGATTATATTGTTTTTGAAGAAAATATAATACAGTTGCACATGCAGACAAAAAAGTTAGGCTTTCAAATTAAAAATCACTGACTATATGTAATACAAGAGATACACCATGAAATATATTTAAATTACACAGTGATGGCATAGCAAAAAAAGGACCTGGTGCAAAAAAGTGAGGGGGCCACTATTTAGCGTACTAAAAAAAGGTAGCTGAAGCTATTTTTAGTGCATGACAATAAAGTGATCTCTAAAAAATAAAAATAAAAAAGAAAGTCTTTACTTCCACAAGCACAAATGTGACAACAAATGTTAAAATCATAAAAAAAAATAGAATAGAATTCGCACTTTAATTCCAAAAGTTAATTAACTGTTATAGAAGTCTTTTTTTTTTGAAACCTCTTAATTAATTCTATTGTTTGCTGTCACTGCTTCATGGGCGGACCACGTGCAGCGATCCTAATGAAATCTGATTGGTTCACTTACACGTGGCGAGCACACTATAAATTGAGATGTGGGTAAATTTATATTTTTTTCAGTCGTTGGTGATCCAGTGGTTCGGTGATTTGGTTCAGTGTTGTAGTTTTAAAGAGTGAGTTTGTAGACAGCAAGCGAAACTTGGGAAAATTTCGTTTTGCTATTGCATCGTTGGCTGCACCATTTGGGCTGTATTGTCGAATAAATAATTGTGGTCGTTGGCTTGTGGGAGCCTGTTATAATCCGATATGTCAAAATTTCAACTTTAATATATATTATAAAACCATAAGGCGTGTGTGAAAACCAGCGGTATAATTAGGGAAGGCTCGGATAGTTGCCCTATAGTTGAGCAATTTGAAGCCAAGAAGAGAGGGATTTGCTGTGCGGTCTAGTGTAAGCTTTTGAAATTAACAACGACCTAGAGAGCAGAAGCGGAGCATGCTGGTGATCTTCAAATTTTTTTTTTCTTTTTGACATGCCATTCGACGTCCTGGCACTACTATGAAGAAATAGAGAAAGTTCTTGTGCAGGGGGGCCACCTTTTGCTGTATTTTATGGGGTGCTTGTTGTGGCCGCTCCGTTCGCACTTTATTAAAGCCATCACTGATGCTACACATAAAGTTTCAAAACAATCATATTTTTCTATAATACTAAATGTTGCAAAATTTTAATAAAATCATGCTGAAAATTGTTACATTTTAATAACAGAGACAAATAAGCCAAATTATGCATTAAATCATACTAATGTATTAGTTAAAAGCATATTTTGAATTTAAAGATTTATGAATTTTTTTTTATAAAACACTTGCATGATAAAGCTTGAACATTTTTGGGAATGTTATTTCTTAATTTAACCTCTAAAAATAGACATGATGACTGTCCTTTAGAGGTGTGCATTCTAGAAATGTAAAAATTAGATGCATTTCAAGTATTGTAGCTATGAGACTTTGACACTAGTGTAAAATAGTCTGCAGAAACTTCAGGTAGTAAATTACAGTATTGTAAATACATGAATTTGCACATTTAAAGTTCAAAAAGATCTTCAAGTTTAAGAATATTAAATGATAAATAGGCCTACAATTTAGTTAAATTCAGTTTATCTTTTACTGTTGTAAATGACAGACACACAAAATTTATTTTGCCCAAAACCATATAAAACAACAACAAAGAAATATAATGCAAAAAAAAAGGGCAGGGAAGCACCGAACAACCCTAAGGTTTACTATTCAAGATGCTTCCCGGGTAAATTACAATTACCAATAACAATTGTGTTTGTGCGATTAATAGAAAAAAAATAACAGCAAAAACAAAAAAGAAGAAATTTTTGACGAAATAAAAGTTTATAAAACAACAGCGAAAAAAAAAAAATTTCAATCTCACTTGATTATGCATATTAACATCAAGTTACGCCAAAGCATTTTTTATTTTTATTTATGTTGAAGTACAAAACTGGGGTTACATTGTATAAGGTATTGCAAAAGACTATTTATATTTAATATGATTTACAAAACAAAGTAATCTATTCAATTACATAACATATGCTAAAATGTTGGGAGATAATATAAATTTGAAAACTTAATATTGATCAATAAAAATTTTTTTTAATTGTTTTTTAAATGCATTCCAATGTAAGTTTTTCAACTCTGGTTTTAGTTTTGACCAAATCTTTGTACCTTTGTACGAAATTGAGTTTTGAGTACATGTTTTTGACATTCTCGGTAAAAAAAACGTAAAGTCAGATACTTGTCTTGTATTGTAAGAGTGAATTTCTGTAATTTAAAAAAAAAACTATTAAAAATTTTTGGTGTTTTTTTATTATAATATAGATACATGAATTTTCCCAGTTCTACTTTATATAGATCTTCTAATTTTAGTAAGTTTAGTTTTTTATAAAGACTTGACATGAGAGTGTACAAGTTACTTGAGCTTAAAGCTCTAATTATACTATTAATTCTTACATTCACTTCAGATAAATATGTTTTAAATGTTGCACCCCAAACTATTATTTCATATTGTAATTTACTATTTATTAGGCTATGATACAATAATTTCATAGTGTCCATATTGGTATATAATTTTAACTTATAAAATAGTCCTGTGTAACCAGCTAGGTGGAAAGATAAACTTTTAACGTGTGGTATCCAGTTTAAATTTTGATCGATGAAAAGTCCCAAATATTTAACTATTGGGGATCTTGTTAGCATAATATCATTAATTTTAATTTCAAAAGTACTTTTGATTGTTCTGGAAGGTTGTTTGTGTATTAATAGAAAAGTTGATTTTGAAAAGTTTAAAGATAGTTTGTTTTTTCTCAACCAAAAATCAATATTTTTAAATTCGATATTAATTCGATTTTGCACTGATGTTAAATTCAAGTCGGACATCATTAAATATGTATCATCAGCGTACAAGGTTGTATTCATTTGAGAAGCAAGGGGTAAATCGTTTATATATAAAAGAAATAATAATGGACCTAGACCGGATCCTTGTGGTACTTCACAATTAGTTTCTAGTTCATCGGAGAAATTGTTTGAAGTTTTTGTATATTGCCGTCTATTAGTCAAATAACTTTTAATTAGATTAAGAGATTTTCCTCGCATACCAAAATAATTTTTTAGTTTGCAAAGCAAAATGTGGTAATCAACTGTGTCGAAAGCTTTAGATAAATCTAAAAAAATACAGCAGCTATAAAGACCTTTATCAACATTTTTGATTAAATTATCATATACTGTATATATTAGTTACAGCATGAATGGTAGATGAATTTTGTCGAAAACCAAATTGATGATCACTCAGTAAATTATATTTTTCAATAAAATCTATAATTCTATAGTTGTAAATGACATTTTTAAAGCGTATTGTAGGCCTATGATTTTGCATTATTATCAGTGGATTCAAAATTGAAGAATTTGAATTGCTCCAGGTTAAAATTCCATATTCATCAGCGTGGTCGAGTGGTTAAAGCACCGGACTGATGATCAACATGGTCTCGGTTCAAAACCCACTCAAGCCATTCTGTTGTGTTCTTGTGAAAGACACTTTACGGCACTTTCCCCTGCTTGGTTGGTGGTCTTGACAAGCACTTCTAAATTACAGTTATATCTCTATTAAATTACTAGCGGACAGCAATATCTTGGCATCTCCGGAAGCAGGTCGGGGTAATTGCTTACCCTATGTATAGCGCCTCCGTGGCTTTCCTGCGAGTCAGGAGGATAAATATAGAGATGAAAATAAAAAAAATAAAAATAAAAAAAATATTGTAAATGACAATCTAGAAATGCATAATACATGATAACCAAAGCTTTTTTGTTGACAACATGTCTAATTTTAGAAACAATTGAGATATTTTAACATAATCGATATGTGTTCGAGAATTTAAATCATTTTGCAAATGTAATCGTAACTAGTGTGCTCTACCAGTTTTAAGTATATTTTTTCCACATATAGGCTACTTATTTTTAAATTATTAGCTTTACGTTTAAGCTTAGAGTTGGGAATAATCCTAATCATATTATATCTTTTGGTACAATTTAGTGAAAGTTTGTTAAATCTGGTCCAGCCAGTAATTCGCAGTAGTTCTGTAGCAATAATCTTTTCAAGTTTCTTTAAGTTTTGGTTTCTAATAGAAAGGACTGTGTCATCTGCAAACATTCTAACTGAAAATTTGGTTCAAATAGGAAGATCATTTACAGAGACGTGCCGTCAGGGGAGGCAAGTGAGGCAGTGCCTTACCTGTGGAAATCAAATAATGCAGAAATAAAATATTAAATTCAGAGTCTTTGAAAAATAGATGCAACTCGCTATTAATTGAAAAAAATTAGTAAAAATTATATCGTACTTGTAGTAGTTCAATTAGTTTTGCTTTTTAACCTTACAGGTAATTTTTGACGGTTTAATCATTTCGTTAAGCGTTTTTGTCAACAACATTGCTAATATACGCTTGTAAGGCAGCTTCAAGATTGCCTCCCTTTCAGATAGAAAAAAACAAAAATCAAACAGTATAGCGCTTTTTTTCCTTTTGGTCAAAATATCTGTTGAAATGAGAGAGATTTAAGGCAAGCCTCAATTGTAACATCTTGTAGAGAAAAAAAGATTTGCCTACTTCCGACATTTGCTAAAACAAGATAAATCGGTTTGTTATCAATAAGTAGAAATGCACGCATTGTGCAACAGCAAAGCAATACATATATTTGAAATTTTAGTAATGGAATATGATTTATTATCTAAACTAAGAAAATTTTTAACATCAAGTTTTCAATCTAAATTTGGTATATTTATAATTCAGTGTTTACGCAATTTTTGGAAGCATTTTTATGTTTTATACCATATACATCTAACTAACACTAATTCATAAACTATACCCCTATTTTAACTTGAAAAAACTGATTGTGAAATTTTTTACTTTTTTTGTGAAGACAATTAAAACTAATGAAACAATCGCCACTGTGAATGACAATAGCCCTTCCAACTTTTAGTTTGAAAATGTAGAATGTTCGATTGTGTCTTTAGACAACCGTCGGGGACTAAGTTTCAAGTTAAATTAAGTCAGTAATTCTTAACCAAAGACTTCTCTTGAAGAGAGTTGAAGAAAGTTCAGGGGGGTCAGTTTTAATTACACATTTTTAACAATGCTTATATTTTGCCAACTTCAAAAATTTTATTTGTTTCCTATTAAGTGTAGATAAAATTAAAGTCTCGTCTTTCCATTGCAAGAAAATACTTTTTAATCCTTTCTTCACGGTTTTGATTTATTATACTAGATTTAGCTAGTGGTTATTGGCAAATAGAATTGGACCCTATTAACCGTGAGAAAACCGCGTTTATACTTCTCATGGAAAAGGACTATTTCACTTTAAAGTAATGTGTTTTGGACTCACGAATGCTCCGGCTATGTTTCAGAGACTAATGGAAACAGTTTTAGAAGGAGTTTTATGAAAGATTTGTGTGGTGCACATGGATGATATCATTTGCTATGCGGATAAGTTTCAAACTGCATATAATAATTTAAAGATAGTCTTTCAAGGTTTGCGCGAAGCAGGTTTGCGTTTGAAACCTAAAAATGCAGATTGCTTTCTCAATCAACTAAATTTTTAGGTCATGTAGTTTTCGGAGACGGAGTGTCACCAGACCCAGAAAAGATGGAAGCAGTGCGAACATGGCCAGTCCCTCAGAACGTTACGGACTTGTGAAGTTTTTTAGGTTTTTCTTCTTATTATTGAAAATTTATCCCAAATTTTTCAAAAATAGCATGCCCTTTAATAAAGTTAACACAAAAAGGAAACAAATTCGATTGGACACCGGACTGTCAGAAGGCATTTAAAGATCTGCAAGATGTGCAACACAACCTCCAATTCTGGGATATCCCGCGACCGATACTCCATTTATACTCGATATCGATGCTAGCTCTCAAGGACTCGGTGCTGTTTTATCGCAAATGCAAGAAGGTCAAGAGCGTGTCATTGCTTATGCGAGTATGATCTTAAGTAAATCACAAAAACTTTATTGCACTACCTACATAGCACTTCTTGCGTTAGTTTTATTTGTTAAACATTTTCGACATTACTTGTGGGGACGCCGTTTTATCGTTAGAAAAGATCATAGTGCTTTAACATGATTGTTATCATTTTATGAACCAGAAGGAATGCTTGCATGGTTGTTATCGTTTCATGAACCAGAAGGAATGCTTAAATACATATGATTTTTCTATCATTCACGGCAAGGGTATCAATCATGGCAAAGCTGATAGATTGTCACGGCGAAGTTGTACAAACGCCGAGTGTTCAGATTGTGGGGTATCCCTTCAACATGGCTGTGAGCCCAAATATCTCTCTCCAAAAATTCAAGCAGCTGCTCTCCGAAGTTTGGAATTCGAATCTAAGCCCAGTTGGATGGATGTTTGGAGTTTGAAACAGATACGTGAATGGCAGGTTGCTGATGATAAAATTAACAACATTTTATATTTTAAACTCTGAGTCAGTATCCCCCAACTAGCTCCGAAGTTGTTGGAAAAGAATTTTGAAGCTACTTAAATCAATGGGACTTGTTGTCAGTAGAAAATGGCATAGCCTACAATGTAGACAGTGGTACGAGCATAATTTAGATTGTGAGTCGCGGGTTATTGTTGCATCCAAACAGCTACGTCGGGAGCTGTTTCACCATTAAAATGAATTGCGTACTGGAGGCCACCTTGGGATAAAACGCACTGTCTATCAATTGCAAAGAAGGTTTTATTGGCCAGGCCTACAAGGTGATGTTCGCACGTGGTAGGGATGGTGTGTTATTTGTGCGAAACAAAAACCTACTCATGAGCGGCATCGTGGACTACTCAATCAACGGCTCCAATGGAAAGAATTGCGATTGACATTTTAGGTCCTTTGCCGAAAATTGTATCAGGTAATGAATACAATATGGTGATCAGTGACTACTTTACGAAGTGGATAGAGTGCTATGCTTTTCCAGATCAGCAGGCATACACTGTTGCTGACGCGCTTGTCACTAAATTTTTTACAAGGTTTAGAGTACCATATTTTCTGCATACAGATCAAGGAAGAGATTTTGAATCTCAGTTATTTCAGCATGTTTGTGACTTACTTGGCATTTAAAAGACACGCACATCCCCATATAGACCTCAATCTGATGGCTTAGTTGAACATTTTAATCGAATAATTCAGCAAATTTATTTTTTTATTTTTATCTCTATATTTATCCTCCTGACTCGCAGGAAAGCCACGGAGGCGCTAATACGTAGGATAAGCAATTACCTCGACCTATTTCCGGAGATGCCAAGATATTGCTCTCTGCTTGTAATTTAATAGAGATATGACTTTAATTTAGAAGTGCTTGCCAAGACGACCAAGCAGGGGAAAGCGCTGTAAAGCGTCTTTCACAAGGACACAACAGAATGGCTTGAGTGGGTTTTGAACCAAGATCATGTTGATCATGAGCACGGCGCTCTAACCATTCGACCACGCTGCCGATGTTGGTATACTGGTATATTGGTATATAAATGTTGGCATACATACGTTAATGAAAGTAGAAATGATTGGGACGAGCATTTGCCGTACCTATGCATGGCTTACAGGTCCACCGTATACAAATCCACAAAATTTTTCTCAAATAATTTAATGCTTGGTTGTGAAATCAACCTACCATTAGACGTCATGGTTGGAAAACCTCCGTCCGCGACATTTAGAACAGTGTTACGTTTAATATGTAGAGTGGGTGAAAAAAGCTCCCCAACGCTCGTATCCAGTTGCGCATGAACATTCAAAGAAGGCAGCGCTGAGACAAAAACATAATTACGATAAGCGTGTGTCTTTAAATCAAATGCAGAAAAATGATTGGTTCTGGTATTTTCACACCCCAAAGGCTAAGCAAAAGTTGGGCCAAGGATGGTGTTGACGCCGCCGATTCCGGGAGTAGGGAAAGCCTAGTTCGTCAACTGGAACAACTCACTCCCTAGATCACATTCTTTTTCAACAACGATGTAATTCCTTTGAATTATTGAATTTATTGATTGAACAGCGATTCCAGGCGAGAGGTTTGTTATACAGTTACTTCAATAAGATTTCGTTTATAAAAACAACAAATAAAACTTACCAAATATTGTTTACTCCCAAAATTTACCCTTCCGTTTATAAAGGTGTTTTCCAAGCAACAATAACTCTTAAAAGTATTAATCTGAGCCCCACATTAGCAGCTATTATTATTTTTTTCATGTTTTTAATAATTGATTAACCTAACTACACCAAGCGGTACAAACTTAATTTAAATAAAAAGGGTGGTCTCTAAAGTTACAGATGGACTGGACCATACTCGGTGACGCATAAGGTTTCCGATGTTTTGTATCAGATCCAGGCTTCATCTTCATCTAGACCAAAAATTGTACACGTAGATAATTTGCGCCATTATAAGGCAGAGGTCATGCCCACCAATTGGCGACATCTTTTATCTACAAATGAAACCAATAGTGATGACGAGTTTGACAAGAATGAATGCGAAGGTTGTGATGATGATTGCGATATCAATGGGTCCCAACGGTCTGGTCAAAATTTGAAGGGGATATCCTGCTTTGGTAGGGTGCATCGCCCTCCCTAAGTACTTAAACGATTATTGTTGACTGATTCCGTAGTATTGTTACTTGTCGGCAGTGTTTTTTTTCCTGTTGTTTGTTTTATGTATGTGACGATGATTTGTGCTTGTGGGTTATTTTTGATATATTTATTTTTTTGTTATTATTAATTTTTTTAAGAGGGAGGGGGTAGTGTAGAGTGACATCAAAATACTCATATGTTGTAACCTTGCCTCGTGTATTGCTATGGTCAGTCGTTGTTTGTTATGTTAATAAAAAGGCAGTTATTTTGAGCTTGTAGTTTTAAGCAGTTATACTGTAGTTAGAAGAACGCTACAATTGTAAACTTTTAGCTCAGGTTTGGCTTCTCGCTTATAAAAATGAAAAGCTGCCGCCACCGTCTTTGAGTGACTGAGTTTCGTTCTTCAAGTTTTAAGAAAGGGTGAAAAAGTGAATATGTCTTGATTTAAAGTCCTTCCAGTTTCGAGAAAAGTGCAACAACCTACCAGATAGACCGCATAGGCAAGCTTTTTGAAGAATGTGGAACGCCAAATAGTACGTGTTGAGGTTAAAAAAGAAATGAATCAAAACCGATCTCTAAAAACCGTCTTTCCTGGACATCTAAGCTTGCTTTGCTTGTTACCAACAGCAAGAAAAAAATTGATTTTAGGAAAGTTCCATCATTTTAACCATGTAGGTCCACTTATCTGGAAAAAAATCTCAGCAGCTTACAGGTAAGGCCACAATGCCAAACTGTCATAAGCATCTGTCAGAGCGGAGATCACAAAATCATCCTTTTTTTTACTTGAAAAAAATTTTCGATGTCTCCAGTATTAAACAATAGAACGAATTGATTTACGGTTGACTTTCCGCGTCGAAATTCAGCTTGCTCCGTAGAAAGCAACGGATGAATAATTTGCTCGAAGCCGCCTTAGTTAGGTTTCTAGAAAAACATTTAGGGGAAAGAGAGTAGAGATACTGGGTGATAATAGTTCTTGGAGTTTTCTATAGATTTTATCGGTTTTGAAATCACGACTGCAAGCGCTCTTCTTCAAATTTTGGAAATTTTAAATGGGCGCGAGCAAAAAAAAAGGAAGTCACTTAACTTAAAATTAAAAGTAACTCCTGCATTAATAGTAACACATAGAATCGGGGCTCGGACCTTTAGGTCTGTTTTTTTTGGGGGTCTTTTTTGGTGCTTTTTGATGGCGTTAAAAAAGTCCTGGCAAGTCGCTTCCACATCAAGTGAATTTAGCAGCAAAAAAGTCTTGTCGAATTTATTCGTTAAAGCAATTACTCTCTACTTGAAACTGCAAAATTCCATTGTTTAACTGACATGCTGGCACTGGCAAAACAAAACTTGATAACTTGTTTTTTTATAATTTTATTTTTATCTCTATATTTATCCCCTTGACTCGCAGGAAAGCGCCCGAGGCGCAATACATAGGGCAAGCAATTACCTCGACCTGCTTGTGGAGATGCCAAGATATTGCTTTTCGCTTGAAATTTTAATAGAGGTATTATTTTAATTTAAAACGGGTTGCCAAGACCACCAACCAGGGAAAAGTGTCGTAAAGTGTCTTTTCCGAGGACACAACAAAAAGGCGCGTGTAGGTTTTGAACCAAGACCGTGTCGATCACAATCCCAGTCCTTTAACCACTCGACCACGCTGCCGTTCTAACCACACCGCCATGGTAATCTAAGCCTAATAGGCGAGAGTCAATGTTTTAACTTAGCAAACTTTTTTCTGATTTATGTTGAAGATTTTTGATGTGGAAGAGTTCAAATATTTTTTGTACTTATTGGTTAAACCACAGCTGTGGAATCGAAGAAATTCTTTTTGGACTCCACCAATTCAACGTTTTCCAATTTGAACTCCACGAGATCTAACAATACGACTCCAATTTTAGCATGTGTAAAAAAGGAATTCAACTTTACCCTGAAATACGTGACTCCAGCAATTCCGACTCAATAATATAATTATAAACAGGGTTGCGGAGTCGGAGTCCCGGAGTCGCATGTTTTAGAGCGGAGTCGGAGCACTTTCTTTAGATTTGATAAAGTTGGAGTCGCGAAAAGAAGTCAGTTTTTTAGATTCGGTGGAGTTGGGAATCGTAGTCCTTATTGGTTTTGGAGACTTCGATTGACTTTGAATTATTTTATATTTTTACATTTTATCTCTATATTTATCCTCCTGACTCGCAGGAAACTGATGGAGGCGCTATAGATAAAGCAAGCAATTATCCCGACCTGCTTCCGGAGAAGCCAAGATATTGCTGTCCGATAGAAAATTTCTATTTCGTTTTTCAGTTTTATAAAAATATGAATGAAATTTAGAACTGCTTGCCAAGACCACTAAGCTGGGGAAAGTACCACAAAAGTGTCTTTCCCAAGGACACAATCGAATACTTCGATCAGGGTTTGAATCGAGCCCATGTCGATCACAATCACGGCGCTTTAACAACTCGACAATTAGACCTCCAAGGTTGTTCTCAACGGCTTCAGCATAGTTAAAAACTACTTCGACTCCTCCCAAAAAACATGCGGCTCCGACTTCCGACTCTAACTCCACAACCCTGGCTTAAACTAAAGCAACTTATGTAAAGTCTCGTGTTTCGTCTCGGTCTCGGTACTCCAAAGTCTCGTCTCGATCTCGAAGCACCGTGTCTCGACTCCACCTCTGCTGGCCACAACCAAAGTGAGTTGCCGGTTTTAACTCCGGCCTGTATAAAAGAAAGTCACATGATTCCAGGTCATGTGTGCCTCGTGCAATCTTGTGACCATTGCGCGATCCCGTGACAGGGGCGTAAATCAAATCTATAGGACGAATCGTAACTCTTCGTACCAATTTCTAAAGAGCCAATCACATTACATTGTCAGTTCACGCAACAGTTGTTCTTTTTTCAAACATACAAACAAACCAATAACTCGTGGAATACCTCAATGTTCTATTCTGGGTCCTTTGGTTTTCTTCATATAAATTAATGATTTTAGGCTCTGCCTCAAAAATAGTGAATAAATTATGTTTGCTGATGTCAGAAGTATATTTAAGAAAAAAGCATTCACACACTTTTTAACAAAGACAATAACGAGCTTGGTTGTATTGATAAATGATTGATCTCCAACAAATTGTTAGTAGATACATTAAAAACAAAATGCAACTTTTTTTGTTCAAAACATTCAAATACACAATAAACAAACCTGATTTAATCTTAAGAATAAAACTGAACAAGTTAGCTCTTTTAAAATTTTTTGGTGCTTATACATCTTTCTTGGTGTCCTCATGTGAAAATATCTTTTGTCCAAACTTCGCTGTTGTCTTGGAGCTACAAGAAGAATCAGGCCTTTTTAAACCAAAAAATTTCTTCTTACTTATATCATTATTTTTTTAACATTCATTTTCAATTATGATAACAAATTGGTGCTCAAGCAATAAAACTTTAGTCAGCAAATAACAACAGTTAGGCTAGGTAGTAAGTTTGCTAGAATGACTTTTGGTTTAAAAAAAAATTCCCACGTAAATGACATCATATTAAAATTCGAGATTTTAAACATAAATCAAATGTTATTTAAAGATCTAAATGTGTTGATATTAAACAAAGTAGGGGAGAGTGGGGCCCGGCTGGACACTGGGTACAATCGGACATTGTAGTTTAAAAAAAGTTGGAAACTCTGAAACTTCATACTGCAGACATAAATATATTTCGCCACAGAGCATTCACTCGTGTTAGTTTGAAGAAACTAATTATTGTAAAATAAATGTTGTAGATGAATTTTGGTTTTTAGGGAAGCTAAGTAATTTTAGAAAGGGTATAGTTGAACCTGTTTTTACCTTAGCTTTAATTTAAATTCTTCTCACTGTTCAGACATTTTAGAACTTGGTCTATTTGCTATTTTATACCATAAAACAATTTGAAGTAACTTTTAAGTTTTTGCCAACATCTTGAAAAATAAAAAAAAATTCTGGTTAGGGCACAATCGGACATTTTTTTGGGGAACAACCAGACACTGTCCGACTGTGCTCTTTGATGATTATATAGATCTATTTTGCACAATAGCCTATTTTGTTTGATTTATCAACAAAGTAATTAGGCTGAACATTATAACTAATTTTATTAAAGTTCATAACTACAATTTTTAAGTTACATATGGTCCATAAATTGTAAAAATTTTTTCTTACTTTTAATAATATTTATTATTTTACAATAATTTATGAAAATTATGATAAGAAATAGCAAAGAATGTCTACAATTGGTATGATTACCGAAGAAAAAGCTTTGACTCAAACCAATATTATAGCTGAGTTTAGAAAGACTGGCATATTCCCTTTAGATAAACACATTTTTGATAAATGCGATTTTTTATCCAGTCTGGTCACTGATCAACCAAATGATGCATCAACAAGCATCAGACATTTAGAAGAAAACGAAAGCTTCCACAATGTTGATTTTCAGCTGCAAGATTTAGGTTCGCTTAATGACGTTGAGATCTGGAAACATTCCAAAATAATTTTTTATCTCCAGAACAAGTAATTGGTTATCCAAAAGCTCCAAGAAGAAAAAAAGATTGTAGGATGATTTTAACTAACACACCCCAAAAAGAGCTTTTAAAAAGTTGTAAAAAAAGTTCAGAAAGCCCAAAACGGAAAGCTAAAAACACTAGAAAACGTCTGTACGAAAGTTTAACGTTGATAATCTGCAGATTCTTCTGTCAGATTATTCATCTGACAACTTTTCAGATCCTTGTGATGTTTAAAAAAATCTCCTTGTTTCAGAGTGCACTAATGAGCCTGCAATAGATGACTATGTGCTAGTTGAATTTAAAACATTTCCCAGAAAATCTTATGTTGGTTAGATCACCAAAAACAAGAATTTTGAAGGCGATTATGAAATTTCTTACATGCGGAAGAAACGCAATGTTACAAAGTTTTTCTTTCCTGAGGTTACTGATTTGGCGTTAGTAAAGGAAAAGATGTTAGGGCTGTGTTGCTTGCACCCAAGAAATGTGGATCGACTAGTCGTCAAAGATCTTCATTAAAATTTGATTATGACTTTTTTTTCTTCAATGTACATTAATAATTAATCAACGTTTTCTGCTCAGCATCTTTCATGCTTGTTATTCAATGTATGTTACTAGTGTATAAATTGTTTCCAAAGAAATCCTGATCTATTTAAATACGTAGACACGCTTTTGCATTTTCATTTTCGGAGCACTTTTTCGTTATCTGTTGCTGCAGTAAACTTTTTGGTTGTTTTTTTAATTGTTTGGAGAATGCAAGCACAAACCACGCTGTAATATCCTGTTATTTTGCTTATTTTAATTCTTCTTTTTTTTCTTGTCCGATAGAGCCCTATGCTTAATCCGATTGTGCCCCATACATTGGGCACAGTTGGACAGAAAAATCATTTTTTTAAAATGTGCTCGTAAATTTTTTTGTGAGTTTAAATCTGTGAATATACACTTGCATATGATAGATTTAGTTCTATAAATTATACAAAAAAAGTTTGGTCAGGATATAACTTGTAAAAAAAGCACTATAGCAAAAATTGTAATTTTTGTCCGACTGCACCCCACTCTCCCCTATTGGTGAGTAGTTAAATGTATATTTAGATGTATTGTAAAAGTAACCTAACGTTTAATTGCAGTACAATACTCGAAATGAATCTAAATACATACCTAAATTGTAATTTAACTTTTTCTGTCAACTATCGATTTCTTGTCGTGGTCCTGCATTTCGGAATAAAGCTCCAAGCTTATTGAAAAATATAAAACAAAGCTTGGGATTTTTTTGTAAAAACCTTCCCAAATTTGCGTGTAAATACACAAAGTAGGCCTATTTAATATTAATTCCTGCATTAAATGCCTTAATGTAAATATTAAATATTAAAAAAGCTACAGTTGAATGCAATTATTTAAAAATTAAATGCCAAATAGTCATTAATTATTTTTAATGAAAAGCTGCTTTCTGTTTTAGTTTTTGTATTTTGTTTTGTTCAGGTAGCCCAAATGAAAGCAAAGAAGTTGTCAAATATTGGTTAAGCAATGGTTGCAGATGACATCCCTTTTCCAAAATTTAACAACGGTTTAAATTTGTTTCTAGTTTGTTTTTTTCTTTCGTTCTTTTTGGTGATGCAGCCATGCTTTATAGTGTTTTTACTTTTTTCCGTATCTTCTTCTTCCATGCTTAACGTCTGACGTTTTCTTTTTCTTAACTCTCGACTAATTTTTATTGCGCAAAAATTACTATGTTGGTTGTTGAGAATAACATTAAAATGAATGAATGAATGCATGAATGGATGGATGACAGTGAACTTTCTGCTTTTTGGAAAAAAATGCAACCCTAATCCATCTATAAGAATTTTAAGAGTTTACTAAAGTATTTCTTAATGAATCTGTAGATGAATCCCAATCCAATAGTAATCTTTATGATTTAATCCAGTGGTTTTCAATGTTTTTAATACCGCGATCCACCTGGCCAACCTAAACTAACATAAGCTCAATTACTTGAAAAAAATAAAGATTGCTAATTATAAATATTTACTCATTGTCTTTTGTTGATTATACCACAAAAGAGCTAGTTATAAAACAGCTAGTGCCACAAAAAAGCTAATTAAAAAGAACTAGGGTTAGCTAAGCCCAACCCTAACCCTAGCTCTTTATTGCACTAGCTATTTTCTACTAGGTCTTTGTGGCTAGCTGTTTTGTAACTAGCTTTTTTAAATGGACACCCCTTTTGATAAAGTTTAGCTTCTTGTAGACATTATCTTGTAGAGTTGCTTGTTAAAATTAATCAAAAACATAATAATAGTTTAATAATGTAACAATTGTTGTTGGTATCATACTTTTCTGTTTTTAAACAACTTGGTTTTTGCATTAAGTATCATTTTAAGTATGTAAGCATTCAAACTCATTGTAAATTATCAAACTATCTATCTTTCTATGATGTGATAATTTTGGAGTTTATTATTTGTTTCTCTTTTCAACATTTGAAATCATAATTAAGAGGCTGAATTACTTGATTCAACACGGGGCAACCAAATTGTTTAATAAGTTTATTATAATAAGCAAATTTTGTTTCAGAATCTACGTAAATCTTGCTTTGTTTTACAAGTCTGTAGATAATTATGTATATTTGTGATGGTGGTAGTAGTATTGCTTTTAATAGATTTAATTATTAAATATCATAATTCAAAAGTTTTTAGTGCATGTGCATACTGGTACTTAGATGAAAATATCTCTATGTGCATGGAATTGTACTTTTAATTTAAATTAAGCACTTATTCTCCAAAATTTGATTTTATCGTAATTTTATTTCACAACCATGCACATCAAGGCATTTTAATCTAACCACCAGTATGCACATGCACTGAAAATTTTTGAATCATAATATTTAATAGTTAAATTTATTAAAAGCAAAACAACTACCACCATCACAAACCTACATAATTATATACAGGCTTGTAGAACAAAGCTAGAGTTGTGTAGATTCTAAAACAAAATTTGCAAATAATAATCTTTCCTTTGAACTACTACCTTATCATGGTAGGAAAGTTTGCATGTCTTAATGACCTGTAAAGCTGTGTTGGCCGAAGATTTTACCTCTCTTGTTAGGAACATCCATGCCAAAGTGGTTTGCAGTTAGAGACCAGACAAACTGTAGTTTGCAAGACAGCAACTTCAAACCTGGGTGGACTGTGCTCAAAAGCTGTGGCAAGCAAGCAAGAGAAGGAAATCTCTAATATAAAAACCCCCTCATGATAGGGATACACTACAAAATCATGATATGTCAGCTAGAACGTATTTTCATGCTGCCTTGGGAATGGCACTGATTAAAAAGGTCTGCATTCATGTACTTGGCAGAGGTATCTGTTCAAAAAGTAATTTTCTAAATAAGTCAGCCTCATCAACGTTAGGACACTGGTGGTTGATTTTCAACCACTACAAATTGGCTCATTTCTGCTTCCTGTCTGATCTCTATTGGGCTTTGCTTTATGTTTGCTTTTGGGAGGAGTCGAAGTACAAAATGCAACTACTCATTAAAATTACACAAGCATGTGTTATAACAATACAACAGTCAAAACTCAATCAATCTCACAAAACACCAAATATTTCTTAGTTCACACTATCATAACAGATTGCATGCAGAAACAAGGAGGAGGCCTCTTAACTTACATTAAAAACAACATAAGTTTCTCTCAACTCAATACATCAAATACCTTTCTAATAGAACTACAAATCGTCAAAATCCACCTTTTAACATCACGACAATTACATATTGCAAACATGTACATTCCACCCAAACATTCCAACCAGCTATCACAAACAGAAGACTCAATATGTCCAGCATGCTTACATCCATAACCAATCTTTCAAACACAATCATCACAGCAGATATCAACATTCACTCATTGTTATGATATCTGCCAACCAAAGACCATAGAGGAGAACTGATCAAAGACATCCTGCTAAACTTCCAACACATCACACTAAACACAACACTTCAACACATCTACCACCCAATCAAGCACAACAGCCTACTTCACCAGGCGTCACCACTGCTTCAGCAGACTTGCGTGACTGCACTAGCTGGCAGACTATCCACTCCCTCACATCAGATCACTTACCTTTACTCACCACACTCTGTATACATCGTAAGACCAAACAACTCACTCTCACTTCACTAAAACAACTACAAGACTGATTGGACATCATTTAAACATGTTGAGAATCTCTTCTCCTGCAGACACCACAACACAAATGTTCATGAGGCAAACAAACACTTTATCAAGGCAATTTTAGATGCTGACAGACTCTTCATCCCTAAAGAAAATCACAACAACTCAAATCGCACTCACTTACCCATGCATATCCTCAAGCTTATCCATAACCGTAACCATATTCACAAACAAAACAATACAGATCCACAAATCATTACTCTTAACAGTCACTTAAACAAACAAATACATGAAAAAAGACAAACTTGGAAGCAACATCTTGACAAATTGATCACAAACACAATCCACACCCCTTGTGGGGCACCATAACAAAGCTATGCAACAAAAAACAACCTACACAACAGAACAGAAGCATTAGTTTTTGGAACTAAAACCAGCCATCACTGACATATACAAATCAAAAGCTTTTAATAAACAATTCACAAACGTCACTCCATATAGGACAAACAAAAATTGCCAGGCACATAAATCATACAGTCAAGAATCTTACCACAGGGGAAATACAACTTACCACTACACAAGTGCAATTAGCCATCTCAAACAGCACAAACAACAATTCCACTGGACCTGATAGCATAAACATCAGACACCTCAAACAACTACAGCCTTTTGCCAACAGATACCTCACAAACATGTACAACACTGCCCTAAACAATAACACAATACCCCATTTTTAAAAACATGCCACGATCATCCCTATTACAAAACCAAACAAAGACCAAAACATTGGCACAAACTACCGACCCATATCACTTCTATCACGCATTGCCAAAACACTATTATCATACATAACAGAAAGCATTCCAGCAATTTCTCATCAACATAGATTCAAACATAAATACTCAACACACACTGCTTTACACAACATCTGCCACTAAATCACAAAAGGTTTCAACAATCCAAGGCATTCACAACGCACTGTAGCTATACCTTTGGACATGAGCAAGGAACAGTAAACATACACAAACTCACACTAACAAACGTTCCCAACATCATCATCAAGTTTATAGCAACATAGCAAACTACATAAAAGGATGACAAGCATGCACTCAATACAATGGCACACTTTCAAAACTCAAATGAATCAACATTGGATTACCACAGGGTGAAGTTCTATCTCCAACATTTTTCAACATTTACACCTCTGAAATTTCACTTTCCCCAAAAGATGTACAAATCACAAAATATGCTGATGACATAATAATCACTACATCTTACACCAAACACCATAAGGCAGTTTAAAAGCACACCAAACAAGAAGCTATACGCTATCAAAAGGCGATGGGTAAATATTTATAATAAGCTATCTTTCTTTTTCCCAAGTAATTGAATGGATAAAAGTGTCAGAACATATTAATAAAAATTACCTGAAATTCATTATCTCATGCAACTTGAGTGCAATAATATGGTAGATGCCAAAACATATAATACACATAATCACTAGAAACGAACCAGGTGCAACTATACTCGTATAATTTAAAAGATTAGTAATTATTCTACTTATTTCTACAAAAAATGTTGACACTGACAGATAAATGGTTAATATTTAACAATTAATTATTAAAATCTGCTTACCATAATACAATTACAAAATAGTTTGGTTGTCTAGCTAATTTCGGTTTTAAATTTATGTAAAATTGGACTTTAATAAATTTTAAAGCAAAATTACCGTGTGTTACAGTGTAAAAGATGTTCAAAAAACTTTTTGAAATAAATAACTACAGTATTTGACTACATGCAAAGTCTGGCCTAATAATTGAAAAAACTTAGTTTTCATTACACAGCTAGCCAGCAGATTGTAAAATCTAAACTAATTTTTAAATCCCAACCCAAATTTAAATGACCAAGATATGCCATCACTAAAATCATGGCTAGCTTGGAAAGCTTGGAATGGTTAAGCTCAGCTTGGCCAAGCTTGGAATGGTTAGCAACAGTTGCCTTTCCACTAAGCGGCTGGAGAAAGGCTTACCGGTATTTTATAAAAAAACATAATAAATCCAACTATCAGGAAATGTCAAGCATTCTAACATAATAGCAAATAATCGACTAAACTTACTTTCAGTTTTCAGTTCAGTTCAGTTCAATTTTCTTTTATTTCTGCTCCGCCACATGAACAAAATAACAAAATGTTGAAAAGTTTGTGAATTTTTGAAAGACGGGGTTAGAAAAAGGAAAAAGCCACAAAACGAATTGACGTTGTGACTTGCTAATTAGTGATGAAAAGTCTGACCTGTTGTATCATATAGAAGCAAGGTTGCTTCACCTCATTATAAAGTTGTTTAAAAAATAGAAAGAAAAAAATAAAATAAAAGACCGAGGTTATTTGCTTAATAAAACGCTGCTATGGGGGCGCTGCATTGGTGAGACCATAGCAGAGTTTGGCTGGAAGAATATGATCAGTCCTTAAAATATATGTAAAAGCATGAACGCATTCTACCAGCCCAACAGGCAAACAAACCCACCGAAAGAAATTCTGTTGTGGATCAAAAGATCATTTCTCGAACAAAAACCTCAGTAAAGAAAAAAAAACAAAAAACATTAAAGCCTTGGTAAAAAAAAAACACGAAAACAACATATCGCTTTAAACAAAGTCGATTTTATTGGAGCCATAAGCTTTTCGTGACGCTCTCATCAGTGGCAATCGCGTCAAAATGGGACGAACCAGAGAAAATGATTTTCTCTGGTTCGTCCCATTTTGACGCGATTGCCACTGATGAGAGCGTCACGAAAAGCTTATGGCTCCAATAAAATCGACTTTGTTTAAAGCGATATTAAAATTCTGTACCACAAAGAAGCTCGAAAACAACATAAGAAAACATACTAAAAAAAATCTACAAAAACCGATGCAAAGTAGTAACAACAAATAGTAAAATAAAATTTATGCAATAGCTAAAAAAAAAATTGTTCATGTAGAAACAAGAGTGATCCTGCAGAACTTTCCTTGAGTCTTTTCTTGACCATCGTAAAGTTGAAGATTTTCAAATTGTTCAGTTGTTTTCCTGAAACACAAGAAAAAGAAGACAAGCAAAAGATATTAAATGATGACCTACGTAACAGTTTATAAGTTTGATTGTTGTTCAAGGAAGAATGTTTTAGATTTTTTAACAAATGTACTCAGGATTTACATAGTTTTATTTTTTCAGGTAACTCATTCCAAATTTTTGGGCAATGTATCTTATTGATTGTTTTGTTACTGTGTTTTTGCATGATATTGGTATGATTTGAGAGTTACTTCTAGTAATTACAGTGGACGTTTTTCTTTGAAATATATTGTTAAATGCTGACGGTAATTGCTTGTGGAATGATTTGTACATGCAAATTGAAATATTTAATTTATAGAGTTGTTGTATATTAAGATATTATCTTTTGTTATTTCTTTGTTGCTTTTTGCGGGATTAGTACAAACTATCATATTAATAAATTTGTTGCAGATTTTTTGTAATTAATTGAGTAACACAGAGTGTCCATAGCACAAAGTTGTAATGCAGTACCTTATATGACTCAGAATTAGTGAATGAAAAAGTGTAAGTAGAGCTTCTTGAGTTAGAAAAGGCTTTACTCTCATTACTGCGTATAGCGATGATTTTAGTTTGCTGATTAGCATTGCCATGTGACCTTTCCATGTTAGGCGTTCATTGAATATGACACCTAACAACCTGACTGAGGTGACTCTTTCAATTTCATTTTTTCTAATAGTTAAAACTGATTCTTTTGACAATGTTTTTGTGATACGAGAGCTGAATAAAGTGTATTTTGTTTTGTGATAAACAAAGCTTATTTGCTATTAGCCAGTTGTCAATGTTTTCGAGTTCTTTATTTCCTTTTTGAGATAATTAATTATTATTTTTTGCACTATTTTAGTTTATAAGAGCTGGTGACGATACAATCACCTGCAGTAGCGATGAATTTGAAAATACTCCTTTATTGAACGAAACGAACGGGAAGTCATCGCTAGTGAAGCGTATACTTTATAATTCAGAAAAGGAAGGCGCAATTTAGACGAAACACTTGCTGTTTAAAAACCTGTTTTTAAAATAAACTATTCAACTAAAAACCGGCTTTCCAAAAATATGTTATTTCTAACAACTTACTTGATTGATAGTTTTTGTAGATATTCTTTTCTTCATAAACCTTTATCAATCTTTGTCTCATACAGAAAACTTATTTATAATTGTGATATGATTAATTGAAATATAATTTATTACTTTGAACAATTTATCTCTTCATTGTTCATTACAGCGCTTTCAAATGCTTTTTAGCTAATTATTAATTCTGACTTTGCACAACGCAGAATGCACAACGTTTTAGAAAAAGACGTGCGCATTTGGTTGGTCATTGTTACGTAACAATAAACATTATTAAGTTTTTCAAGAAGTTTAGCCAAGAAAACCATCCCAATTTTGCTTTTCTGTTCACCTGGGTGATGTCAAATGAGTCCGTATTGAGCTCGCCGTCGCGGCCCGCGACTCGTTTCTCATATTCGTTTATTCGTTTATCAATAAAACTGTTGATTGATTGATTGATTGATTAAAAGCCTATTAAATCATAAAAAAAGTTTGGCAAACTGTTATGTCTTCCTTTTCGCTGCACCTTAGCACTTTCGCGCCCTTGGCGAATGACAGTGACTCATACCCAAAATGGTCCTGACCTTGCCATAGAAACATTGCAACCACTTATACGCTATCTTTTTTTTAGTTAAAAATTGGAAATTGAAAAAAAACATATTTTGAAAAATAACTTGGAAATCAATACTAATAAGATTAAGAAATGACATGCTCATACAAACAGTGTTGGTGACAAAAAAATAAACTTCCATAATGCTTAATGATTTTTGATGAAATGCATTTTGTCTGTTTTTTTCCAGGAAGGAATTACCTTTTAAATGTGTTCTTTTTACTTTTTTTTAGGCATTCAATGTACAGTAAAATGTACAAAAAGATGGATAAAATATTAATAGTCAATAGCTGATAAAAGTAAAAGTTAACCAACCAAATTCAGCATAAACCTAACAAAAAATTTTAGATATAAAAAGAAACAATTAATAAGTTTAAAATGCTGCAAGGTCACACATGTTTTCTTTAAATGTTAAATAAGAAACTTAGACCTAATTTTTCTAGAAAACTGGGTTTTGTTTAACTTTTGCCGTTACTGATCTCGCAGGCTTTGGGGATTTCCAAAATTTAGAAGGTTATACTGTAAGAACGGCATATAGTACCCGAAACCCAAAAATCTACTTCTTTTTTTTAGCTGCTAAGCAATTACAGCAAAATCAAATTAAAATAATCTTAAAAACAGCTGTTATTTAATTTTTGATTCTTCTTCTTCTTTCGGCCTTTCTCTTTAATCAGGGGTAGCCACAGCGTATCATCGTTCTACAAACCGTCCTGTCTTCAACGTCCGTCTCCTTCGCATCAACTTCCCATATATCTTCTTCACTACATCTAAAATCTTCTCTTTGGTCTCCTTCTTTTCCTCTTTCCCGGTAACTCCATTTCCATCATGTTTCTTCCTACATAGTCTTGGTCTCTCCTCTTGATATGTCCGTATCACCTCAGCCTGCCCTCCCTCATCTTCATTTCTAACCGTTCCACCTTAACTGTACCGATGATGTACTCTTGCCTTTTCTTGTCACTCCCATAGTAAACCTCAACATTTTCATCTCTGCAATTTTTATTTCTTTCACTTGTTTCTTTGTGACCGCCACCGTCTCAAGCCCATACACCATTGCTGGTCTTATCACTGAACTGTACACTTTTCCTTTTACTCTAGCTGGTAACCTCCTGTCACAGATTACTCCCGATACTTATTCTCCATCCGTTCCATCCTGCTTGTACTCTCCTCTTTACCTCTCTCTCACAACCACCACTTTCTGGCACCGTTGATCCCAAATAATTAAATTCCTTTACTCTTGGCACTTTTTTGTTCTCCATCTTCACTGTTTCGTCGTCATTTCCTCCATTTATGCACAGATATTCGGTCTTTGATCTACTTACTTTCACAACTCTTCTTTCCAATGCATACCTCCAGAATTCTAGTCTGCGCTCTACTTCTTCCCTGGTCTCTTCACAAATCACAATATCATCAGCAAACAGCATCGTCCATTATGGTTCTCTCCTTACTTCGTCCGTTAGCATGTCTATCACTGAAAATAGGAATGGACTTAACCCTGATCCCTGGTGCAGTGAAACCTTAACCTTGAATATTTCTGTAGTTCCTACTGCACACCTCACCACTGTTTCGCTTTCCTCGTACATATCCTGTACAAGTCGCACATACTTTTTTACTATTCCTGATTTTCTCATACAGTACCACAGCTCTTCGCGCGGAACCCTGTCGTAAGTTTTCTTTAGGTCTGCAAATACATAATGTAGCTCTCTTTGACCTTTCCTGTACTTTTCCATCAACATTCTTAAAGCAAACATGGCCTGGGTGGTTCCCTTTCCTGGCATAAATCCATAATGCTGTTTGTTGATCTCAACATTATCTCTTAGCCTGGCTTCAATAATTTTTTCCCATACTTTCATTGTGTTGCTCATTAGCTTTATTCCTCTGTAGTTTCCATAGCACTGCCCGTCCCCTTTGTTTTTATAGATTGGGATAAGGACACTCCTTCTCCATTCTTCTGGCATCCGTTCACCCACTAATAGTCTGTTGAACAGTCTGGTCAAAAATTTTATCTCCATCTCTCCCATGCACTTCCAAACTTCTACTGGCAACTCATTTGGCCCAACCACTATACCTTTTTTCATCCTTCTCAGTGCATT
Organism: Diplosoma virens; assembly: GCA_963680785.1. Taxonomy (NCBI): domain Eukaryota; kingdom Metazoa; phylum Chordata; class Ascidiacea; order Aplousobranchia; family Didemnidae; genus Diplosoma; species Diplosoma virens. The sequence goes on from OY796893.1 coordinate 18,884,812, forward strand.
TTTCACTTTTTCTCTACTGACGCAATTTACCTCTTTGTTAACCACTTCTGCTTCCTCTGTCCTAGGATCTATGTTATTTTCCTCATTCATCAGTTTCTCAAACTACTCCTTCAATCTTTTTAATACTGTCTCCTAATTTACCATAACATTACCGTTTTCATCCTTTATAACCCTCACGTGCTTTACATCGTTCCCTGCTCTGTCTCTCTGCCTATCCAATCTGTACAACTCCTTTTCACCTTCTTTTGTTTCTAATCTAGCATACAAATTGTTATACGCACGTCCCTTCGCCATCGCAACTTTCTTCTTTGCCTTACTCTTCTTTTCTTTGTATATCTTTTTAGTATTTTCATCTCTTATTTCATACCATGCTTTCTTTGCCTCTTTCTTTTCTTTTATGCTCTCCTGAACTTCGTCATTGCACTAACATGTCTCCCTGTCTCCTTTTCTTTTTTCAAGTGTCACTCCCAGCACAGTTTCAGTTGTTTTTCTTAGCATTTCTGCTGTTTTGTCCCACTCATCAGGTAACCCGTCCTTGCCTCCCAGAGTCTTGGTCACCTCTTGTCTAAACGCTTCTTGACAGCTTGTCTCCTTCAGTTTACACCATCGTATTTTTGGATTTACTTTCTTCTCTTTTTTCTTTTTCGCCATAAGAGCCATTCTGCATACCACTATACGGGCTGCTTTGCGACCCACTCATTCACTATTACCTTACAATCGCACATTTCCTTCAAGTTCCTCCTTCTGCACATCACATAATCTACTTGGTTACTTTTTCCGCCACTTTTATACGTCACCCTGTATTCATCTTTTTTTTGAAATAAGTGTTGACAATTGCCAAATCCATTTTCTTGTCAAAATCCACAATTATTAATCCTTCCTTATTTCTTGTTCCAGCATTGTACCTTCCCATTATTTCCTCATCCCCTATGTTTCCTTCGACCACATGTCTATTAAGATCCGCACCAAGAACTATCCTCTCCTGTTTTGATATACTTTCTATCAACCCATCCAGGTCTTCTCAAAAATCATTTTTCTCCTCCATGCTGTTGTTAACCTATGGAGCATACGCACATACTATATTTTGGATGAACCCTTTTACCTCCAGTTTCATAGCCATTAGTCCGTCTGACACCCTCTTCACCTCCAGGACACTTTCAGCCAGCTCCACCCTCACTACTATCCCTATCCCATTTTTTCTTCCATCAGCTCCGTTGTAAAATAGTTTGCATCCACCTCCAATGTTCCTTGCTTCACTCCCTTTCCACTTTGTTTCCTGTAGACACAATATGTCTACATTTCTTCGTTCCATCATATCTGCCAGCTCTCTTCCCCTTCCAGTCATTGTTCCAATATTTAAGGTACCCACCCTTACGAGTGAGCGTTTCCCTTTCTACACTTTCCGTTGCCTCTTCACTCGCCTTCCGCCTCTCCCTCCTCTTGTTTTTGCTATGTTTTGCAGTAGCATAATTTCCACAGGTGCCCTGCTGTGCAGCACCTGAGGTGGTTGTTGGTAACCCGGGCAGGGACCGATCCAGTATGGATTTATCAAGATAACGCAATTGTATAATTTGTCAAAAATTTTTACGCTGGATGCTCTTCCTGCCGCAACCCTCCCCATTTATCCGGGCTTGAGACAGTCATCAAGAGCACAGGAATGTGCTTCCGATAGCTGGGTTGTTTTATTTAATTTTTGATAAGGAAGTAAAAACCTTTTCAATTACATACAATTGTAATTGCAAACAAAAAAATTGTTTTAGAAAAAGCAGTTTTTGATAAAAAAACTATTATATAAGTAGTATTTTTTTTGAAGCAAAATTACCCAAATAAAGAATTAGAATGAAAAAAAAAGGGTTATCTATTCATAATTCTGATAAATTTTGCTAACATTTAAAGCCAAAAAACTTTTTTACAAACAAATTTTTTCACGTGAAAATGAGGCCTTAAATATTTTATTTGGATGACGCAAATAGCGTCATTCGAACGTCTGTATAAATTTTATGGGTGACGTCATTCGTAATATGCGTCATCAAAATTGGAAAGTGTTAAGCAAAGTTCAGTTTTAAGTAAAGAAGTTGCTTCAAAGAAAACCATTGCCTAAAAGGCATAGTTTTAAAATTGGTTATTTTTTTTGTCCACTTAAACAAGAAAACTAGATGTTAAGTGAAAATTTGCGGTCTACAAAAATTGTATATTTTTTATCTTAATTTTCCGACCATTATTTCGTTTATGTATGCATTCTGCATAGGGTTGTAAATTTGGGACCAGTTTATACAATCCCGGGATCGGGATTTCCCGGTATTTTAGACTTATAATCCCGGGATTATTCGGGATTGAGCAAATAATTAAAAAAAGTAGTATGGAAAGAACAAAAACCTCTTTATTTCTTGTAATATTGACGCTGAAATATAAGAGCATCTAGAGTGGCATCATTCATTTGGCTCCTGATTTTGTTAGCAAAATAGCCAAGGGCAGAAAAGGCCCTTTCGGCCTCAACTGATGTGGGCTTAATAGTTTTAAGAGCAGTAAACAACCTTTCAAGATTTTCAGGCCTTCTTTTGCTTGTCTCGTACAACAACATCTCTTTTTGGACCACATCAGCGCTCAGGTCAGTGTTTTTGGTATCTTCTGTTTCGTCATCTTCTACAAAAGCATGAAACTCCTGAGCTAAAGTCATTGGCTTTTCTTGGTCAACTACTACCATGGCACCATCAACATTAAGGTTTTCAGGGTTGTCTTCATTGCCATCATAATGAAGAAATAGTCTTTGCAAGATTTTGGTGGCTAGAGCAGCAATTTTGAGACGTTTAACTTTGTGTCCAAATTGATCTTGAGGTTGATCAAGATAAGAAGCATTCTTCAAATATTTCAAAAGATGGACAAGTTCAGCATTGCGGCGTTCCTTAATTCGAGCTTCAAATCTGCTCTTCAATTCCTGGCCAATTTTAGTTCCTTGCTCACAAAGCTTTTTCAACGTAAATGCAATTACTTTTTCTGCCAAAAGAATGTCTGCATCCTCACTGGAGAGTGCTTCTACAGCAACCTTGATAGGAGCCAAAGCATCACACAGCTCTTTAATAATCATCATGTCCTCCTCAGTCAATTCAAACTGAATGTCCAGCTGAACTAAAGCCATTTTTATCTCTTTTCTAAGTTCATAAAACCTCTCTAGCATTGATAGCAAACCGTTCCACCTTGTCTTGCAATCCAGCTGTAGCTTCTTTTCTTTGCCTAATGTCTCCAGGATAAATGGCTGAAGAGCATCATCATTTTTCACAGGAGATCTTCGGAATATTTTTACAATTTTTCGAACTTTCTTGACTATGAACTGAATGTCCGGAGACAAAGTCGGAGCTTTGTCAACCTTTTCAGCCTGTTTTTCATCATCTGTTCCTTCCTCCTCAGCACTGGCACTGTCAGAGTCAAGGTCATCACTGAATGCTGCACTTGGTTGTCTTTTGTACAAGACATCACAAATGGCCAAATGGATCGCATGAGCATAGCATATCACATGGAATGGACTTGTTTCTTTTCCAAACTTCACCATCAAACTGGCACCATCAGTGATCATAGCAACAATATCAGTATTCAGGTCAAGGCCAAAGCAATTTAGTCGATCCTCAACCAACCTGATTGCTTTTTTTGTGTCCATGCTGCCATGAATGCGGACCAATCCTAGTGAATGAAACCCTCCTTGAAAATGGCAGTTTATGTTCATATAACGTCGACTCCTTGCAGATGTCGACTCGTCAAACGTGATAGAAAAACGACCATTGTTCAATTTGATTTCATCAAGCTCTTCCTTGACCAACTTCTTGACATTTTCAAAGTTTTTGATCACCAGATTACGAACATGTTGGTGTGATTTGGGCAGGACATAACCATCAGCCTTAAATGCTCGATGCAGTCTTTCACTTCTGGCAATTTGATTGAATGTGAGTCCATCCACGGCAGTTAGCTGGCTCAGTATTTCTTCCAGGCTGGGTTTTTTTGACTTGAAGAATGAATCAATTTTCCTGATTTTGGGTTTTGGCCGATCCTGAATGTCCAGGCAAGACTTCACCTCAATCTTATGCTTTGACTTCAAGTGAATTATAAGTTTCTTTGTGCTGGACCCAGAAGCTTTTAAAATTGTTTGACACAATTTACACTTTGCTTTTTCTGTGCTTTTGCAAAACAAAAAATGCTGCCACACCTCTGACTTTCTTTTAGCACCGACTTCTTCAAAGTTCGACATTGGGATTGTAAAATTGTAAAAATTGCGACAAGATAAGTAATGATTCGTAGCAGTGAAGCGTAGTAAATAAAGTCTGTAAAGTTATTATACAAACTGAACTAAATAAAAAAATAAATAAAAAAAGGAAGTCACGATTTTAGGTTAACTTGAAAGCTAGAGAAAACTTAGGAACAGTTGTAATACACTATTATCAATCTACTGGTCGCTGAATGAAAAAGGCAATAAATTGAATACATTGCAGTACGCTTTTTCCTTAGGTTTCCTATCATAGTTTCCATCCTAATACGTTACACAACACTTTCTACCCATTTGCTTAAATGAATCTTTAGATGTGCTTTCTTAACAAATATGCTACTATTGCTTGTTTTTTCTTTGCGTCTTGTTACTTTATTTATATACCTGAAAGCACATAACTCTTAATTTGCCAGTGACCAACTAAACTACTGTAACTGTAAGTAAGTGTCTATGCTTTCCTATGCTCAATTCCGCAAAGCATTGCGCAAGGGAACACAATTGTTCCAATTTCATTAAAAATGTGGACCACAAACAATGCTGTATGACATCACAATTTATACTGCTAGTTAACTACACAGTACTGACTTCTTTACACTGTGTGCGCTCGTGTCTTACACTCATTCTCTGGGCAGAAGCTGAGCTATCAGTTAGCTGCTATAGAGCACATCATACTGTTTCCATCAGCAACTTTATCGAGTGTAGAAAATAGTAACTTCATTTAGTCTCTGAGACTCTGACTCCACTCATGTAGAGCAGCATGCCAGGAAAAGGGTTTGGCGCCAAGAATATGACTGTAATAATTGCAATGTCGGATATATTACAACTTCAAGATGGTCATCGTATCCAATTTTATAAATTCCGAAAATAAAGAATAGTGCAAATAACAGGTCGTAAATTTACGAAATACAAGTTTGGCGCATCTAGCTAACCCTTGCGGTGCACCATTTGAGAAACGCTGAGCTAGGGTACGCAAAACTTAATTCTGTACTTTAGAATTGTAACATTACATGATGCTCACTTCCGTAGGCTGACATAAAACGGTCAATCAGGGGTATACTAAATTTAATAAGTCCCGGGATTTCTAGACATATAATCCCGGGATTGGGATTGGAAAAAATACCCCAAATCCCGGGAATTCGGGATTTCCCGGGATTACAACCCTAATTCTGCATCTGTGGATAAAGTGCTAATCATAAAAAAAAGTCAAATATTTAGAGTATTTTAAGAAGCTCATGAAAAAAAGTGACGTCCACCTAAGCTAGAATTTTAGATTATCAGTACATATACATTTTGAATTTTTTCTCTTAAAAAAATACCACTAAGAAAAACGACTCAAACCGATGCCGACACCTATATGTCGACTTAAAATAAATGTCCCTCTAATCAACATTTTTGTAGAATAATGTGTCGACCAAAGCCGGATTCCACAAAAAGTCCACGTAATTTTATGTGAATTAAATAAAATTTCTATAAAATCTACGTAAAACACAGCAAACACACCACGTGAATTCCACAAAAAATTCACGTGAAATTTCGTTGCTCTGTTTGTAGGAAAGTAATAATAGAATGTGGAGGAACATGCACGATTGACCGTAGAAATGATTCTTATAGCTTTATGTTCAATATGGTAGAACAATTAAACCAAAATAGTATTGGAAAGCTAAACACAAACTGGGATCTGCCGAAAACTGGTTAAAGCTGAAAGAAGACAGAAAGGACCTTAAAAAAACAAAAACACTTTTATTTTGAATGTGTTTCTTAAGGACTATTTTTAAAAACTTTAATTTACAAATTTTTAGAATATTTTGTCCAAATATTGTTCAACGTTAAAAGAAAAAAAAGTTGCTGTGCGGGGACGTGCGGTCTGGGGAAGCAAGTGAGGCAGTGCTTTATCTGTGGAAATCAAATAAACCAGAAATAGAATATTGAAGCCATAGTCTTTGCAAAATAGATGAACTTGCTATCAGTTGAAAAAAATTAGTAAAAATTATATCGTACTTGTAGTAATTTAATTAGTTTGTTCTTTAACCCTAATTTTTGATGGTTAATTGTTGTATTTTCGGCCATCTAATCATTTCGTCAAGCATTCTTTTTGCAACAAAATCGCTAATACACGCTAGTGAGGCAACTTCAAGATTTGTCTGCCTTCAGATACAAAAGAAAACAAAATGAAACAATATAGCACTTTTTTCTGTTTTTGTTGAAAATATCTGTTGAAATGAGATTTGAGGCATGATGCGATTGCAACGTCATAGAGAAAAAACTTTTTCTTACTCTCGACATTTGCTATTATAGAGAAAACAAGATAAATTTATTGTAATTTATTGTAAGTTATAAATTTATTGTAAGTAATCATAAATTTATTGTAAAAATCATAAATTTATTGTAAGTTTTAGTAGTGAAAGAACATTTAGTACCTAAACTAAAAAATTTTTCAACATGAAGCTTTCAATTTAAACTTGAAATAATAAGTAAAGGAAGACCCATGCCATTTCTAAAATATTTGCATCAGATTTTAGGACAAAAAACTAACTCCCTCTTATCAAAACAATTGGTGTACAAAATAAAAATAGTTATGGGGATGTACTCTAAAAACTGTCTATTTTGCTATTCCTGCCTCTTATTTTCAACAAGTAATAATCTTTGGACTGACGCAGGGTTTGTGACATGAAAAATTTACTAATAGGAAGCGCCTCTGGCGCTTTCCTGTAAGTCAGGAGGATAAATATAGAGATAAAAATAAAAATAATCATGGAGTTTGTCCAGAACAAAAGTTTTACTCCTTCTACTTGACAGCAAGCAAAGCAAGCTCTGCCGTCAAAGAAATAGCGTTCCTCGGGGATCGGCATCGGTTTCTCTTCTTATTATTAATATTTACACGTGTGATATGCCTTCCACAATCTTCCGAAAGCTTGCTTATGCAGCCGATCTAGCATTGTTGCACTCTTTTGGAGACTGAAAGGACTTGGAAGTCAAGACATGACAATAGTTTCTGCGTATCTCCAGATCTGGAAGGTGAAATTTAGTATTTCAAAGACGGTGAGAGCATCGTTTTATTTAAATAACCGAGAGTCCAAACATGAGCTAAGGATTTATAACAGCAATAAACTTTAAGAATTCTGTTCGGTACCGATTTATTTGGGGGCAAAAACAGATTGCTAACTTTCCGCCATTATTTTGTTGCTTTGCTTAAAAAATGCTGTCTTCTCGCGTCACATTGCTGAGGTGGCTTGCGAAGATGAGCTGCTGGGCCAAAACATTGTGAACAGCTGCCCTATCTCTAGCATACTCGACAGCTGAATACTGCGCACCAGTCTGGTGTCACCCAGTGGACAAATTACAGATAGAACATGGAGTACTGTGAGAATACATCCAGGCTCCGTACTTTCATATTCATGACCAGTACCAATCCTGTTGGAATGGCCTTGCTTCGACCAAGATCAATCGCCTGCAGACTAGTATTGGGTTAAGATCAATCACCTGCAGACTAGTATTGGGCGGTTTCATTTTTCCCAGCACAATGGAGTCTCGCTTCTTTACCAGATTGCGAGTACAGTGCCATTGAAAAAACTGCAAACCACGTCTTAACAACGTGCCCATCAGCCTGCATTGGGCATGATATGGAGTAGGTGGTCTGATGGTTCTTGATGACGAAACCCAATGCTGGCTCAACACTGTCGCTGCCAGCATCTGATCCAGGCAGTGCAGCAGCCTGGGGTAGTACAAGGATAATCCTTTGTCCCCAGTGTTTGTGTTTGACCCAGAGTTGATGGCCTTCACTTTAATGAAACAATTTTTATGAACTGTCAAAGTATAACTATAAACCACGTGCCAGTTTATATTGTCAGTTAATAATTCAGAATCAATTTACAGTTTATTCAATTTTTTTCCTGAAAGATTATTTTTTTCTACAGATTACAAATTCCTTCCAAGGCAACCAAGTGACCAAGTTTGAGAAACAATGAGCTAGTTATAGTTGCAATACAGAGGCTTAATAAGGCAGTTAGAGCTGAATATTTCTGAATTCATTCATTCATTCATTCATTCATTCATTTTTTATTCTCGATCATTATTAAACAGTTTAACACAAAAATTATAAATATTAAAAAGATCAAGAAAAGGAAGAAGCAACACAACGTCAATCGAACTATCATGCAATTAAAATATAATTTAATAAAAAACCCGATGGTCTGTTTTACCCAATTGCGATTATCATCTTATTCAAATAGAATTCAATTTGTGGCTATACAAGGTGAGTTATCCACATACTTTTGTAGCAATGCTTTGTGATTGTAGACATTGTTAAAATTGGGTTTAATTTAAGCTAAATTAATTCAATTGAGAGTTAAACTAAGTGAGCTAAACTCGTGAAAAATTTTATTGATATTTAATAATTGTGTTTACGGTTAGGCAAAAAAAAACCACACTTAGTGTATTCCAAGAGAAACTCTACTTGGTACTTATCAATGGCTTATTAATAGGATCTAATTTTTATTTGTTTTTTTTACTTCTCTTTTATTTTTTGGCTTTGATGTAGCGGCTATAGTATAGCAATATCGCAGTTGCTTGTTTTTCTTTATGTATTTGTGACGCAATAGTAACCATGGAAAATTGTTAACCATGAATTCAAAAACAAAATGCACAGCTCAAGTAATTGTTACATCATGTATTTAAAATGGTTTTAGGTACTGAAAATGACGGCAGAGGATAGAGTACAAAGTTGTAAACAGCCCGAATAATTTAGGCCTGAACCCGGCCCGAACTCAAATTTGATTTGAAGTCTAAACAGGCCCGAAAGTTAAGTTTGGTCTGAAAAACTCTTATATGTTAAATTCTTGTTACTTCAAATGAACTTTGAGGCTTGCTTAACCAAATATACCGCGAGGATAAGAGGAACCGGTTTACTTACTTTGCGTTGAAAAAAGGTGGTCGTTTATCTTCAAGTTCCGCACTGGATCCAATCAGGCCAGAAATTTTTTTGAAACTTACGCCCGAACCCGACCCGAAAAGCACGGCCCAAATTATAACTCTGGAAGAATAGTACCACTACTAGTAGTATGCGTACCACAGTTTGAGAACCACTGGAATAACAATCATTCATTAGTTTTGTTGATTTTTATTCAAACTTGACTAGTTTTCGATTTTAAAGCAAAACTAGTTTTAAAAAATATTATTATTGGTTTAAACCAGTGGTTTCCAAACTTTTTATGTTGCGGGCTAATTTTTTTTCTAAATTTTGACAGACGGGCAGGAATGACACAAACAACGCATTTAATTTTAATAAATTCTTTAAATTTCAGTTAAAAACAATGGTATCAAATAAGGTAATAGTTAAGATAAATTGAATAGCGGACAGGATTGATAAATGAAAAAAGCCATAAATGGCCGCGGGTTGCGGTTTGAGAAACCCTGATTCAAATAAATTGCGAAGTTTAGACCACCTGCTGCTCACAAGTACTGTAGTTTATCTTTATTAATCTAAGTCTTAGCTACAAGTTCTTTGCAATGTTTCAATACCTTAGATAAGGCATAAGTTTCGCTTAAAGGCCCGTTTACAGCCGTTTACAGTACTTTTTTCTTTCAGCGCGATCTTGGTTTGTTTTATTGACGCTCAAATCCACTGATGTTTTCGAGAAAAAATGAGTGAATTTGAGCGTCAATAAAACAAACCAAGATCGTGCTGAAAGAAAAAAGTACTGTAAACGGCTGTAGACGAGCCTTAACACAGAACACAAATATGCAAAAAATTATCAATCGTCTCACTATTGCAAAAAAAGTTTTATCATATGTCGAATATGATTGCAAATTTCATTTTAAATATCAAGCCACTGCATAAATATTACTAAAAATAAACTTTAATTTTTATTTTCATTTGTAAAAAATAATACCGTCAATTAATGCATGTTTCTATTCCTTTGACTTGTAAAAGACAAAACTTCAATTAACTTTACAAATCTTTTAAACAGCGCTTCACAACCTTTGTTTCCCGAGCTCTATTCGTGTTGCAAAAGTCTTTTCAGAGAACCGGAAAAATACGTACAATAAAAATTTTTATAATTATATAAAAGATATGGAAAAGAGCTCAAAAAACTGTTGGAAAACCAAAAGAGGTCTTGAACTAAAAAAACTTGAGAAACATTAATTTAGAAATTTTGAAACTACTTATTAACGCTTATTAAGAAACAGATGACATTTGTATTGATATTAATTCTTTTTAATAAATACTTATTACGTCACAGGAAACAATTATTACATTTCAAGACCGTTAACAATATACAACAAAAATTATAGAAAAAATATTCGGATTTTTGAAGGTGAAGTAAGTAAACTAAAACTTTTTCTCTAAAACTTATGTAAATAATGTTAAGTTTTCACTATAAATTTACTAATTTGGTGTAAAAAGATGAAAAGTAATAGTGTATTGTCAATCGAAAAAATACAAATCATTTTTTAAGATGATCGAAATAAGTATCATAATACCTTAACAAACGCAACGAGTTATATAATATCAACTTATCGGAGAATTGGAAAGAAAAGAATGGGAAAGCTGTGTCAACTATTGAAATCAATCGGAAAAGAGCAAAAAGTTATGCTCTAAAGTTGACTTAATTTTTATGAATGGCATAAGCTTTCGTGAGCAACTTCCCACTTCTTCAGGTGCATGGAATTCCATCGCACCTGAAAAAGTGGGCAGTTGCTCACGAAAGCTTGTGCCATTCATAAAAATTAAGTCAACTTTAGAGCATAATTTTTTGTTCTTTTCCGAATATCAACTTAATTATTATCGTCCTTTTAACTTGAACACAAAGACATTGAATTGTTCAACTTGAAGCAAGCGCCAATAAATTACTCCGACTTGCTTTCGGAAATACCGAGATATTGCTGTCCAATTAAAACTTTCTGTTTTCTTTTTAATATTCATAGATTAATATTACACTTATTGATCACGCCCTTCAAAATGCGCCAGTACCATGTACCGAAAAATAAATATGATTAAACTGTAGAAAGCTGAATGAGAATTTTTTGACCAGAGAAAAAAATTTGAATTTTTTATTGATTGAAAATATTTAGATTACAATTCCTTGGGTACAAAATTGAAAATTGCAACCCGAGCCTCGACTGATCCGGTAGGGATTTATCATCGCAACGCATTATAATGTTTCGGCAAAAAAAAAAAGTTTTACGCCGGATGCCCTTCCTGCCGCAACCCTCCCCATTTATCCGGGCTTGGGACCGGCATCAAGAAACACGGGATGTGCCCCTGATGGCTGGCTTTCATACTTTTTTGATATGTATTGATAATAATTCTTATTATTAAATATTTATTACGTCACAGCAAACAATTATTACAATTTAAGACCGTTAATAATATACAATAAAAATTATAGAAAAAACATTTGGATTTTTGAAGCCGAAGTAAGTACAATAAAATTTTTTTCTCTACAACTTATGCAAATACTGTTAAGTTTTTCACTTTAAATTTATTAATTTGTTGTGAAAAGATAAAAACTAACATTGTCAATCGAAACAATACACATATATCTTTATGATAATTAAAATAAGTATCATACTGTCTTACCAAACGCAACGAGTTATATAATATTAATTTAATTATTACCATTCTTTTGACTTGAACACAAAGACATTGAATTGTTCAACTTGAAGCAAGCGCCAATAAATTACTCCGACTTGCTTTCGGAAATACCGAGATATTGCTGTCCAATTAAAACTTTCTGTTTTCTTTTTAATATTTATAGATTAATATTACACTTATTGATCACGCCCTTCAAAATGCGCCTGTACCATCAGCCACACTTTAGATATTCGCAAAAAGTGTAACCAAAGCAGTTGTTTACATGTTGTTCTTAATATTAACCAACAGCAGAGCGGCATTAAATAATTTATGTGGTGGTTGCAATTTTTGTGAACTCTTATGTTTAATCATTTTGATCAATCACAATAAAAAATCGATTTACTGTAATTTCATTGAAAGGTAATTACTTCGTCGGTAATTTTATCATATGTTAATCACATCGCAGTACATTACATCGTCTGTAACTTAATTATTAGGCCTAAACCTAATACTAACTCTGTGTTGAATATTTTTCTTTGTTATCCTACATTTTTATTCAGAAAATAAAAAAAACATGTTAAAAAAACAAACATTTAAAACAAACAAAAATCATTTGCTTATGAAAAATCAACACAAAAAAATTATTGATAATGTGATCATAGGCGTAGCAGCCGAAAAAAATTAGGGAGAGGAATATAGTTTTTCCCAAATTTAGTGACGTTTGTCCGAATCATAATTTTTTAAAAAATTACGGATATGGGAAAAAAATTTGCCCAAAAGAGGAGCCCAAAGCCACCTCCCCTCGGCAGGTACGGCTATGGATGTGATATATTACGATGTAACTACACTGCTGTCAATATGTATTGTGATGCAATTGGACACCTAAACAATCAATTAAATCAATTTCTACTTTTAGCCTCTTCGATAGTCAATACTTGTGCATAGTAGGTGTATACGTTCTATGCGTTCAAAGTATCTTTTTATTGAATATGAACATAAGCGTTTATCAAGGCTTAGATAAGATGTGCGCCAAAATCAATAAACAAAAATATACTAAGTGTACACACAAGGTATACATGTAACTTATTCACTTCCTTTCTCAACTTATTTAGTAAAGCCTGAGTCGCAATGCCTTTGCACATGAGCGCAACTTTTCCTGGTTTCGCATTTGATATCCCAGGAAATAATTCAAACCTCCTAAATTCTTTTCACTCTTTTTTTGCATTGTCTCTATGCACGACCTTCATTTTCGGCGATTTTGGCACTTTATGGCTCTGAGAATCAGTTAGACAAAGAATTGTTTTACTGGCTTTTTTCCTCAAACCTATTTCCACTCAACAATCCTGACCACTCCACTTTACTACATCATTCCACTGAAAATGGCTCCTTTCTCGATATCAATTTTGTCTCTGTTCCCACAGTATCTAAGCGTAAATGGCAGGTTCTCCTAAACCATTAACCTATTTCAATTACGATTCCTAACTTCCCTATGATTAATTTAGTCTCCCGTCCTCCTTTTTTCAACTATAACAAATCTCGCTGATGTGAATATTTTTCTCATATTATCACCCACTGCCTACCTACCTCTAATTTCACTTTTTTCTTTCTATACAAACCATTCACAGCAACACTAACCTCCTCGATGATTCTACCACTTCTACCATCCCTCTGGGGAGTATCATGCCATAGCCTGGTGGTTTTTAGAAGTTGCGGAAGCCCGTGTGAAACAGCGAAAAACTTTTCCATTGACACACTGGTTTGAATAAGACACTTAGAACTATATTATAATTATTTTAAGTTATACTTCCACTGTGATCTCTAAGGCATGTCAAGTTTGTATCTCAAAGTTTTCTTCATACTCATGAGCTACCCAACTTTCCAAATACCAATTCTTTTTTAGATTGTGGGCAGATCTTTTGTTTCACTTCTATATTTAAATACCAAATTTCGACAGAAAAACTGCATGTTTTCATAGAGACGAAAGCAGGTCTCCCCTTTGTAATCTACTCCAACTCAAGTTCTTTTCACCTTCTTCTACACTTGAACTTTTCCAAACTCTTCAACTCAATTTTTTCTGGTCCAGATTCAATCACTTAAATTTTACTAATTTATCTGCTTCAATCAGTCCACGATTTCTTCTCCTTATCTATAATCTTCTATGGTCTACATACACTTTTTCATCAACCTAGAAATAATCCATGGTAATCCCTATTCCAAATCTTGATAAACCATTTGATTCACCTTCCTTCTACGGTCCTATCTTTCTCATATCCTGCACTTCTAAACGCTTTGAAAGAGTAAATCCTTCGACGGTTTACCTTTTTTCTTGAATCTAATTACATACTCAAATCCGTGCAAGCTGGTTTCCGACCTGGTAGATCGATTGAAGACAGTTTATCCTCTTGCATTCAATTAATGACTATTTCCACCAAGCTAAACCTAAATAGAGAAATTGCTTAATTCAGTCTGACGTTTTACTTTTCTTTCTAAACTTTTTTTTATTGGCCTTCTGCTTAGTTTTACCGAATGATACGATCTTATCGTTCAGATCGCCGTTCGAAGGTTTGAATCTGTAATACTTTGACCCGTTCTTCTCGAATTCGTAGAGGTATTATTCCTCAGAGCTCAGTTCTGTTCTTACTTTTTATTAACGAAGTCTTTGCCTCTATCCCTTCATCTGTGGAAATCTTCCTTTATGCAGATAATTTTGCATTTGAGCCTTCCTCTCAAAAGTTGATTGAACAACTGAGGCTGTCTAGTTTGTTCTCAATAAACTGGTGGAGTGATCCTCTAAATGGCGCTTACCTCTTAACCATATAAAATGCGAGTCATATTTCTATAGCCTAGACCCCTATTTATTCCATCTTAAACTGCTTTCTTTTCCCCTCTACTACAGTATCTATATCACTTCCCTTCAGAAAATGCACATATCATCCCGTACAGTAATCACATATTGTCTGTTATCCACTCCAACCGCTCTGTTACACCTAAAAACACTTATCACCGACTCCAATTACCTTTACCGCCAATTACTTTTTGTACTTTAAGCGGGCTCTAAGGCCTTTTTCCATTTTTCCTTTTAGTGTCTCTATAAATCTCGTACCCGTCTCAGTGCTAAGAACTATCCATTCCTCATTCACTAGAATACTTCATTCAGTGAACTTATCCATTCTTCATTCACTAGAATAGAATATTTATTCTTCATTTACTAGAATAATATGACTTTCATTTCCTGTCCTGTGGCTATAAAACTGTTACCTTGTTTTTTAATTAGTAAACCCTTCTATCAAATTTTTTTGTTCCTTTCCATACCTATTGTTGAAATCCCTGACTGACACCCATACTTTCTTTTACTTTCTAATCAAAATCAAAGGAAGTTCATTTTCAACGCATACTTGGCAATGACTTAGCAAATGTTCTTGCCAAATTGTGTGCCGTACCACTCTCCTTCTCAGCTTTTTTTTCATCTCTCTACCCCAAGGTTATCCCTTTGCAACAGTAGAAGACGCGGTATTTAATCTAGTTTTACAACATCAAAGCCTACTGGATCTTGGAACTTATTCTTCCTCGCTCTGATCGATGTGCTATTTTATCAAGTTCAAAAATGGGCATGGCACCCTTCTCGTTCTCTACCTTGACAAATTGGTTAAAGCGAGACTTTTTCGTCAAGCAACTGTTGTTCAGAACAGGGTTGCGAAGTCGGAGAAATTTTTCCGAATCCAACTCCGATTGCACCTATTTAAATTTTTCGACTCCTACTCCGACTCCAGAGCATGTTAAAATGCGACTCTGATTTCACCATAAATGTGCGACCCCGGCAACTCCGAAACCATGGAGGCCTAATTTAGCGTAAAACGTAACCTTCAGAAAGAAAAAAATCCGACTCCGATTTCGACTCCAGGACACCTGAAAAAACGACTCCGACTCCAGCACACCGAAAAAACGACTCAGACTCCGCTTAATTGAAAAAAACAACTTCGACTGCTCTCTAAAACATACGAGTCTGGCGACTCGATTCCACAACCCTGATTCTGAATCACAGGAGATTTTCAAACTCGTGCTAGACTTCCCTGCTTTTAACTATCTACGCCTGGCCATATTTGGTCACTCCATCTCAATTATGGACCTTGGCCCTGTCATTGGTAGGGTTTTCACTAGGACTCAACGTATTTAATATGTAGCCCCTTCTTAGGAATAGGTTGGAAACTCGCTAGCATCATCAGGTATACAAGTCAAGTGTACATGCTAAGTATAGGCTTACCGGTATTTAAAACATAAATAAAATAAAATTTTTCATAGTCGGTCATTCAGATCTAGCAATCAGGGCCGGCCTTAGGCCGATTTGACCGATTGCTCCAAATCGGGCCCCGCGCTGAGAGGGGCCCCGCATTTTTTTTTCAAAAGGCGACAATCTCGGTCATCTCGATCCTCTGGCGGTATTGCTGATGCAATCACATGTGTGCACTCAGCCAGTTAGCGCCCAGCAGTCAAACCAGTAGTAACCAGATTAATTAATGACGTATCTTTCCCGCCAAACATCAAAGCAAAACGTGGTACGTCCTCGCCAGCAACGTATTTATTACATCGTATATACACCGTGCTTTTGGGTGCCAGTGAGTGTCATACATTTAAGTATTCTGTCTATGGTATTGGTACGAACGATGTAGTCACATATTTTTCTCTTAACTTTCCAACGTGAAGTAGAGGTTACTTTAGGTCACTTTTGCGCATTTTGCCTTATCACGCTAGATTCGAAAGCATTTTTTTTTTCAAATACTTGCTCGTAGAATCAACACGTGTTTTTCGCTTGGAACAGTCTCAATTGTATTTTGAATTAGTCAGTCAAATTTCAACTGGTTTTATTCGTGATATTGTTAACTGTAAATTTTTGATTAAAATGAAGATAGAATCTAAAAAGGAGTGACTGACTGATGGGCTGTTTGTCTTATATAAAACAGTCAAAAGAATATCCATAGTTAGGTATCTGGCGCCGCTTAGTAAGCGTTAGGACCAGGTATCAGTTTACGTGTATGTTTTGCACTGCTAGTTTTCTTAGTACAAAAGTTTAAAAGAAAACTCTCTTAAATATGAGCAAAAGACCGAGAGATATCGGCAGGAAATATCTTAGTGGCAGCAAGAAACGAGCCATAGCCAAGGCGAAGAAAGCTAAGGAAGAAAAGGAGAAAGGTGCGATGGACAAATTTATTAGATCTGTAAACGTAGAGTCAGACAACAATGAAGGAAATGGCTCTCAGGAAATGACATGTAGAGAAGCCAGTGGTAAACCTAATCTTTCTTCATAAGCAGTAACGATCAACAAATTACAACATTATGTCAAAATTCGCCGGTTGAGACAAACATGGGTGACAATGATACTTTAGAGTCAAGCGAAGAGGACTCTAACCCAGCATTACAAAATAGTTTTGCGATAAAAGATGATCCTGCTACATGGCCAGATAGGATAAATCAAAATGTCAGAGATTATTTAGTGAATAAAGGACCACCTAAAATTATTGTTGATAATTTTCCTCAAAATGAAAAAGGGTTACATTTTTCGAAATTCCATTGTAAAAGAAAGCTGAAAAATGGAGAAGTTATAGAACGGCCATGGCTGATATACTCTGAATCAAGTGACAAAGTTTACTGTTACTACTGCAAACTTTTTGACAATTCTGATACTGCCCTTGCTACTTCTGGATTTAACAACTGGTCAAATATTCATACAAGATTAGAGGAACATGAAAAGTCTAAGAAACATTTGCACAGCACACTCAATTGCTATGAATTGCACCAAAGATTATCTACTGGATTAACTGTTGATAAAGAAAATGAAAAATTAATAAGACAAGAAACAAAACGCTGGAATCAAGTTTTTGAGCGACTTGTTGCCTCCGTACAGTTTTTGGCAGAAAGGAACTTGGCTTTCCGCGGTTCTGAGGAGCAAATTGGAAATTCACACAATGGCAATTTTCTTGGTGTTATCGAATTATTGGGAAAATTTGATCCAGTTATGCAAGATCATATACAGAAAGTTATTAACAAAGACATTCACAACCATTATTTAGGCAAGAACATTCAAAATGAAATTATTGAAACCATGGGTCAAGCTGTTCTACAGGAAATTGTTGCTAGAATCAAGTCAGCAAAGTATTTTGCAGTTATTCTTGACTGCACTCCTGATATCAGCCATCAAGAGCAGATGTCAATGGTGCTAAGATATGTTGCTGATGGCTCACACTCGGATGTACCAGCAGGAGTATATGAACATTTCATAAAGTTTATCGTTGTTGAAAGCAGCACAGGTGAGCATTTATTCAACACTCTGATACAAGAACTGGAAATGTTGGGACTGGACGTTGAAAATATTAGAGGACAAAGGTATGACAATGGAGCAAATATGAAAGGGCACAAATCTGGCGTACAGGCACGACTCTTGGAAAGAAATTCACGAGCTTTTTTTACTCCATGTGTGTGCCACAACTTTAATCTTGTTCTTGGAGATACGGCTAAAACATGCCCTGATGCTATGACATTTTTTGGAACACTGCAGCGTATATACACTATCTTTGCTTCATCGACGAAAAGATGGACTGTTTTTAAAAAGCATGTGAAAGGTCTGTCTGTAAAACCATTATCAGAAACACGATGGGAATGTAGAATGGATAGTGTCAAAGCTGTAAGATATCAAGCTACAGGAGTGTGTGATGCTTTAGAAGAACTAGCAGAATGCACCGATGATGCTCAAGGAAAAAGTGAGGCTGAATCCTTAGTAAGCCAAATGAGGAGCTATAAATTTTTGGTTGCACTGGTTTTCTGGCACTCTTTACTGTTTCAAGTAAATTTTGTCAGCAAGGAACTTCAAAGTGACACTATGGATATTGTCACAGGGCTGACATCATGTGAAAGATTGTGTGATTGGTTGAAAACATACCGAGAGACAGGTTTTGAGGATGCTTTGATTAATGCTAATGAACTAGCAACTGAGTTAGAAGTTGAACCTGTTTTTCCACATAAGCACTCACGCACAAAAAAGAGAATGTTTACATATGAATCGTTTCATGAACCCATTTCAGACCCAAAAACAGAATTTAGAGTGAACTTCTTCAACGAAGTTGTTGACAAGGCATTGCAATCTCTTCAACCACGGTTTATGCAGCTGAAGGAACATCACAATCTCTTTGGATTTCTGTACACTTTTCTAAATATGACAAAAGATGATATCAGAAAATGTTCAGCCGATCTGGAAATTGCTCTAACAGATATCTCAAAACAGTCAAAAGACATTGATGGTTACATGCTTTCTGAAGAAATGGAGATAATAAAGTCAGTACTCCCTACCCAACAGCAAAAGCCCAGAGAACTGTTACAGTATCTTGCTTGTAACGAGAGGTCTACTGCATTTCCCAATTTGTTCACTGCCCTCAGAATATTGCTGACAATTCCAGTGACTGTTGCTTCCGGGGAAAGAAGCTTTTCTAAGCTCAAGTTAATTAAAACGTACCTTAGGTCAGTAATCCACCAAGAACGTTTGAACAATTTGGCACGTCTGTCTATAGAATCTCCGGTCAGTAGAGACATCAACTTTGACAAAATTCTTAAAAACTTTGCTGAGAAGAAAGCAAGAAAAGTCTGCTTCTAAATGTCTTTGTGTAGCTCTGCCACTATGAGTTGGTGGTAAGTGATTATAAAATAATTCATTTCGATACCATTTAGTTTTTCTATTGTTGCACAGGGATAAACATACCACGTGTAAAGTTATGTTTTGAGCTATCTTTCATTCATGCTGTAGCATAAATTTTGACTTAATGATTTCATTAATAGTTACCATCTAATTTTTCGCCCTGAGAAATTTTTAGGATATAGAAAATTTCTGAAGAATATATAAAAAAATATTAGAAAGGTTGAGAATAGCCACTTTGCACTTGCAATTCTTTTCTTCTTTATGCACAATAATAAATAGTATAGAGGGGCCCCGCAAGCATCCAACTAATTGGGCCCCGCAACTTCTAAGGCCGGCCCTGCTAGCAATATAATGTTTTTTCTTACAATCAGTCGAGTTTATAAGTTTAAATCATTTAAAATGAACAAGTTATAGCCTAATTTGAATTAAAAATATTTATTTCAAGATACTTTGAGAGAAATTATTCTTTTTCGAATTCTGAGTTTGTTGGAAAAGACTTTGTCATTCTGAAACAATCCAACTTTTTGCTGATAATTTTTCAGGTAAGAAACGAAAACAAGTTCGAGTTAACTTGATAGATTTTCGTAGACTAGTTAAATACAGTATTTTAATGCTTTCTACAAAAACTCAAGTTCTGCATTAAAGAAAACAAAATAGGAGTTTCTAATTGTGGTCAATAGTAAAATAAAAAATAAAAAGATGCAGCGCAAATGCTTGCTTATAATTAAACACTGATATACCCACCTTGTATCACTTAATCTTTTTCTAGGTTTTTACAGTAATAGCGCTTGACCTTTTTGTGGTTGATATTAAAAACTAAATTTTTTAATGATACGTTGTAAACCTGGGCTACAATTACTTTTAAAAAGCGATAACTTCTTCGCAAATTTCAAATAAACTCATTTGATTAGAACTTAGTAAACTGTAATAATCTGTACTAGAAACATTTAATCTGATTCGGCTTACTAACAATAGCTTAACGAACAGCTGAGAAAGAATCATTAGTTACCAAACAACTAGCAATAAGCATTAACCATTAACGATTTCAATAACTATTATGACGTCATAGTGAATCTTGGCATCAACTACAACTTGATAAAAAGTAGGTTACCTTAATAATTGTCTTTTAGGAGATTCCAAAAAACTTTTATCAAACTTGATTTGACTTTTATTTGGCTACAACTAGTGTTTCCGATTTACCGGTTTCGATAAAAAAACCGGAAAAACGGTAAAAATCTAAACTGATTCCAGGATCCCAGAAAGACACAAGAAATTTTAAACAAAACACAACGAGCAAAAGATGTAAAATCGGCAAGGTAAAAAAGCTTATAAGCTTCAGTTACTAATTTTAACCAGTATTCAAACGTAAACAAGTTGAAAATAATAGTTATTACGTTGTCACAGTGCTTAACATAACTAGAACAATCTTTTTTTTATTTTCATATACAAACTCGAATTCGCGAGAAAGACTAAAGCAACAATACTGTATAATCACAGTGATTTAAAATTTAGCCAAATAAAATTGAAATTTATGAATAATATCGGTATCAGCGTTTTGCTCTATTAAAAATTTAGTGAAACCTAGAATAAAAAATCAAAAAAGTATACTTAGTTTTCTAATGTTAAGCATCAGAAAAAAAAACAATGTTTTTGACAAAACCGGGAAAAAGGAAATAGAAAAAGGCACTTAATCCCAGAACTGGAATCGGATTCGAAAAACCAAGTGAAGACCAAAAAAGGTCTGCACTTGTATGAAAATTTCTTTTAATCATCTTTTGTAATAAGAGAAGGAATTTTTTGTGTCCTTGCCTGACCCTCCATTCAGGGACGCAGGAGTTGCTTTTTGCTGGGGAGCGGGGCAAATCAAAAAAAGGCATCTGTATTTTCAAAAAAAAGATTTAACAAAATTGCTACTTCAAACTGCGATTGTTTTCAGCACAAAAATCTAGTGACGAATAATAAAGAAAAGGGACATCACCTTCATTCAGTCTCCAAATTTTCTAATTTGGTCCCAAAAATGTAGTGATGTCTAAAAAAAAGGTCATCGTTTTCCATCGAGTCGATAATTATTACTCTTGTTCTAAAGTTAAAGCGCAGAAAAAAAGCAAAATGAAGTCCATGGTTCCTACTTTCGTGCTGAATTTAAGGCGCAAACAAAAAAGGGGGCAATTTGAAGGGGTCAAAAAGACAGAATAGGCAATGGCCCTTGCCTTTCCTTTCCACTTTCGGCGTCCCTGCTCCGATTTTATTTCTATCAGGAACTTTTCCGTTATGTTTACTCAGGCTCAGTCAAGTAGTAAAAGTTTTGAAAATTTGCTTATTTGCAAAAAAAAATTAAAAATTAGGAGGCATGGCCGTGTCCGTGGACGCGGGTTTGTGCTACAACATTTCAACATTCTTTTTATTGTATATGAAGTATTATTAAGTCGAATCAGATATTCAGAAGTCACTGCTACATAGTATTAATTGGATAGTATTTTGCTCATTTGTTGCTTTATGTTGTTTATAGAGATCTCCGTATTGACTTTCCCAATTGCATTCTTATCTAAAAAAAGGAACAGTAACGTGACCAACAACAACAATAGTAAGATCAGCAATTATAGTTTAATAAACAGTATTTTGAACAAAAAAAAGATCAAATCAAAAGTAATGTGAAATAATTTTCTATGATATAAATGATTGCAATAATGTCTTAATAAAAGCTTTACGACCTTTAGGCCTATTGGTCTTTTTAAAAAAAGTTAAAACGTTTTCCTTTTATTAATAGAATGTGTTTAAACCAAAACACAACTATGTGTAAAAAACCGACCATTAGTCTACAACTTTACATCAATGCTACTTTTAGTGGTTACTTCAAAATTTATAGATGTATAAATATGAATGTTGATATAAATAGTTTAAAGCAAAATAAATAACGTATCTGCTGATTATATAAGTTGCAATGATACTTTTACTTAAAACTTGGGAATTCCGGAAAACATGAGCTATTATTGATGATCAATAGCTGAACATACGATTGATGAGAAAAATAACCCATAAAGTTGCCCTTAAAGCTGTCGTTATCTTGCAAACTGGTCTTCAACAAAAAAAGTTGTTTATTAGTGCAGATTTCTTTTAATTTCTTCAAACTGCACTTTTTGTTAATAAAACTATTTTCAAAGAAAACAATGTTCCACCAGCGCAACTGC
This sequence comes from Diplosoma virens, assembly GCA_963680785.1. Taxonomy (NCBI): domain Eukaryota; kingdom Metazoa; phylum Chordata; class Ascidiacea; order Aplousobranchia; family Didemnidae; genus Diplosoma; species Diplosoma virens. The sequence continues at coordinate 18,907,506 of OY796893.1, forward strand.
AAAAGACACCGCTAAGCCGCAAGGGCATACTGGCGGCGGTTCCGATATGCTAACCACATCGAGTTAGCTAACACGGATACGGGTTAAGACAAGCAAAACCCTGCAGTTCCCATTACAAACATATAGTAAGAATGGTCAAGTCAATCAACAAGCAAGTGTCGACAGACCTGTTTCGTCCTTATTAGGACTCGTCAGGACACTACAGCTTGTTGTTGACCCCAGCTGAAAAAGTCGAAAACTTAAACAGCTGGCACAACTTTCTGTTTGTGGTTTTTACACCTCAAACATCCAGTTGTGGTCCACAACTGGATGTATTGTATCCGTGTTAGCTAACTCGATGTGGTTAGCATATCGGAACCGCCGCCAGTATGCCCTTGCGGCTTAGCGGTGTCTTTTGCAGTTGCGCTGGTGGAACATTGTTTTCTTTGTACTACCTACCCAGCGTTCAGGTCCACAACTGGATGTTTGAGGTGTAAAAACCACAAACAGAAAGTTGTGCCAGCTGTTTAAGTTTTCGACTTTTTCAGCTGGGGTCAACAACAAGCTGTAGTGTCCTGACGAGTCCTAATAAGGACGAAACAGGTCTGTCGACACTTGCTTGTTGATTGACTTGACCAGTGTTTTTTTTAAGGTTTGGCTTGAGGAACCTCTAAGCAATTTTGAAAGACCGAAAGAGTGTTCCTGAACGTACTTAGCTTTGTTTACACTATTGTAGAAGCAGATTTTGAGAGACCGCTAGACAGTTTTGAGAGACCGTTTCGGTTCCTCAAAACGCCTTAAAAAAAACACTGGACTTGACCATTCTTACTATATGTTTGTAATGAAAACTATTTTCATTAGTGAAAGTGTAACTTGAGAGGATGAAAATTTATTTGCAGCTCTCGTGCAAGTTGTGCACAAAGTTGATAAAACAACTTGTAAGAAATCGATAACATTAGGCCTACTACCAAATTACTACATAATTTGAATTGTTTTACATCATTGATTAAACTGTACATTATAGTAATCGTAATTGATTGATGGGCTTTGTTTTTAGATGAAAACAACGGAAACAGCAGAAGTCTTAAAATTGCGACTTGAACATGTAACTGAACAATTGGAACTGGTGACTGCTGAAAACGAACATTTAAAAAACGAACTCATTTTTAAAGAAAACATATTAAGCAATGCACAATTAACGATCAATCATTGGAAAAAATATTCAGCTTATTTAGAAAAGGATTTACAGGACATCAAGTTTACTTTTCAATATCTTCATCAACAAAACAACACCAAAAAAGATCAATTTGATTATCGTTTTTTAAAATCAAAACCAACAAACTATTCCTGGCACAACAACAATTTAAATTTTCACGACGAAATTGAAGGAAATTATCAACAGCAAAACCAACATTCCTATTACTACAATTACCCAAAATATCACCAACCAAACTTTTACGATGTCGGCGACAACAGAAAAATTAATCCGGCAAAAGTATGTAAAATGTATATTTATCGGCAGCATGAACAAGTGGTTAAAAGTCCAGTGATTGTGATCGACATGATCTCGGTTCAAAACCTACTTGCGCCATTCTTTTGTGTTTGTGGGAGAGAGACTTTCTAAATTCTAAAAAGTATAAACCACAATTAAAATTTCCACCAGACAGCAATATTTGGCATCTTCGAAAGCAAATCGGGATAATTGCTTAATCAATGTTTTCTGTATAGTGCCTGCGACGCTTTCCTGCAAATCAAGAAGATAAATATAATATATGATACAAATAATGTAAACAGATGTCCCGATGAAAATAATCAATTATTTTTACAGGGTACTCAACAAACACAAAACCAGCAACCCAAGAAACAACAGCAACAACAACAGCAGCAGCAAAAGCAACAGCAACAACAACAGCCAAAGCTACAGCAAAATCAACAACAACAACAGCAATACCAACTACAGCTAAAGCAACAACAAGATCAAGAAAGATTAAAAATCAAAACCAGTTCAAGTGATGTAGTTTATGAAAATGACCTGGAAAGTTTAGTGTTTGATGATTCCGGAGAAGATTGTTTGATAAATGAGAGGGTTCGAAAACGAAAGCTTGATAAAACCCACTATGTGGTCACGTATGAAGGCATTGAGTTCGATTTGATTGACTTTTCATTAAGTAGAATGCGTGAAGTGATGATGGAATGTGGAGCGGCATGTACGATTGAAAGAAGGAATGATTTTTATAATTTTATGGCAAGCATGGTGGAACAGTTAAATAAAGATGAGTATTGGAAAAACAAGCACAAGCTGGGGACTTCCGAAAGTTGGTTAGAGCTTAAAGAAGACATTTGATAAAACTCGTAACAAACAACACCAAACAACACATACTTTTTACTTTGAATATGTTCCTTTACAATCTTAATTGACAATTTTTTTACATTTTTGAACTTAACTTTTTACTGTATTTTGAAATATTTTATCTAAGTAATCTATTTGTTCAGCCTATGGGAAAAAACGCATGAGGGTTGGTGTCAAAATATCAACTACAAAATATTAACGCTACCAAAATATTAACTTTTAATTTTATGCAGAAAATATCAAATGAGTTAAAACTTGAGGATTGAAGAAAAAGTCGTAATCTTTCACTTCTCACGCTATGCTCTAAAATGCTAAAAATTTACAATGGACCTATGAAGAGTCGAATAGTAATGAATGCATGAATATAGTAAAAAAAAGCACTTGAATGAACCCAACTGTACAAAAAAAAAAAAAAAATCGAAATTGCAATGAGAGCATGTGAGTAAACATTGCATTTTTTTGATGCCCAATAAAAATAATTTTAAACGTTGCATTTTTTTCCTACCTAATGAAAATACTTTTATAACATTTTTAATAATGATGACAAATGAATCAATCATTATGATAGAAATTATTGGAAAGTACATTTGACTGTTAAAATTATAGATAGGGGTAAAAAATTAAGTTTCACAGGCACTATCAACAATGATTTTATTGATTGACTAAGACTTCTCCTCAAGGAGGAGTAGGCGTATTCATTGACGTCTCTTCATTGGCGCACGCAATGTGTATGACCACATGCGTCACATAAGGTTGAATATCCGATTGGTCCATATTCTACTCCAACTTGATGAGCTGAATAAATAACTTTTACTCTGTGAGAATTACCAGAGCGATCAACTCCATTATGCAAGCCAGTTTTAAAAAACCAAAAAGAGACAACCCAAGCTGCTCTTGGAGGGATATTTGTTTTTGAAGGTGAGAAAAAACAGTGGTACAACCTACTAGAGTTGTGCCATCTATTTTTAAATAAAGTGTTGTGCTACTGCAACAACAAGAATGACTGAAGTGATAAAAGAGTGTGTGATATCCATAGGCGTACGCAAGAGGGGGGTTTCAGGGGTCAAAACCCCCCTTGAAGAATGGTGTTTAGTCATATATACAGTACATTGTAATAAATAGACTTTAATAATAGGATTTTGGTTTCTATTGTTTACCGCACTTTTTAAACTTAATTACTGCTTGCGCATCAATTTTTGCTATCGTTTAAATTGCTTCAAAGTTAGCTAATATACTGTACATTGCCACTGTGAAGAAGACTTTCAAACTTGTAAAATATTGAAAGTTAAGCATGGGAATGGAAATAAACTGCATGGGAACAATAGCTTCAGTTCACAATTTTTTAATGCTCCAAAACTTCAAAACATTTTGCGTAAGTCCATCAACACGATTTCGTCAACAACAAAAGCTTAAAAACTTGTTCAAATTTGTGCTATCAGATGGGTCGATCGACACGAGAGTGTTACTACTTTTTCAAATTTACAATTTACCGTTGTAGAAGCTTTGGCAGAAATTTCAGCATGGCCAGACAGAGAAGCCTCATCACGAGCTCTGCAGTTGCTATCGACAATTACGCAAAGTGAATTTTGCATTGCTCTATGAGTTTTAAAATACGTTTTTGGATACAGTGTTGTTTTGTGTAAAGTTAAGCAAAAAAAGTCGATAAATCTTTTTGAGGCCGCCAACATTGCACAGGATATTGCAAATGAATTGAAGTGTCTTAGAGAAAAAACTGAATATGAATTACACCAGCTCTATATTTTTGCGCAAGAAACGGCCAAAGCCGAAGATTTTATTTTGAAAATACCATGCCCTCTTGAAGACAGACCAATCGATGCAATATTGCTGCTGTAAAAGATGAAGAACATTTTAGACTAGGGATTTTTATTCTATTTCTTGATAACTTTATTGTCACTCTCAAAGCAAGATTTACAGCCCACAAATCGATTATTGGTGAATTTCAGTGTTTAATTTCTGCTGATCAAACTAGTGCACCAACTCCTCAACAAATTAAAAGTATTCAAGTTTTGGGAAAATTTTACGAAAATGATTTAACGAAATCCTGGGGAGAATTAGTGCCTGAACTGATATTATGTTACAGGAAACTTTTTTGGTTGAACGCAGCAGAAAGACCAACTGATGCGTTGAGCAGCATCAAGGAATGCACTTCCGATGCTGTTCCGAACATATTTACATTGATGACCATTTTGTTAACTCTTCCAGTGACAACATGCACTAGTAAACAATTGTAAAGCTTTCCACATTACGCAGACTAAAAACGTGCTTACGAAACACAAGTGGTACCACTCGAATGAATGGACCTGCATTACTAAGCATTTATAGGAGCCACACGCGTGCCTTGCCCTGATGATGTAATTAACAGATTAAGTGAAAAAAACAGGCGTTTGAATATAAGCCTTTAAAAAAATTTTAAATATTTGTTAAGTAAGGTTATTTTTTTGTTCGTTTGATTTTCCACCTATTGTTTTCATCATTTACACGAGTTGCTTTTAATTTGGAAAGTTTCTTGTCATGATTGAATTACTCGCACATACCTTTTCAATAGTTAGTTTTACGGTTTGGTAAAAAGAAATTCATGCTATTGCAAGATGTTCTTAAAACCAAAACACTTTATTTTTGAATGTAGGCCTAATTTTCGAAGTTTTTGCCCATTACCAGGACTACTGAGAGCAATCACATTTTTGGTTCCAAACCCCCCCCCTTTACAAATTTCTGCGTACGCCACTGGTGATATCTATTGTTATTATCACTTTTGTGTGCGGTTGCAAATTGTATTTTATATGTTATCATCAGTATCATATAAATGCTTAAGCAGATGAATAGCTATTTTACTTTTTTACAAACTGTTAAGATTCTAATCGAGGAGCACAACCACGCAGTTAATGCAGCTGGAGTGGCGGCAGAGAAGACACATAAGCAGGGTTGCCAACTCAAGCTTATTACAGTCCACCAAAACTCTGAGGAAGATAAAATAAATTCCGCTAGATTTTAGTTCATTTCCGCCAAATTTTAAGCTAAAAACTTAAAGTGAAGTTGAATTAAAAATATACTCTCTTGTACATAAATTAAATTACACAAACAATTAAAAAGCACTTTTACCTTTATTTTAAAAAGAAAAAGTTGATGTAGAATGCTGATTGTCTTTACCACAGCCACTTTTAGCATCATCAAGGTTTTCTTTTGAATAAACAGCAAGCGTTCCAATTTTTTTTTGAGAACATCATTTGGAAGTTCATAGGTACTACAACACTTATTGTGTCTAATCAAGACAAACTTTATGGCCAAAATTGAAAAACACATTTTATTTTCCATTCTGTTTCTGAATTTTTTTAAAAAATTATTCTTAAAACTAAAAACTAAAAAGTAAATATTCTTCCACTTCTGCATTTGAATGAGGAAGTACCAATGTAAAGATAGCAAATTATGAAAGTTCCTGAAATGGATTTTCACCAGATGCATTTTTATGTTGAAAAACCTCTGCCCAAAACTGCTCAGTAACTGTAGTATTTTTCCAACTGGTTAAATGAATTGTTCTGTACTGATTTTCAAAAGCTAAAATTGTTTCTTCTGGAATCCTCAAAAACTCCATTAGACTGGCAATTGGCTCCTTATTGGGATGAAGAACCTTATCAACAGATGACACAGATATTTTTTGAAGAATTTTTATATTATCTTGCAGTCTTTTCTTTGACTGCTTATACAATGATAAGAGAAACTTCTGACACTTATCTCTTATTACTTTTTTTTCTTGTTTAGAAAGTTTGTTGTCTTCTGGCAAGTCTCTGATCTTTTTCTCATATCTATATCTCAAGTATGGTGGTGGATATAGAAATTCTTCTATATTAGAATTACGGTAATCAAATTTTGATGATGGATTTATTAATTTATTGGCAATGGATTTCCGTAAATGAGTCAGGTCGTCAAGTAGCTTCATTTTGTCTACTACTTTTATTTCAAAGAGCTTATTAACTCGTTGCACTTCAAACAAAAAAGGATGGAGGAATAACAAAACAGCTAGGTTCTTCTCATCTTTAAACATTTCAGTCAAGATTTCTGCTGTGTAACATCTTTCACACATTCTTGTCACATCAAAATGTGTCTTCAGCTCAAGCCATTGAGAGATAACCGCAGGCAACTGCAAGTCCAACTGCAGGCTCAATTGACAGCCATCTTGTTTTACAATTTGCAAGTATTTTTAACGGAGATTTACCATCATTTATAGCCTCATAAAGATTTTTGTAGGATAACTGTCTCATGCTGGACATAAAAAACAATTTATATGTTTCTGATATGAGAAATTCTAAGTTTTTAGACAGACTTTTTGAGGATGCGTGGGAGACTGCTAATTGCAAGGAATGACATAGACGTAAAATAATAGCAAGTAAGGAATTTCTTTCTTTAACTTCAAAAATACTCCACTATTTACTCCTACCATATCACTGGCATTGTCTCTGTCAATTGCTACAAGCTTTGCAAGATAAAGCTTTCTGTTTAATAATTCTTGTTTTAATGCATTAACAATTGTATCAGCAGTGCATGCTTCTAACTCAATGAGATTAAGAAATTTTGAAATGACCTTTTTGCTACTTTTACTAAAATATATTACAGCAATTTTAAGTATTTTGTTCACAGTAATGTCATTACACTCATCAAGAAGTAAGCTGTAGTTTCCATCAGCAATGTCTTCTATAAGGTTGTTGTGAAAATAAGGGCCAAGAACATTTTTTATTATTTCAGAGCACTTATTAAGTGTGTTTTAACTTTCGGCATGATTAGGGTTAAGAATGTCCATAAACTGAAGCAACTTCGATAACTTTACAAAAAAAAAGGCATTGGGATTTGGGAATTGTTCAAATAGCTTCAACATCGTGATGCACTAAAATTTAAAAAAAAGCTAAAAATCCGCTGAAGTTAAAAAAATAAGTTGAATTTTTCGCTATCCGGTAAATGTCATATTTTTCCCGCCACATGCGGTAAAAATAAGTGAAATCTAGCGGAAAATAAGCTAAATTGGCAATCCTGCGCGTAAGGGTCTACGAGATTTGGCGCGATTAATTAACGATGCGCCAAAAATTATCATCGCTACTGCCACTGCTAATCTTAGGAGGCAGTCATCCTCAGCTGCCCTCCATACCGGCGATGAAACGTTCAATGCGTCGAGTTAGATCGCAATGGTCCAGCTCCTTCCATTCGGCTAGAAGACATTGCGTTCTTTCCCATTCGATTATTCTACCACACGGATAGGAGTTCCATCGTCATGACTACAAAGGCAACAAAGATCGGATGATTGTTTAAGGAACTCTATCAAACATCAACCTCCTGATGCAGATTCGGCATTGGTACGCCGATAGAACATTCAAGAGCTGTCCACCAATCTTCAGTCAGCTGTATACCATTTACGAGATAGACAGTGCAGATCCCACTGGTGTATGCTTTTCTGCCGAACAAGCCGAAGGAAACATATATCCGGCTGATAATTTTTGACTACTGTATAGCCCCTGTAGTATCACTACTGATTTTGAAATAGCTACAATGGGTGCAAATAGAACAGTCTATTTTAACATCTGAAACAGAGGTTATATTTCTTACTTTTGCTAATGCATATTTCTGGAACCTCAGCAACAGGGTTTGCAACCTCAACATTCGAAGATAAACTGATTACTCTCCATGTGCTCGTGATAAGCTTTTTGGCATACGTTCGGGTCAACAGAGTTGTGGAAATCTTTGAGGAGCTGGTTGATTGCCAACTGGTTCCATCGGTAAATAAAACCCTGTAGGCACATCATTCATATGTTCACATGATGTAAAAAGCTTATGATGTCGTTATCCATCTGTTTCTCATCGAAAAGCCCAGAGCTTGATCAATTATGTAAAAAATACCTGGATCGGACGTCTTCAGCAACGTCAAGGCCGTCGGGCCCCCAATACTTTCTCTTCCCATGTGGAACGTTTACGATTCAGTCATTGTTGGCCTCCCTATAAGGCAAACAACTTTGTTAAAGGGTAGCACAGAAGCTTCGAGTCCCAACTAACCTCACACCATCCCACCACATGAGAGTCCTGGATTTTGTCAAACAGGATCAAGGCCCATCCAACAGATGCTGGCTCGCCGCACACCGCCGGCAAAGAAAAAACATATGTGAAATTAAGCAACCGTATAAAGAAACGTCGTTTTGCAGTACAACGCTGATGAGCCAGTTTTTGAACTGCCTTTGTGCTTTTGCACATAAAGTTTCTTTTTAAATATATTTTTGAATTATTGGTATGCAGACTTTTTTCATAAATGGTAGGCTGTTGAATAACATCGGTTTTTTTTCAAACTGTTCTTAAATATCCTGTCATAAATGTTATGTATTCACATTTTCAATATAAAATAACAGTGCGGCGTGTTTATGCTCAAAGGAAATTTTGAAATGAAAATAAAATTTATATATTAACTGTAAAAATTTGTGGGTTTTAAATAATTCAGCAAACACAATTTAGGGAGAGACTATAATGTTTTCTTCATCCATAACACAACCACATATAACAGCATAAATATATTCATCCTAACATAAAATTATTAACAAAATATAACAAAAAAAAAAAAGAAACCATAATGAACGTTTTCGGCATGCGTCAGCCCTCTTCAAATGAATAAAATGATTTGAAGAAATAAGTACTGTAACGAAGTCAATGATCTAAATTAAGTAATTGTTCAACAAATCTTTTTTCTCGCACGCGTTTTTTTTCTCATAAAGGAAATTAATTTAAATTTAAAATGCAACCGCCAAAATGACAACAACAATGCCGATACACCGAGCAAATCCAACTGACACAAAATAATAATCTAAAATATATTTAACAAAAACGACGATCCACTCGCAAATAATTGCCGGTTGAGTTTGGGGTTATGTTTTTTTTATCAACCAAGCTTCATGAATATCATATCGTGTGATATTTGCTCCAATACCAAATTCAACGTAAATTCCTTTAAAATAATTAAAAAATGTAATTCCAATTTTGAAACCAAAATTCATGAAGCTTGGTTGATAAAAAAACATAACCCCAAACTCAACCGGCAATTATTTGCGAGTGGATCGTCGTTTTTGTTAAATATATTTTAGATTATTATTTTGTGTCAGTTGGATTTGCTCGGTGTATCGGCATTGTTGTTGTCATTTTGGCGGTTGCATTTTAAATTTAAATTAATTTCCTTTATGAGAAAAAAAACGCGTGCGAGAAAAAAGATTTGTTGAACAATTACTTAATTTAGATCATTGACTTCGTTACAGTACTTATTTCTTCAAATCATTTTATTCATCTGAAGAAGGCTGACGCAAGCCAAAAACGTTCATTATGGTTTCTTTTTTTTGTTATATTTTGTTAATAATTTTATATTAGGATGAATTCAGCAAACCTTAAGTAGAATTCTCGGGCCATCAATACAATCATTGCTGATAATACTTATAAAACTTAATTTCAAGCCTCTATAATTTCCAATAATTTCTATCATAATGATTTATCCATTTGTCACTATTATTAAATATATAAATTCATTAAAATATTTTTATTAGGTATTGAAAAAAATGCAATGTTTACTCACATGCTATCACTAATATGTCAATATTGTTTTTTCTTGTACAGTGGGGTTTATTCAATTACATTTGTTTTAATATATTCATGCATTCATTATTATTTACGGTATACGGTATTATTTACTGTATCATCAAATCTTTTCTTCATCTTCAAGTTTTAACTCATTCGATATCTTCAGCATAATGTCGAAAGTTGATATATTGGTCAGTTGATTATTTGGTCGTTGATATTTGGCGTAGTGGATATAGTTACACTTGGTATAGTTACACTTGGTATAGTTACACTCTAATATTAAAATTCGGTATATTAAGTGTGATTGATATTACATTAAAACAATAAATCTAAACATCACAGTATACAGTATAGTTGAATGTTTATCGAGTAGAGCGACAAACAATGTCGTTTTTCGATTTTGATTTTGGACGGCAGAAAAGAATACATTTATACATGTCAATAAGCTACACCAGAACGAGTAATAAAATTGATTTTTTTATTTATTTTAGTTTATTTAAAGTTATTTGATGCGTTTTATAATTAATTAATAAAAATCATTTGACATAAAAAGAAATCTGATAGTGATAGCAGCTAGTTTCAGACAGTTCTTTAATAGTTTTTTTTAGTACTACGAGTTTTTTATTCCATATTCGCAGAGCAGTTGCAAAAAATTTAACTGCCAGAAAATTCCTAGCTTTTATTTTTAGAAACGCTATTATGGGCCTATAGTGGTTGGATTTAAAATTTTAAATCTGTAACTTTGTTTTGATTTAAATGTTGCATAAATTTAAAAAAATAATGCCTGACCCGAACCCACACAAAAAAGAAATAATATTACCGTTACAATTAGATGAAATTATGCGTTACATTCGACCAAACAAAATATTTACAGCATATCTGTTAAATTTTTAAAGTGTTGATAGTGTGAAGAACTTATTGTAATCATCATCATTTTCGGGGAAAACGGTGAATTAATTCAGTGTAGTTTCCTTTGTCTACTTGTCATTTTGGGGTTGCGGGGGTAGTGGCTCGAGTTGGGTTCTTCAAGCAACCCGATCTTTTGTAACTAGCGACAATTGCGCCGGTGAAATTTCAAGACGAAAACAGGGCCAGGTCTTCAGCATAATCCCATAAGTAAGTTCTGGGTCACCTTCTAGGCGTTTTGAGGTTTGGAAAAGCATTTATTAGCTGCTTTGCTGTTTGTTCTTGGGACATTTGGTTCATATGACCATATCAGCGCAGTTGCGATTGTTCTATGCGGAATAGCTGCGGTTCGATGTTAAAAGTTTGAAGAATGTCAGTGCTTTTTACCTTGTCTAGTAGAATTTCTGCCGCCTGTACTCGTGATCTCATTCTTTTGGTCATTACCCAGCACTCATGACCAAAAATGATGATAGGAACAAAAGTCAATCTATAAACAGAAAGATTTGCTTCTGTACACAACTCTCGTTTCAGTACAATCGATCGGTGAAGCTAACCCATTGCTGCACTTTTTTTTTCAATATGGGTGTCTAATACGTTGTCCTGTCTACTATCAGCACTCGAAAAAGTGACTTCAAGGTATTTAAACTTTCCTGTCTTTTGGAGTGTTACTCTGTTTGTTTAGAAAGAACACAAACACAGAACCTCAGTTTTAGCCGTACTAATTTTCATCCCAGCGTTTAAGTATGCGTCAGAAAACCGATCAAGTACTTTCAAAGATTGATTTCATTCAAGCTTAACAATGCAAGGTCATCTAAAAACAACAGAGGATGAACATTACATTCCCAAAAGGGAGGCGACTACTAAAGAAACTGTCTCTGTCTATCTTGTCATTGTATATAATGAAACAGGAGAAGAGAAAGAAGACAGCCTTATGGTATTCCAACACTGACACTAAAAGACTTTGTTTTTATGCCATTAACACGAACACAGACTTCTGACTGCTTGTACAACAATTTAATTGCAGCCAATAGCTCTCACGTCATACTCCAGCAGTGTGCCACAGCTGGTCTCTTGAAACACGGTCATATGCTTTTATAAGGTATACAAAGCATGTATACACTCTTTGGCATATTCCCACAATTTTCAAAATTTTTCTGAAGCGTAAAACGCTTGCTTATGGTGGGTCTGCCAGGACGAAATCGGCATTGTGCATTCTGAAGTTGAAGTTCGATTATTTCACGACATCTCTTTTCAAGGTACTTTGCATAGACTTTTCCAGGAAGACTTAACAAAAAAATGCTCCTGCAGTTAGCGCACTTCTTCTTTTTTTGTAAATAGATGTTAACATACTGGTCTTTCATTGCTTCGGTACCTCACTAGTTTTCCAAGCAACACGAGTTAGAACACACAAGTCAGTCAACAAAAACCAAAACTGGTCATAATTTTTTACATTTCTGGTCGAATATCATCTTCACCAGAGACCTTTTTAGCTTTAAAAAAATTGATTGCTGTGTTCATGTCTGCTTCGGTTAGATAAATTTCTTCACCAATTGGTTCCTCGGCTGTTCCAAATGTTGGACTGTTACTGGATTTAAAAGCTCACAAAAGTATTTTTTTCAACAATTTAGGCTGCTCTTCTGATGTTTCAGTAGAACACCACTAGCATCCTTGATGAAGGTGGCAACTGGTGTTAATTTACCAAGCAAATGACACATGGTTTACCAAAATATTTTGTTTTTTAATGTGTAGTCTGTATCCAGTGATGAGATTCAAAAATTCAAGGACAGGTTTTTTATATATATAATTTATTAACAGCGGGTTCCCGTATGATACAGAGATACCGAGATTTGGTTGAATTAAGAAAAGATTCGCCGAACGTCATGACATACCTAGAACGGGTTCGCGCAAACCTGTGTAAATTTTTTGAATTATATCACTGCCTATATCCAACTTTTGTCCGAATTCTTTCCATAACTTTTCTTAGGGTGTTCAACGATATTGGCAGCAGTCTCACGTGCTGCAGAGTACCGCAATAGAAGCTGCTCAGTAAAGTTGTTTGTTAACCAAGCTCTAAATCCAGCTTTCTTTGCACAGATAGCTTGTATAGCTTCTTTGCTCTATCAAGCATATAATTTCTTATTACCCATTTGACCTCCCACACGTTTACAACCACAACTAACAGCTGCAGATGTTGTGATTGCTGATTGAAATAAATTACACTCAGTATCATCGTCTTCACTAAAATCAGGGAGTTCTCTAAATAGGAAAGCAACTTTGGTCAAAAAAGTATATTTCACTTTTTTGTCGACTACTAACTTCCACTTTATTCAGTATGCTCTTCGTGCTCTGAATCGTTTTCTTGTTCTCGAATGATTCAGGCCTCTTAGAATGCAGACGACTGGGTGGTATACTAGGCGACTAGGTGAAACAGTTCAGCTTCTCTTTTAACACGAACATCAGTCACAGAAGAAGTTGCTGACATAAAACAGAAGTAAATAGTAAAGAATAGTAAATACATAATACGTTTTATTATCGTTTTATTTTATTGTTCTTTAACCCTAACTCTAACGCGGTTCATCAACCTTAACCCTAACTCTAACCCTAATTTTAACCCTAACCCTATTTTTTGCAAAATGTTGGTTCCTGTTTTCTTATAATTTTTAAGCAATTGTTTGTTCGAACTAATACGCTACTAAATTGAACAACTGCTGTTTAACAATAATTTTTGATCAATGGTTTTTGAACAATCGTCTGAATACGATTATGCACAGTCCATTGGTGGCACAGAACTGTAGCAAACATTTTCCGTTTTTGTTAATGTCAGAGTCTCCTTGTCTTCCAAAAACAACGTTCTATGTCTTGTTGTCAGTATGTAAATGTGTATTGAAATCACACAGTAGGACAATTTACTCTGCAGATGTTATTTTCTGTAAAGCAACACCTACTTCATCTAAGAAAGGCTGATACTGCGTTTCAGGGTTTGGTGCGTACACCTGCAAAATGTACAGTGACCGCTCCTGTAGCCTAAACTTAAGGAGACAAACCTTTCCTCCAAAAGTATTCCAATTGGTGAAACAGTGGACCAGGTGAGGGCTTATAAGCATAGGTGGGCACGGTACTTTTACACGGTATTTTTGAATAATCCAATTTAATAGTTATAACTATTAACTTCTCTGTCATACATTGAATTTCAATTGACATTCAAAAATAGTGTAATTCAAAAACAAAAATAAAAAAAATTTCAAAAATAGTTTTTTTATTACTATTATATTGGATAATTCAAAAGTGCCGAGTAAAAGTACCGCGGTACTTTCGTGCCCACCTATGCTTATAAGAATGCCTAACCAAACTTGAGCATACATGGTTACATCTACATTTGAGTAGAAAAGCTTTCTGCTTTCATTCAGCTCAATAGTATCGAAGATACGACGCTTGGTAGAAGAAACTCAAAAGATTAAGAAAACTTACTGCAATCAATTGTAAAATTCTGGTATTTGGATGAAGAATCTTTCTTTACTGTGAAAAGCTCTCGCTGATAAATCTTTCCCTTAAATCGTAAAAACTTTAGCTTTGATAAACATTGGCGCTAATCGCTTTTATTTTTATGAAATTGTGCAAACTGTTATTCTGATAATCAAGAAAGCAAGCTGAAAGTCAATTATCACTTAAAATTTCAACTATAAGTCAACTTTGTGTGATGGTAATAAGAAATATTTGACTGCAATTAGTAAACGACCATAAACATTAAATGGTTTATTTGAGCGGATATTGTTCAACAACTGTTTTTGTTTGGACCTCCAGTCTTGTCTGAAATAAAACACAAAAGAATAGCCCTGTAGTTTTGAACCTTTTTGAATACATTACCACGTCTGCTCATTTTGTTCTTTTCATTCCTTTTTTTGTTCCTTTTAAAACTTTACATTCCTCTCTTAGTTCATTTCAAAACTTTTTATTCTCTAAACCAAATAACCTTCTCTGGTAGAACTATTTATGTTAAATAATTATTTTTTTTGGAAAGTCAAGTGAAGACGTGAAGAAAAGAAAGTTTAATGACTAAATTTTCCGCCACGTAAGGGAAGACCATTTTTAGTCTAAACCAAGTTATTCAAAAACAAAAAAGTAAGACACCAATAACAATTGTTACATTATTAAAATATACTTATTTTTTGATTAATTTTAACAAGCAACTCTATAAGATAAAGGGTACAAGAAGCTATACTTTATCAAAAAGCAATGGGTAAATATTTATAATAAGCTATCTTTATTTTTCCCAAGCAGTTAAATCAATAAAACAATCAAGAACAAAAATTAACTGAAGCTCATGATGTCATGCAACTTGAATGCAATAATATTGGAGTTACCACAACTTATAAGAATGCACATACGCACTAGGAACAAACTACGTGCAAAATTTAAGACAAGGATTGTAATTATTCTTACTATTTCTACAAAAAATGTTGATATAGATAGATAAATGGTTAATATTTGTAAATTAAATTAACAGAATCTGCTTACCATAATACAATTACAAAGTAGTTTGATCGTCGAATTAATTTCGGTTTTAAATTTAATCTATGTAAAATTGGACTTAAATAAATTTTAAAAGCAAAATTGCTACGAGTTACAGTGTGAAAGAGGGCTAAAAATTTTTTAAAAATAAATAACTACTGTATCTGAATGCAAGCGAATTCCAGCCAAATAAGTGCAAAACTTAATTTTCATTACATACCTAATTGATTCTTCTTCTCCTTTCGGCCTTTCCCTTCAGTCAGGGGTGGCCACAGCGTATCATTATTCTCCAAACCTTTTTGTCTTCAACATTCGTCTTCTTTGCACCAACTTTCCCATATCTTTTTTTACTAGATCTAAAGATCTTCTCATTGATCTTTCTCTTCTCCTCTTTCCGGTAACTCCATTTCCATAATGTTTTTTCCTACATACTCTTGGTCTCTTCTCATGAATGTCCATATTACCTCAGCCTGCCCTCCCTCATCTTCATTCCTAACCGTTCTACCTTAACGGTATTCCTGATGTACTCGTTTCTAATCTTGCCTTTTCTTGTCACTCCCATAGCAAACCTCAACATTTTTATCTCTGCGATTTCCATCTCTTCTACTTGTTTCTTTGTGACTGCCATCGTCTCAAGTCCATACACCATTGCTGGTCTTACCACTGAACTTTACACTTTTCCTTTTACTCTAGCTGGTAACCTCCTGTCGCAGATTACTCCTGATGCTCTTCTCCATCCGTTTCATCCAGTCTGACTCTCTTCTTTACCTCCTTCTCACAACTACCACTTTCTGGAACCGTCGATCCCAAATACTTAAATTCCTTTACTCTTGGCACTTTTGTATCTTAATTGTTTCGTCGTCATTTCCTCCATTTATGCACAGATATTCGGTCTTTGACCTACTTACTTTCATCCCTCTTCTTTCCAATGCATATCTCCAGGATTTTAATCTCCGCTCTACTTCTTCCCTGGTCTCTTTGCATATCACAATATCATCAGCAAACAGCATCGTCCATTATGGTTCTCTCCTTACTTCGTCCGTTAGCATGTCTATCATTGAAAATAGGAATGGACTTAACGCTGATCCCTGGTGCAGTGAAACCTTAACCTTGAAACTTTCTGTAGTTTCTACTGCACACTTCACCACTGTTTCGCTTCTCTCGTACATATCCTGTACTAGTTGCACATACTTTTCCACTATTCTGGATTTTCTCATACAGTACCACAGCTCTTCCCGCAGAACCTTGTCGTAAGCTTTCTTAAGGTCCACGAATACACTATTCACAATAGCTCTCTTTGACCTTTCCTGTACTTTTCCATCAACATTCTTAAAGCAAACATGGGATCAATAGTCCCCTTTCCTGGCATAAATCCATATTGTTGTTTGCTGATCTCCACTCTATCTCTTAACCTGGCTTCAATAATTCTTTCCCATTCCTTCATTGTGTGGCTTATTAGCTTTATTCCTCTGTAGTTTCCATAGCACTGCCCGTCCCCTTTGTTTTTATAGATTGGGATAAGGACACTCCTTCTCCATTCTTCTGGCATCCGTTCACCCATTAATAGTCTGTTGAACAGTCTGGTCAAAAACTTTATACTCATCTTTTCCATGCACTTCCAAACTTCTACTGGCAACTCATTTGGCCCAGCCGCTTTACCTTTTTTCATCCTTCTCAGCGCATTTTTCACTTTTTCTCTGCTGACGCAATTTACCTCTTCGTTAACCACTTCTGCTTCCTCTGTCCAAGGTTTTCTGTTATTTTCCTCGTATATCAGTTTCTCAAAGTACTCCTTCAATCTTTTTAATACTGTCTCCTAATTTACCATAACGTTACCGTTTTCATCCTTTATAACCCTCACGTGCTTTACATCTTTCCCTGCTCTGTTTCTCTGCCTATCCAATCTGTACAACTCCTTTTCACCTTCTTTTGTTTCTAATCTAGCATACAAATTGTCATACGCACGTCCCTTCGCCATCGCAACTTCCTTCTTTGCCTTACTCTTCTTTTCTTTGTATATCTTTTTAGTATTTTCATCTCTTATTTTGTCCCATGCTTTCTTTGCCTCTTTCTTTTCTTTTATGCTCTCCTGTACTTCCTCATTCCACCACCATGTCTCCCTGTCTCCTTTTTGTTTCCCAAATGTCACTCCCAGTACAGTTTCAGTTGTTTTTCTAAGCATTTCTGCTGTTTTGTCTCACTCATTAGGTAATCTATCCTTGCCTCCCAAAATCCTGGTTACCTCTTGTCTAAACGCTTCTTGACAGCTTGTCTCCTTCAGTTTCTACCATCGTATCTTTGGTTTTACGTTCTCTGCTTTTTTCTTTTTCACCATAAGAGCCATTTTGCATACCACTATACGGTGCTGCTTTGCGACACACTCATTCACTATTACCTTACAATCGCACATTTCCTTCAAGTTCCTCCTTCTGCACATCACATAATCTACTTGGTTACTTTTTCCGCCACTTTTATACGTCACCCTGTGTTCATCTTTCTTCTTGAAATAAATATTGACAATTGCCAAATCCATCCTTTTCCTAAAATCCGCAACCATCGATCCTTCCTTATTTTTTCTTCTAGCACCGTACCTTCCCATTATTTCCTCATCCGCTATGTTTCCTTCACCCACATGTCTATTAAGGTCTGCACCAAGAACTATCCTCTCCTGTTTTGATATACTTTCTATCAACCCATCCAGGTCTTCTCAAAAATCATTTTTCTCCTCCATGCTGTTGTTAACCTATGGAGCATACGCACATACTATATTTTGGATGAACCCTTTTACCTCCAGTTTCATAGCCATTAGTCCGTCTGACACCCTCTTCACCTCCAGGACACTTTCAGCCAGCTCCACCCTCACTACTATCCCTATCCCATTTTTTCTTCCATCAGCTCCGTTGTAAAATAGTTTGCATCCACCTCCAATGTTCCTTGCTTCACTCCCTTTCCACTTTGTTTCCTGTAGACACAATATGTCTACATTTCTTCGTTCCATCATATCTGCCAGCTCTCTTCCCCTTCAGGTCATCGTTCTAATATTTAAAGTACCCACCTTTATGAGTAAGCATCTTTCTTTCCACACTTCTCGCTGCTTCTTCACTCGCCTTCCTCCTCTCTTTCTGCTCTTGTTTTTGCTATGTTTAGCAGTAGCATAATTTCCACAGGTGCCCTGCTGTGCGACACCTGAGGCGGTCGTTGGTAACCCGAGTCTCGACCGATCCAGTATGGATTGATGATTACGCATTTGTCTGTTTTTGCAAAGAAGTTTTAGGCCGGATGCCCTTCCTGCCGCAACCCTACTCATTTATCTGGGCTTGGGACCGGCATCAAGAAACACAGAAATGTGCCTCCGATGGTTGGGTTACATAGCTAATTGATTGAAAAAATTAAACTAATTTTAAAATGCCAAATCAAATTTAAATCACCGAAATATGCTATGCTTCATGACATGCATGTTAAAACAAACTAATACATAAAGCCAAAGCTTGGAGTAATTAGCAACAGTTGCCATGTCCACTAGGTGGCTGGAAAAAGGCTTATTTTAACGTATCTTAAAAAAATAGTCATTAACTAATATTTTTGTATTTTTCTCTTAAAGTTGTTTTCGTATATCTCGCATTCGATGATTCCTCTTGCATTTTCTCTAGTGGGCTTTGAAAATGAAAAAATAAAGTTTAAAATAAAGTGACCATCTCAATATATATTTCACCAAAAATCCATTTGCAAGAATTGACGGTTAAGCGTCGGGTTACGTTTTCTAATAAATAAAGTTTTAAGCTTAATTTGTTAAAAAACCCAGTGGGTCTGTTCAACCCTATTGGATGAAGATTTTAGGACGATTCTCGTGAAACGCATCTCAATTAAAATTTTTTTAATAAGGGAGACAAGAATCAGTCCAAAATTTGTTAAAAACTTATTTATTTTAATTTAAAATCGTTTTCGATCAAAAGATCATCATCAGTTAACAATTCTATTAAGTCTGTGAAATTTTAAGAATAAAAATTAATAGAAAATTATTGAAAATTATTGATTAATGATTAAATTTAGTAAATGTCATAGAATAAAATAAAATGTACTCACTTAACAAAACAATTCTTTTCAAATAGTAAAGTAAAGACTCACTGTCAAAATTGTAAACTGTTAGTGCCAATTAAATTAAATAAACTATACAATAGTAAACATCAAGAAAAACAGCTGATTGCATATTAATAAAGGCGATTGTGACGTGTGAAGAGTCAAAAGTTGAAATACAAAATTTTGTAGTAATGTACAGGGTGTCTCAAAAAAATGTACTCACTCTTAGAATGACCAGAAAACCTTTATTTATGAACATAGAGCGAAATAAAATAGCTTCAAATACATGAGACAAATGTTCAAATTGATGACTATTATAAATGTGCTCACTCTTTTTTTGTGTTGCAGATATCCTGAATTTTTTAGCAAAATATCTTGAATTACTGAAGCCATGGCAGGAAATCAACTTAGGGGCCCCACTGAATACCCTTCGCGTTCCCCAGACCTAACACCCATGGACTTTTTTTTGTGGGGATACTTAAAAGACAAGGTTTATTGCAATAAACCAAGGACAATTGATGCACTGAAATCGGAAATTGAAAGACAATGTCGTGATATTCCTAATGACATGTTTTGCGACGTTTGCGAATCCCTAGGTGCGCGTTATCAGCGTTGTCTGGACAATAATGGTCATCAATTTGAACATTTGCGAACATGATTCTTAAATTACATTTGTCTCATGTATTTGAATCTATTTCTTTTCACTCTATGTTCATAAATAAAGGTTTTCTGGTCATTCTAAGAGTGAGTACATTTTTTTGAGACACCCTGTATATCAAGACAGAAATAATATAGTGGTGAAGTGAAGAGTGTAAGTGCAAGGTAGTGTAAGTGTAAGTAGGAAGTCTATTAGATGCCTCTATAAATATTCAAGTTACTGTTCTTCCTATTCAACGTTGAATGCTTCTCTTTTTATTGTACGTTTGTTTTATATTTTTATATTTTTCTCTTTCTTCCTTTGTATATTTTCTCCAGGCATTTTTTCTTTATATTGCTATTAAAAAAATTTTTTTAAATAATACACTGTACTTACACTTCCTACTTACACTTACACTACCTTGCACTTACACTCTTCATTTCACCACTATATTATTTCTATAACAACATTCAAACTGGGAGGTCGAACAGCGGCGCACTACCTTACCCCACAAGACACATTCGGAAACGAAGCTTAGCTAGCGTGCTAGGCCAGCATCATCACGTGGTACTAAGCCGCCGACATTTACACACCCCATGATCTCATCAGGGGGTCGGATGCCTTTAAGAGTTAAAGAACAATATAGTTCAGGTGGGGTCAAACTTTTATCTTATTGTGTCTTATCAATGAGCAGCTTACAATGCTTTTACCATTTTTTACCTAGCTTTTTTCTGGTTAAAAAGTCTAATACTTGACCCCAATTTTTTTAACCTATACATCAATGGTGCGCCCACAGTTTAAGAGCTCATGCCTTAACTCAAACGCGCTTTTGCCGTAAAAGCAACCGAGCAATCAACACGCTAGTGAGATGACGGTTAGTAGCTCGTTGATTGAATGTCAGCTGCAAGCTTGATAACTGCGCAAAAACTTAAAATCGGTTTAATGTAATCTAAAAATTTCATTTTCATACTTGACTTTTTTTATGGTTTGTTGAAATTTAAAGTCTCTTAAAATTTAAAAGTTAGACGCAAAAATGTTTTCATTTGCGTCAAAATCTTTATGATGAGTAGGTGATTAATTCCTAGAAAACGTTTTTTCACAGTTCAATAAAAATTTAATTCAACTTTATTAAGTTTACTCCAATAATAGTTGTTACCAATTAATGTTCTTGAATTATGTTGTTCAATGCTGGAATGAAATATTTTTTATGTTAATTATGAAGTTATAACTAGAAGATTTTAAACTGCTCTCATTAGAATAAAAAACCTTAAATTTTGCAATTATTGTAATTTATTATAATTAACGTTTGATAAAATGATTTCGCTGTTAGTCGTGATAGTTTTATAGGAAAAGAGAAGCAACACTTTAATAAATTTAAATTGTAAAATTACTATATAAGGACAGTTTTTGGATGTAAGGTGTTTACAATCAATATAAACAACCTGAAGTTACTCACGAGTACAATGCGGAAAGTTTTTGTAATCTTGATAAACTTTAGCCTTGGTGGAGTCTTTACAGTCGGTGATGGATAGAATCTTAAAAAATGACTTTTATAGTATATTTTTGACTATTTATTGGATTCTTAGATAAAATTGCTACAAAGTTACAAATAAGGATTCAGTTATAAGAGACTTCAATTATGCCCTGAATTCACCCGAACAAGTTTGAGCCTCTGAAGCCTTTCAAGAATCTTTGGATTAATCGGATGATAGTGAGTGCCCGGTTCATCAAATCTTGTCAACTACGCAATCATAGACTGAGTCGCTTTGAAGAGAGAAAGCAAGCGGCCGGTGAAAATTTTGATTCATTTCTAATTGCGATTAAAACTTGTGCAATGAATGTTTAAGCTTTTGAAGAAAATCGCCTTTCAAAAAATGTGGTAAAACATTTAACACCAAAATTACGAGTGCAAAGAACATCTGATTAAATGTAAAAAAAGGTGTAAACGAGTGTTTAAATCACGCGTTGGCAAAAAAAATCCTAATCTATATATTAAACATTACAATATAGCATTTACTAATTCAATCTACAAGTTTTATGAAAAGATTTATAAATTTTTAATGTAGGCTATAGAATTTGCAATCGATTATAAAGATTTTTTATAACTAAATATCTTCAAGTAGCAACATAATCCTGTACATGTTAAACTCGGGAGCGTATGCAAGCCGTATCGGTAAAATTTTAACCCAAAAATTTGCCGCAGGCACCAATCTGGTCAGCAAACAAAGAAAAGACTTTTTGTTTTGTCTTCACTTGGATTTCAATCAAATATCTTAAAATTTCTCTTATTAGGTTTTAAATCTGGCGCCTCAGATTTAGCGTCTTTTAAAATTGTACATAAAAACCAAAGTAAAGACCATGAAAAAAATGGGAGGCAAAACTTTGCCGCGCAGTGACTTACGTAAACTCTTTCTCAATTTTATTCTGAAAACGGAAGACAAAAAAGAAGATCAGCATCCAATTACATGTTGTGTTTCGTGGATGAAATCTAGTTTTAAATTGATTAATATTTCGATTTTGTATTAAACACTTGATAAAAAATTTTTTAAAAGACTTCGCGGACCGTGAGTTTGACATGCCTGCTGTAAATTGTTCTGCAGGCTACAAACCAACGACAAAATTTAAAATAAAACTTATAAAAATTTATCATAACAGCATTTCTAATTGACATTGCTATAAAAAATCTTAATTTATTTAAATACAATTAAATATTGTTAAAATGGGTTTGAGTCGCGCCGGAAAGAAATCTATTTTTAGATCCCTGTTTTACGAAATCTCAGAAATTTTTTTAATAATACGTTATTACATTTTACGAAATTCCATTTAATGCAACAGTAATTTTTGATGCTTCTACTGATGTACGACAACTTAAGCCTACCTCTTTCGGTAGGCCAGACATTATGGCGGCATCCAATAAAACAGCAAAGCTTATGAATCGTTTTCACTTAACGTGTTCTCATCATCTTTCTTTAAAAAATAAAAAAATCTAAGGCAATTGGCACAATTTTTTTTAGTTGTTATCAATGTAAGTTTAATGGAGATTCAAGAAATCCAAGTCATCTAAATTATACATTTGACTTCGACTATTTTTATTCATTATATTATTTAGAACAATGTTATTTGATAAAACATAAAAACAGTCGATTGATTAACTGTAGAAACTTTGAAATTCAACTAACAATTAAAAATCAACAAAAAATATCGCTTGTCGCTATACCGGATAATCATTCGACATATATTGGTGTTTTGATGTTTAGATTGCAGCTTTTATCTAATATCAATCACACTTAAGATAAGAATGTAACCACAAATTTATGCGTTTTGCCCATAAACAATAAAGCTACTGAAAAAAAAAAAATTTTAAATAGAAAATTCGGTTCAAAAAAATAAAAAATTCGTAAATCAAAGTTTTAAAAATATTTTTGATAAACTTAAGATTTAAAAGCAAAAAGTGTTGTTTGGTGTTTATTTGTTACAAATCCTTTCAAATGTCTTCTTTCAACTTTAACCAGTTTTCGGCGGACCCCAGCTTACGTTTGTTTTTCCTAAACTCATCTTCGTTCAATTGTTCTACCATGTTGTCCGTAAATCTATTAAAATCATTACTCCTTTCAATAGTGCATGCCGCTCCACAGTCCATCATTACTTGACGCATTCTGCTCAAAGAAAAGTCAACCAAATCAAATTCGATTCCTTCATACATGACAACATAATTTGCTTTATCAAACTTCGGTTTTTGAATCCTCTCATTAAATAAACAATCTTCTCTAGAATCGTCAAACTGTAAACTTGCCATGTCATTTTCATAAACTGCATCATTTGAATTAGCTTTGATTTTTTGTTGGTGTTGCTGTTGTTGTTGTTGCTTTAGTTGTTGGTTAAATTTGTTGCAGTTGTTGTTGTTTCTTCAGTTATTGCTGTTGTTGTTCTTGTTTTTGCTGTTGTGCATGTTGTCGAGTATCCGGTTAAAATAAATTATTATTGTTATATGGACATCTGTTTACATTATTCGCTCCATGAAAAGTCAACCAAATCAAATTCGATTCCTTTGTACATCACGATATAATGTGTTTAATCAAGCTCCCGTTTTTAAACCTTTTCATTATTCAAACTATCTTCTCGGGAATCGTCAAACTGTAAACTTTCCACACCATGGTCATAAACTACATCAATTGAACTGGCTTTGATTTTTTGTGGTTGCTGCTGATGTTGTAATTGCTTTGATTGTTGTTGATGTTGTTCCTGTTGTAGTTTATCCTGCTCCTGGTGTTGTTGCTTTTGTAATGCATTTGTTAAGTATCCAGTTAAAATAATTGATTATGGGCATCTAATTACGTGTATTATTCGTGTCATATATACTTTTATATGCTTTTTGCTTGATTACTTTTTCTGTTGTCGGCGACATCGCAGAAGTTTGGTAGGTGATACCTTAGGTAATCATAATAACAATGATGTTGGTTTTGCTGTTCATAGTTTCCTTGATATTTATCGTAAAAATTCAAATAGTTGTCGTGCCTGGAATAGCCTGTTGGTTTCGATTTCGAAAAATGATAATCATAGTGATCTTTTGGTGTGCTGTTTTGTTGATGAAGATGTTGAAAAGTAAATTTGATCTACTTTAAATCCTTTTCAAAACAAGCCGAATATTTTTTCCAATGATTCATGGTTAATTGTGCATTGCTTAATATGTTTTTTTTTTTTTCAAAACAAATTCACTTTTTCAAGTTTCGTTTTCAGCAGTCACCAGTTCCAATTGTTCTGTTACTTGTTCAAGTCGCAATTTTAGGACTTGCTGTTTCAGTTGTTTTCATCTAGAAACAAAGCCCATCAATCAGCTACAATTATAAAACTGTTAAAATGGTAATGCAAAACCATCCAAGCTACGTAGCGATATGATAGCACGGTTGTCAATTTCTTACAAGTTGTTTTATCATCTTTTGTGCATAACTTGTACAAGCGCTCAAGAAAAATTTTCATCCTCAAGCAGTTTAAATAACAAAAAGTGCATTTATAAATCGTTAGAAAAAACCTGCAATATTACATATGGTTTTTTATTGAAAACCGAAGGGGCAATAACCCATTCCGTACTGCATGTACAAATAATAAAAACTTGATCGGCAGCGTGGGTGAGTGGTTAAGTGCGCCGTAATTGTAATCTACGTGGTCACGGTTCAAAATCTTCTATTTCCTTTTTTTTTCTCGGAAAAGACACTCTGCGGTACTCTCCCCTGCTTGGCGGCCTTAGCAAGCAGTTCTTAATTTTAGTCATATCTTTAAGAAACCAAAAATAAATAAACATATAAATAAAATATTTCAACCGAACAGCAATATCTTGGTATTTCCAAAGGCAATGCCGGGTAATTGACGGTAATTGCTTGACGTTTGCCATAAGAATAATGCCTCCAATGTCTTCCACAAGTCAGTAGGATAAATAGAGGTAAAATAAAAAATTGAATAAATTAAGCGTTCCTTTCTTATTTATTAGATGTTATGCTACAATTAAAATCTGTTGGATTCCGACAACAATTTTAATTTAAGGCAAAACCATATTTATAATAAAATTTTAAACAATTTTGAACACTGCTACAATTATATTTGAGTATTTCATTTCTACCGTTAGTCGCATGATTACATTTTAAGACACTTTTAATATTTGCATTCTAAGAAAAACTCTACTTTCAATGAAAACAATGCACAACCAGCGTAACTGCGATAAGCACCGCTTAGCCGCAAGAGGATACTGATCGTGGTTTCGATATGCTAACCACATCATCGAGTCAGCTAACACGGATCGGGTAAAGTCAAGCTAAACCCTGCAGTTCCATTGCAAGCATTAAGTGAGAATGGTCAAGTCAATCGACAAGCAAGTGCCGACAGACCTGTTTCGTCCTTGTTTGGACTCTTTTTTTTATATTATAAAAGGTGAAAGCAATATAACATTATAATATGTGAGATAATTAAGTAACAGCATACAGTCAGGTAATTTAATTTAAACAAATGTAACCCTAATTTTTATTGATTTGCATATTCACATATATCTATCTAAACTTTATAAAAGTCGATTGGCTCTGATAAGTAATTAATTGTTGTTTCATATTTTTTTATATAAACAGTACATGAAACAATTCCAGTATTGTTTTTGTGGTCAAAAATTCCTTTGTAAGGTTTTTTTGATAGTTTCAAAATGGAGAGGCAAATTGTGTTATCAAAGGCTTTGTCTTTTTGGAAAAATTACGTTTTTATCATCCTTGGAGTTTCGATTTATCAGCGGATAAAAGTAAGGGTGCAATTGAGTTTGATAATGGTCATGTTTTTTTTGATGTTCCAGTGTTGAGGTTGCCTTGCATAAGCTCTTCGTACAAATAAGTGTAGTTTTTCGTGCGTCGGTTCTATCTTTTTTCACTTGCTGTCCAGCTGTCTTCCTTCAGGTAATCTTTCGTATCGACCATCGTTACATTTCAATCAGTGGATAGTTTTCTCTTTTTCTTACACATAAAATGCATAATTTTTTTTATCCTTGTATAAAGTTAAAATATTAAAAAAAGAAAGTGCTATTTTGTCACTACATGCACTCATGTGAGTGCATATACATGTATGTCTTATTTGTGAAAGTGCAAGTGTATAGGTGCATAAAAAATATGTGTGTGTGTGTGATGAATGATGATGAAATAGTGAGCAGTTACACTAAAAGTGCATTGTTTTCATTGAACTACTCACCCAGCGCTCAGATCTACAACTGGCTGTTTGAGGTGTAAGAACCACAAACAGAAATTGTGCCGCTGTTTAAGTTTTCAACTTTTTCAACTGTAGTCAACAACAAGCTGTAGTGTTCTGACAAGTCCTACGTTTTTTTATGTATATTTTTCCGTGCGTCTATTTGAATAAGGTAAATCTTGACAGATAGAAATTTCGCGTTAACTGCTAAACGTATGTAGACAACTAGCTTAGAACAGTCAGTCAGAAAGAGTTTTAAATAATCTCAAAGTGAAGTTCTCTTCCAAGGTACCTTTGGCTCTACTATATTTTCTGCTGTATTAAAACCCAAATAGTTGCATAAAGCCTTTTTTTTCTACCCTTAAGCAAAATAATATTAAATATGACCACAAAAAAGAATTCCCTTCTTTTCAAAGTCAAAATGCTCAACGGTGAAGAAGATTACAATATTAATAACTTTATTGATATATTTCTTGAGGATGGACTTTTCCATCCATACCTAGATGAAGTATACGGTTATAGCCACACACAACTTTCAACTGAAAATCTATAACGTCACTTTTAAAGAATCTACCCCCAAAAATATTCTGGACGACCTTTACGATACCTTTGCTTACCCTGAAATAATAATAACAAAAGATAACCAAGACCTTCAATACAAATAAATAGACCCCAAGGATTTCGTCAACTAGTTACTCTCTATCCCATGCCCTTTGACATCACCAATGACATCATACTCAAAGTTACAAAATCTTAGGGAAACCGTAAACATCATAAGTTTGGCACACTAACACTAAATTACACTAAACAATAAATTACACCATGCACAACAACTTCAATAACACGAACACATCGCCCATATCACACTAAAACAAACCCGCCTAAATAAACAAATAGGTTCGCAAATCAGATCAAGATTACCCCCACTTTTAAGCATTGATAACCCCTCAGCCCTAGCCCCTATCACAGAGAACCTAACCCAAACCAAATCTCTTCTACCCCCTTATACTCATATCACATCTCCCATCATTCCTAACCAAAAAAATACAAATAATTTCTCCCCGTTTCTGACCTTTTTCAAAAACTTATGAAACCCCTCATCTACCCCCTGACCCTTCTGAATATTTAAATAAATATCCTCAACTCTCACCGATGAAATGCTTGAAACACTCCCCCTCTCTCCCCTAATCTCCCATGACGACACCTGCGATGCTATTAGACTATTGAACAAAATCTCTTCCCCTGAACTCGATGGTTTTACTCCAACTCTATATACCTTCTTCCTGTCACTCATACCTATACTCTGCCAAACATTTAACAACTCTTACATTCGCAAACAACTCACTCCCACCCAATCTCTTGCCCTTATTAAATTAATCTCCAAAACATCCAATCCTAAAATTGTCAAAAACTGGCGAACTATCGCCCTTCTAAACACTGACTATAAAATTCTAACTTCAATAATCTCCACTAGACTCAAGCCCATCCTTAACTCAATTATCTCTCATAAACCACAATGCGGCCTCCCAAACAGACAAATCTTCAATAATCACCTAAACATCCTTTCAGCTATTAACTATACCAATGACTTCCCTCAACCCCTAGCGATTCTCCAAATTGACTTCTACAAAGCATTTGACTCCATATCACATGACTTCATTCTCTCTACTGCCTCCAAATTGCAAATACCAGCTACCCTTATAAACTGGATCCAAATATTTTTCTCCAATCTCTCTGCCAAACTTAATCTTAACGACACTCTTTCCACTCCTATTCTGTTTAAATGTGGCATACGGCAAGGATGTCGACTTAGCATGCTTTTATTTTTAATTGGCATAAAACCCCTCACCCAAAAAATACTTTCCTCTACTAAAATCCAAGGAATCTCCTTTGGTAACACTTCTCTCAAAGTCAGCCACTATGCTAACAACTTAACCCTTTTTATTTCTTTCCCTGACTGCTTCACTCCAATTCGTGAGATCATTGAAGAATTCTTTTTCTTCTCTGGGCTTAAAATCAACCAATCCAAAACCACAATTATTTCTAACTCCCCAACTCTACTATCATCTTTTCGCTCTATTTTTCAATAAGAAAAAATTCTTTCATCTTCAAAAATTCTTGGAATTAACTTCTCTTTTCAAAACCAAGATCTGTCAAAAAACTGAGATGACCTCATTCACTCCCTCCCTTATTCTACTCTTTCCACCCTCAATCCCAAAGACTTACTCTTTTCCAAATTTATCTCTATCAACCAACATTTCCTCCCCAAAATACTATTCCTCTCCAGAATTATTCTACCCACCCCTAAACAAATCAAATCCCTAATTTCTCTTCTTTTTAAGTTCCTATGGAACTATTCCCCCTTTGAACCTATCAAAAGATCAACTCTTTACTTACCTAAATCTGACGGTGGTATTGTGCTACCTTCCATTGGACTAAAAACCTCAACAGCCAATCTATGAAAACTTATCCTCATTTTGCAATCCCCTAACTCCCATAAACACTTTAGGATGAAATATGGGATCTATAATCTTGAAACTAAAATTATTACCTGAACTATTCTCTAATTCTCTACTCACCTAAACCCAATTCACTCTGGTCAAAAACTCTCAACATTTTTCAGAAAAATTCAATCCCATAATAATCTTATTTTCAAATCCCTACATCAAATCCTCCTTAAACCCGACCCAAATCACTTTTCAAACCCTCTCTCTTCTCAAATCTAGAAGAAGTTGCCTTTAGAACAGCCTACAAAGGCTACACTTGGGGATCTTTCTTCCACAAACACAAAATTACCCCACGCAACCCCAACGACCTCCTCTGTAAATCATGCTCCTCTTCTCTTAATGATCCCCACCATTTATTTTTCGATTGCCCCCACACCGTACAACTGACTACTGCTTTAGAACCTCTTTTTTCCCAAACTCTAAAAAATCCTTCACCTTTACAAAAGATATACTCCTCCATAATTACACTAACACAATGGAAATACCACACATTTTATATCAAAAATAGCCTCCCTAATATGCCTCTCTCTCTTCCAAATAAAAAACAATCTTCCTCATTACACCACCACCATTCCTCTCTCTCTCTTAAATGAAGAGCTCTACAAAATTAAAACAAAATTGAAAATATTTCTCAGAAAACTTTATCCAGATTGCAAAATTAAGTGATCTCCCTTGCCTATGCTTTCCTATCACTACTAAGAGACTTTCAAGCTCCTCAAACCCTAATCACATATAACAAATTTTCTACTAAAAATATTTTCTTTCCTGCTTTCCACACTCCCTTTAAAAAAAAACCCAACTCATAAAAAAAGCTAAAACTGTAAACACCATCTTCAATTTAAATCATACCACCTCTCCTCAAATCGTTGAAAGACCGTTACTCTTGACTGCAAAAACCCTTAAATGCATAACATAAACATATCTCCACACTTCTTAACGCTGTATAAGAGGATGCTTTGGACCTAAATACAACATTGTACTTCAACTGTATTGACTGAATTCATATTTTTTATTGTATGTGTATATATAATTCTGAATATAAAAAAAACAAGGACGAAATAGGTCTGTCGGCTTTTGCTTGTTGATTGACATTCTTACTTCAAAAATTCTACTTGCTAATTATCAAATGCTCATTAAAATAGAATATAATTTTTTAGAAAACACGCCGCTTAAAAGATGAGAAGCATCAGACTCGAGTTCCGCTCTTATTAGATATCGTCAGTGATGCTTATCACATTGCGAACCGAATTAACTACCTGTGGTCTTCCACGCAGGAGACAATACCACTAGACCATACAAGCCGAACAACAGTTCGACTCAATCTTCTTCTCTTTTAAGTTGCTTCTCGTCTTTTAAGCGGCTTGTTTTCTAAGTAATTCTACATCCTCATTCATGTTAACTATAAAATATAATTTTTATTTGTTTTTTTTTTACTTCGTGTTTTTCGTATTGTCTTTAATAAACAATTATTCAATATCTTTGGTTTTATGGCAAGCAAGAAATTTACTATAAAAAGATGAGTATAGGGAATCACTCCTAACTCTGCCACTGCTTTAATGAATATAACCAAAATCACTTTCGGCCTGCAATATATTCAATTGATCGAGAAAATGCACACACAGGGGTAATTTGACCTCTTACCATCGAGGCAAATGACACATTACTGTGCAAAAGTACAAAGACTCATTCGATTTCGACCAATATCACATTGGTACTTCGCTGTTTACGACCGCATTGCGCTAATTTTCAACAGCCAGGATTATTTTTTATAGTATTTATATTTTTATAGTAAATTATTCAATAGTTTTGTTTATTTTTATTCCAACTTGACAAATTCTCGATGTTAAAGCAAAACCAGTCTAAAAAATATATTACAATTGGTTTAAATAATTGTAAAGTTTAAAGAGCATCTGCTACTCACAAGTAATTTATCTATACTAATCTAGGCTTTAGCTACAAGTTCTTTTTAAAGTTTCAATACCTTAGATAGCCAATAAGTTTCGTTTAACACTACACAAATATGCAAAAAATCATTAATCTTCTATCGCAGAAAAAGTTTTATTTATTTTCAGCGGCAGCGTCGTAAATGCACATTTCATTTTGAGTATCAAGCCATTATTTCATTATTACTAAAAGTAAACTTTAATTTCTATTTTTATTTGTAAACACTCGTACCGTCAATCAATGCATTTTTCTATTTTGGATTTGTGAAAGACAAAAACTACAATTAACTTTACAAATCTTTTAAACAGCCCTTCACAACCTTTGTTTCGCGAGCCCTATTCGTGTTGCAAAGTCTTTTCAGAGAGCCGGAATGATACATGGTAAAATAAAATTTCTATAATCATAAAAAAGATTAAAAACCGCTAGAAAGTCAAAAAAGATTTTAAAGTAACAAAAGTTAAGAAATATTAATTTAGAAATTTAGAAACTACTTATTAACGCTTATTAAGAAAGAGATAATATTTGGTATTGATAATAATACTTTTCATTAAATACTTATTACGTTACAACAAACAATTATTACAGTTTAAGACCGTTAATAATATACAATAAAAATTATAGAAAAAATATTTGGATTTTTAAAGCCGAAGTAAGTACACTAAAACTTTTTTCTCTACAACTTATGCAAATACTGTTACGTTTTTCACTTTAAATTTATTAATTTGGTGTGAAAAGATAAAAACTAACATTGTCAATCGAAACAATACAGATATTTCTTTAATATAATTGAAATAAGTATCATCATATCTTACCAAATGCTACGAGTTATATAATGTCAACTTAACTATTATTCCTTTTGACTTGAATACAAAGACATTGAATCGTTCAACTAGAAGCAAGCGTCAAATAATTACCCCAACCTGCTTTCGGAAATACCGAGTATTGCTGTCCAATTAAAACTTTTTGGTTTTTTTCTTTTAATATTTATAAAGTGATATGACTGTTATTGAACACGATGGCGCCTGTACCATCAGCCACACTTTAGATATTCGCAAAAAGTGTAACCAAAGCAGTTGTTTACATGTTGTTCTTAATATTAGCCTACTACCAGAGCAGCATTAAATACTTTATGCGGTGGTTGCAATTTTTGTGAACTCGTATGTTTGATTTCTCTCGTCGTCGTCGTTTGAAGGGCATCCACTCCAGGTCAGACACAAACAGGACTGGGGCCGAGGGTTTATCCTTTTACTACCCCAGACTGCTGCACTGCCTGAATTAGATGCTGGCAGTGGTGTTATTAAGCCAGCATCGAGTTTCGTCATCCAAAACCGTCAGACCTCGTGCGCCATGTGGTGCCCGATGTATAGGGCACGCTGTTAGTACATGGTCTGCGGTTTACTCAGAGGCGCCACACTCGCAATTCGGTGAAGGAGCGAGACCCCATTTCTGCATGGACGAATGGAATCGCCCAACACCAGTACGCAAGCTGTTGAGCTTAACCCAAGCTGCTCGGGGTAAGCCCATCCCAACAGGCCTGGCACTGGTCTCGGGCACAAAAGCACGGAGCCTGGAAGCATTTTCACAATACTCCGTTTTCCATTTGTGATTTGTCCATTCAGAGGCGCGGATGCCAAGTCTGGCAAAGTTGTTCAAAAGATTCCGCGCAGCTGGCACAAACGGGCGTCTGGATCTTAGTCTCATTTGGCGAGAATCTGAGGACCCACTTAAAAGACCATAAAATATATGATCAGGGTCCAGAGATCCACGGTAAGCCAAGGAGAGTGTCGCTCCCAGTCGGCGAAGCTCAGCTGGCTGGACGCCCGAAAATACAGGTAGGTAGGTGGTCCGTTGGAGTGGGACGCAGACATCCAGTGACTATGCGCAAGGCGTCGTTCAAAACACTGTCGATGAGGCGAGTGTGAGTACTGCGACACCAGACTGGCGCACAGTACTCAGATGTTGAGTAGATTAGAGATAAGGTGGCTGTGCGTAGTGTTTTAGCACCAGCACCCCATCCCGAGCCCACGAGTCGCCTCAGCAGTGTGACGCGCGAGGATAGTTTTTTGCGCAATGCCACTAAATGGTGACGAAACCTGAGCGATCTGTACAGTTTTACCCCGAGATAAGTAGGGGTTGGACAGAACGGTAAGAATCTACCGTTGTTGTAGACCTTTAGCTCACGTTTGGCCTCTCGGTTATTTAAGTGAAAGGCTGCCGTCACCGTCTTAGTGTGACTGAGCTTCAACCTCCAAGTCTGGAGATACGCTGAAAGTGTAGACATGTCTTGGCTTAATGTCCCCTCCAAGTCCTTCCAGTTTCCAGAAGAGTGCAACAATGTTAAATCATTAGCATAAGTAAACTTTCTGGAAATCATGGAAGGAAGCTCGTACGCATAGATGTTAAATAGGAGGGGAGCCAAGACCAATCACTGAGGAACGCCTTTTTTAAGACGGCGTAGCCTGCTTTGCTTGCTTTCACCGGTGGAAGGATGAAACTTCGATTTTGGACAAGCTCCATAATCTTTTGACCATGCGCTTGTCCGGAAGTAGTCTCAACAGCTTGCAGGTAAGGCCACAGTGCCAGACAGTGTCATAAGCAGCTGTCAGATCAAAAAATACGGCACCGGGCTTCTTTTTAGCCTCGAAAGAATCCTCAATGTTCTGAGTTAGCAGAACAACTTGATCTACGGTTGACTTCCCACGTCGGAACCCAGCCTGCTCTTTAGGGAGCAGTGGATCGATTAATGGCTCAACCCGGGCGTAGATAAGCCTCTCGAGGATCTTGTAGGGGACACGAGCAGAGATATTGGTCGATAACTCTTTGGGTCACCCACGGGCTTTGTTGGTTTTGATTCCTCTGATCAATAGCAATAAAAAATCGATTCACTGTAATTTCATTGAAAGGTAATTACTTCTTTGGTAACTTTATCATATGTTAATCACATCGCAGTACATTACATCGTCTGTAATTTAATTATTAAGCCTAACCTTAATACCAACTCAGTGTTGGATTTATTTTTTTGTTATCCTACATTCTTATTCTAAAAATTGTAAAAAACGTGCTAAAAAACAAACATTGTTAAAATCATAAAAAATGAAATAGAACTCGCAATGTAATTCAAAAAAATTAATTAATTGTATAGAAGTCTTTTGGAAGTCTCTTAATTAATTCTCTTGTTTGCGGTCTCTGTTTTACAGCGATGTTCCCAGTGAAAGTGATCGTGCTTATCGGCGAACCTCGTGCAGCGATTCTAATGAAACGATCACTTACACGTGGCGAGCACACTATAAATTGAGATCTTGGTAAATTTATATCCTTTCAGTCGTTTAGTGATCCAGTGGTTCGGTGATTTGGTTCAGTGCTGTAATTTTGAAGAGTGACTTTGTAGATCGCAAGCGAAACTTGGGGAAATTTCGTTTTGTGATTGCACGTTTGGCTGTATTGTCTGGCTGCATCGTCAAGTAAATAATTGTGGTCGTTGGCTTGTGGAAGCCCGTGATAATTTAATATGTCTAAATTTCAACTTTAATATTTATAGTATAAAACCATAAGACAAGCGGTATGATTGGGAAAGCTCGGATAGCTTCCCTATAGTTCAAGAATTAGAAAAGAGAGGGATTTGCTGTGCGTCTACTGTAAGCTTTTTAAAATTACCCAACATTTAAAACACACAAAAATCAATTGATTAAGAAAAATCAAGACAACAAAATTACTGATAATGTGATCATAGGCGTAGCAGCCGAAAAAAATTTTGGAAGAGAAATATAGTTTTTTCCAAATTTAATGACGTTTGCCCAAATTATGATTTTTTAAAACATTACGGATATGGGAAAAAAATTTCTCTAAAATTTAGGGTGAAAACTAAAAAAAAGTCATCACTTAAAACCGTCTCTGATTTCTCGATTTTCGTCCCCAAAACATAGTGATCTCTAAAAAAAATTAGTAAAAAGGTCTTCACCTTAAATCTTGCTCACACGATTCCTTGTCGCAGACCGAAAAATTATGAATTTTCCCAAAGCCGCCCTCCCCCGCCCGGCAGGTACGGCTATGGATGTGATATACGTATTATGATGTAACTACACTGTAGTCAAAATGTATTGTGATTTAATTACCGGATACCTAAACAATCATTTAAAATTTTAAATCAATCTCTACTTTTAGCCTCCTCAATAGTCAATGCTTGTGCATGGTAGATGTATACGTTCTATGCGTTTAAAGTACCTTTTCATTGAATATGGGCATCTATCAAGGCTTGGCTAAGATGCGCGTCAAAATCAATAAACAAAAAACTATACTAAGTGCACACACAAGGTATACATGTAACTTATTCACTTCCTTTCTCAACTTATTTAGTAAAGCCTGAGTCGCAATGCCTTTGCACATGAGCGCAACTTTCTCTTGGTTTCATCTTTGATATCCCAGGATATAATTTAGGCCTCCAAAATTCTTTTCACTCTTTTTTTACCACCGTCTCCATGCACGACCTTCACTTTCGGCAATTTTGGCACTGTGGCTCTCAGGACCAGTTAGACAAAGAATTGTTTAACTGACTTTTCTCCCCAAACCTATTTCCATTCAACAATCCTGACCACTCCACTTTACAACACCATTCTACTGGAAATGGCTCCTTTCTCGATATCAATTTTGTCTCTGTTCCCACAGTATCTAAACGTAAATGGCGGGTTCTCCCAAACCATCAATCGATTTCAATTACGATTCCTAATTTTCCTATGATAAATTAGTCTCCCATTTTCTTTTTTTCAACTATAACAAATCTCGCTGCTGTGAACATCTCTCTCGTATCAACACCCACTACCTACCTAACTCTACTTTCACTTTTTTTTTCTATACGGACCATTCACAGCTTCACTAACCTCCTCGATGATTCTACCACTTCTGCCATTCCTTTTGGCAGTATCATGCCATAGCCTGGTGGTTTTTAGAAGTTGCGGAAGCCCGTGTGAAACAGCGAAAAGCTTTTCCATTGAAACACTGGTTTAAATAAGACTCTTAGAACTATATTATTATTATTTCAAGTTATACTTCCAGTGTGGTCTCTAAGGTATGTCAAATTTGTATCTCAAAGTTTTCTTCATACTCATGAGCTACCTAACTTTCCAAATACCCATTCTTTTTTTAGATTGTGAGCAGATCTTCAATCTCACTTCTCTATTCAAATACCAAATTCTGATGGAAAAACTAAACGTTCTCATAAAAACGAAATAAGGTCTGCCCTTTGCAATCTCCTACAACCCAAGTTCTATTCACCTTCTTCTACACTTGAACTTTTCCAAACTCTTCAACTCAATTTTTTCTGGCCCAGAGCCAACTAGTTAAATCTTACTAATTTATTTGCCTTATCAGTCCACGATTCTCGTTATCTATAATCTATACGCACTTTTTTATCAACCTAGAAATAATCCATGGTAACCCCTATTCCAAATCTTGATAAACCATCTGATTCACCTTCCTTCTACGGTCCTATTTCTTTCATATCCTGCACTTCTAAATGCATTGAAAGAATAATCCTTCAATAGTTTACTTTTTTTTTTTTTTTTTAATCTACATGTAATTACATACTCAAATCCGTACAAGCAGGTTTCCGATCTGGTGGATCGACAAGACAGTTTCTCCTCTCGCATTCAATCGATGACTACTTCCACCAAGCTAAACCTACATAGAGAAATCGCTTAATTCAGTCTGACGTTTTACTTTTCTTTCTAAACTTTTTTTCATTGGCCTTCTGCTTAGTTTTACCGAATGATACGATCTTATCGTTCAGATCGCCGTTCGAAGGTTCGAATCTGTAATACTTTGACCCGTTCTTCTCGACTTCGTAGAGGCATTCCTCAGAGCTCAGTTCTGTTCTTACTTTTTTTTAACGAAATCTCTGCCTCTATCGCTTCATCTGTGGAAGTCTTCCTTTATGCAGATAATTTTGCATTTGAGCCTTCTTCCCAAAAGTTGATTGAACAACTGAGGCTGTCCAGTCTGTTCTCACTAAACTGGTGGAGTGATCCTCTAAATGGGTTTTACCTCTTAACCATATAAAATGCGAGTCATATTTCTATAGCCTAGACCCCTATCTATTCCATCTTAAACTGGTTTCCTTTCTCTTCTACTATCTATATCGCTGTTACGTCGTTCGCGTAAATTATTTAAGAATTAGATGTTGGGTCCGGGTTTCGAGCCAGCGTGCCTTTTGTATCGGCGCTGAATAATCAGCGCTACCTTTTAGTTGCGTTCTTGCGCGGCTGTTGGGCATAGAGTGATGCCACGTTGTTTTGGTAAGCCTTTTCTTGAGCTGGCTGTAACTTGGCATTTTGCACAGTCTTCAGATTGATTTGGCTGCTATATTTGTCCCTTTGGACGTTGTCTACTTAAGGTAGAGAATTTGCTATTTGATACTTCCTTTGCTCGTCCGCCCAACATCGTTGGTGAGTGTGTATTGTGTTTATGCGTTATTTAATGTAATATTTGTGTTATTGTTTAGAAAAACCGTTTCGGACTGGCGCCGCCATTATTGTTTTGTTTTGTGAAATAAAATTATAAATCTGGTGCTGGTCGTGAAGCGCGTTTGTGAAGAGTTGGAGGAAGGACGAGGCAGTTTGCTACTCCGTTACAATCGCTTTCTAACAGAAAATGCACATATCACCCTGTATAGTAATCACATATTGTCTTTTATCCACTCCAGCCTTTCTGTTACGCCTAAAAACACTTATGACCAACTCCAATCACCTTTACCACCAATCGCTGTCTTTAATTTAAACGGGTTCCAAGGCCTTTTTCCATTTTTTTCTTTTAGCGTCTCTATAAACCTCGTACGCGTCTCAGTGCTAAAACCTATCCATTTTTCATTTACTAGAATGGTGGATCTCTCATTTTCTGTCCTGTGACTATAAAACTGTCACCTTTCTCTCCAATTTCCAATCCCTTCAATCAACTTTGTTTGTTCCTTTCCGTATCCATTTTTTCAATCCCTGACTGACCACCAAGCTTTTCTTACTTTCTAATCGGAATCAAAGGAAGTTTATTATCAACCCATACTTGGTCACTCCTCTCTCAGTGGCAATGACTTAACAAATGCTCTTGCTAATTTGTGTGCCATATACCATCCTTCTTAGAGGAGTTTATTCTTCCTCGCTCTGATTGATGTTCTCTTTCTTATGAGCAAAAACGGGCACGGCACCCATCTCGCTCTTTGTCTTCACAAATTAGTTAAGGTGAGACTTCTTCGTCAAGCAACTGTCGATCAGAATAAGGTTGTAAAGTCAGAAGAATTTTTCCGACTCCAACTTCGATTGCACCTATTTAAAGTTTCCCACTTCAATTCCGACTTCAGAACATGTTAAAATGCGACTCCGACTCTACCCTAAATGTGCGACACCAAAACCGTGGAGGCCTAATTTAGGGTAACAAAAAACCGAGTCTTCAAAAACAAAAAACTCCGACTCCGATTTCGACTCCGGGACACCTAAAAAAACGACTCTGACTCCGCTACATCGAAAAACAATTTCTACTGCTGTCTAAAACATAGGAGTCCTGCAACTCGACCCCACAACCCTGATTCTGAATCACAGGAGATTTTCAATCTCGTGCTAGACTACCCCGCTTTTAACTTTCTACGCCTGGCCATCTTTGGTCACTCCATCTCAATTATAGAGTTTTGTCCCGTGATTGGCAGTGTTTCCACTGGGACTCAACGTAGTTAATCTGTAGCCTCTCCTTAGGAATAGCTTGGAAAACTCATTAACACAGCAGGTATACAAGTAAAGTGTACATGCCAAGTTTAGGCCTACTTAAAATAGAATTGAAATAAAATTTTTAATACGTTTAAGTCGGCCATTGTTTTCTGCCGAAAACAACGATTCCGCAATATAATGTTTTTCTTTACATTCAGTCAAACTTTTAAGCGTAAATTATTTAAAATGAACAGAATATAGCCTAATTTGAATTAAAAGTATTTATTTCAAGATACTTTGAGAGAAGTTAATTTTTTGCGAATTCTTGAGTTTATTGGAAAAGACTTTGTTATTCTGAAACAATCTAACTTTTTGCTGATAATTTTTAAGGTAAGAAACAAAAAAGTTTGAATTAACTTAATAGATTTTTGTAGGCTACTTATACAATATTTTAATGCTTTCTACATAAACTCATCGTCGTCGTCGTCGTCGTCGTTTGAAGGGCATACACTCCAGGTCAGACACAAACAGGACTGGGGCTGAGGGTTTATCCTTTTACTACCCCAGACTGCTGCACTGCCTGAATCAGATACTGGCAGTAATGTCATTAAGCCAGCATCGAGTTTCGTCATCCAAAACCGTCAGACCTCGTGCGCCATGTGGTGCCCGATGTATAGGGCACGCTGTTAGTACATGGTCTGCGGTTTACTCAGAGGCGCCACACTCGCAATTCGGTGAAGGAGCGAGACCCCATTTCTGCATGGACGAATGGAATCGCCCAACACCAGTACGCAGGCGGTTGAGCTTAACCCAAGCTGCTCGGGGTAAGCCCATCCCAACAGGCCTGGCACTGGTCTCGGGCACAAAAGCACGGAGCCTGGAAGCAGTTTCACAGTACTCCGCGTTCCATTTGTGATTTGTCCATTCAGAAGCGCGGATGCCAAGTCTGGCAAGGTTGTCCAAGAGATTCCGCGCAGCTGGCACAAACGGGCGTCTGGATCTTAGTCTCATTTGGCCAGTATCTGAGGACCCACTTAAAAGACCATGAAAAATATGATCGGGGTCCAGAGATCCACGGTAAGCCAAGGAGAGTGTCGCTCCCAGTCGGCGAAGCTCAGCTGGCTGGACGCCCGAAAATACAGGTAGGTAGGTGGTCCGTTGGAGTGGGACGCAGACATCCAGTGACTATGCGCAAGGCGTCGTTCAAGACACTGTCAATGAGGCGAGTGTGAGCACTGCGACACCAGACTGGCGCACAGTACTCAGATGTTGAGTAGACTAGAGATAAGGTGGCTGTGCGTAGTGTTTTAGCACCAGCACCCCATCCCGAGCCCACGAATCGCCTCAGCAGTGTGACGCGCGAGGATAGTTTTTTGCGCAATGCCACTAAATGGTGACGAAACCTGAGCGATCTGTACAGTTTTACCCCGAGATAAGTAGTGGTTGGACAGAACGGTAAGAATCTACCGTTGTTGTAGACCTTTAGCTCACGTTTGGCCTCTCGGTTATTTAAGTGAAAGGCTGCCGTCACCGTCTTAGTGTGACTGAGCTTCAACCTCCAAGTCTGGAGATACGCTGAAAGTGTGGACATGTCTTGGCTTAATGTCCCCTCCAAGTCCTTCCAGTTTCCAGAAGAGTGCAACAATGTTAAATCATCAGCATAAGCAAACTTTCTGGAAATCATGAAAGGAAGATCGTACGTATAGATGTTAAATAGGAGGGGAGCCAAGACCGATCACTGAGGAACGCCTTTTTTAAGACGGCGTAGCCTGCTTTGCTTGCTTTCACCGGTGGTAAGGGTGAAACTTCGATTTCGGACAAGCTCCATGATCATTTTGACCATGTGCTTATCCGAAAGTAGTCTCAGCAGCTTGCAGGTAAGGCCACAGTGCCAGACAGTGTCATAAGCAGCTGTCAGATCAAAAAATACGGAACCGGGCTTCTTTTTAGCCTCGAAAGAATCCTCGATGTTCTGAGTTAGCAGAACAACTTGATCTACGGTTGACTTCCCACGTCGGAACCCAGCCTGCTCTTTAGGGAGCAGTGGATCGATTAATGGCTCAACGCGGGTGTAGATAAGTCTCTCGAGGATCTTGTAGGGGACACAGAGCAGAGATATCGGTCGATAACTCTTTGGGTCACCCACGGGCTTTCCTGGTTTTGGGATCGCGACCACAAGCGCTCTTCTCCAGATCTTGGGAATTTTGAGTCGGCGCAAACAGGAAGTAAGGAAGTCACGTAACTAGGACTTCAAAGCAGCTCCAGCATGGAGTATAAGCTCGGGGCAGATGGAATCAGGTCCCGGAGCTTTACCTGGTTTTAAATGTTGAAGGGCAGCAGTAAATTCTCTCTGTGAAAAATTGTCAGAGATATTTACTGCGTCTGGTGTTATGGCCCTCCAAAGGTCAGACACTTCTTGAAAGACAAGTCGAGATGACTTGCGATCAACAGCCTCGTATTTCCCATTTTTAACCAGCTGAGATGCAATAGCATCGGTTGAAACGGGACAGTGACGAGGTGAGTGTCGTGACCTACCAGTAAGGTTGTTCAAAGTACTCCACGCTTTTCGACTAGAGTGTGAGAAGTCAATGTTCCGAACTGCCTCGGACCATCGATCCCTCCGCTTTCTGTCAAGCTTGGCAAGCAGAGCTGTAGCAGCCAAACTTGAGTCGTCTCCCTGAGAAGACTGCAGAAAGGTTTTATAGAGGGATTCACACTCTGCATCCCAACACGGAATATAGTTATTTCGATACCCGCGTGGGATAGTCTTTTTGACTGCTTTCTTAATGGTGTTACAGAAGTCCTGGTAAGCCGCATCCACATCAAGTAAATCAGGCGGCAACAAAGTCTTTGCGAATTTATTCGTCAAAGCAATGTAGTCACTCCATTTGGCCTTGCGGAAGTTCCATCGCTTAACAGGCATGCTTGGCACTGCCATAGCAAACCTTGGTGGTGTAATAAGCGAGGGTCGATGTTGTGACCTAGGGAACTTCTCAAAGACACGTCTATCCGGTAAGCGACTGTTTGGACCTACGCTAGCGAAAGCTAGATCTGGGTTGGTGCCAGTGTTCCAGCGGCCGGCCGGAATACTTGCCCAGCCAGCCAAGCACTCACCGTCCGGACTGTTGTCGTCATAACCCCAGTCAGCATGACGACAGTTAAAATCGCCAGCGTAAAGACAGGGGTGAGGAAACACTGGGAGATCCAGGGTTCGCAATCGCGTTGGCGGTGGTTTGTAGACGTTGACTATTTTATAGCCATCAACGTCCACACACAGCCACTCGATCTCCGATGTCGGTGGAGATTGGTCCAAAAGCGTGTATCTCAGTCGCTTGTGGACAAACGTGGTAAGGCCATGCTTCCTGCTTAAAGAAGACCCAGCTAATTGGTAGTTTGGTAGCACCAACTTCTCTGCATCAGTGCAGTGGGTCTCCTGCAGTAGGATGACCAGTGCCTCAGACTGCATAGCGAGGTGATGAAGAACGTTCATCTTGCTTGCAGTGAGGCCTTCGATGTTCAGCTGAAGAATAGTGGGTCTTCGGAACTTGTTGGCAATGTGCCCTGAAAAGGGCAGTTTTATCCTGGCATTGCCCCGTCCTGAAAAGGACGTTTGCCGATTAGCAGACCCACACTGAACATCGGAATGGGTGGATACCCTTCCGTTTTGGTAGGTTCGGTTTCGGTCTGTCATTTTAAAGTCAATGAGCAGACTTACTCACGGCCCAGGCTGCGTGAAAGCACCTACCATCTGGGACATAAACTCAAATTCGGCATGAAAGAAAAGAAAATAGAGTTTTTAATTGTTATCAATAGTAAAATACAGTAAAAAATAAAAAGATGCGGCGCAAATGCTTGCTTATATTAAAACACTGACATACCGATCTTGTATCGCTTAAACCTTTTTCTAGCTTTAACCTAGCTTTTTCTAGCTTAAACCTTTTGAGGTAAAGCAACCTTACTTCTTGTAATACAACGTTTATAAATAATTCATTACTATCTTTGCAAGTTACTAGGGAGTAGCTACAATGTACACTCGTTTTGTTGCTTCTTCCTTTTTCTAATTCGCAGCCTTACTTATTTTTATTATTAAATTATTATAGTTGCATTTTATTATGTGGCGGAGCAGAAATAAAAAAGTGAACTGTACTGAATTTTTTACAGTAATAGCGCTTGACCTTTTTGTGGTTGATATGAAAAACTAAATTTTTTGATGATACAATTACTTTCAAAAAGGAATAATTTTTTCGCGAATTTCAAATAAACTCATTTAATTTGAACTGAGTAAACTGTAATAATCTGTACTATAAGCATTCAATCTGATTTGGCTTACTAACAATAGCTCAACGATTTGTTAAACCAACTGTAAAGGAATTCTTAGTTACTAAACGACTAGCAGTAAGCATTAACCATTAACAATTTCAGTAACTCTTATGACATCATAATCAATCTTGGCACCAACCACAACTTGATAAAAAGTAGGTTACCTTAAACGTATGTACTATCCATTGTACTTTTAGGTGCATTCAAATGAACCATTTCATAAAACCTTTTAGAAAATTTTCATGGCTATAAATTAAAAAAGGATGTTTTTTTAAATTTAACTAATTGTCTCTTAGGAAGATACCAAAAAACTTTTAGCAAACTTGATTTGAATTTCATTTGCCTACAACTTATGTTTTACCGATTCACCGGTTTTGATAAAAAATCAAAAAAACGGTAAAAATCCAATCTGATTCCAGGATCCCAGAAAAACACCAGAAATTTTAAACCAAACACAACGAGCAAAAGATGTAAAATCAGCAAGGTAAAAAAGCATTTGAGCTTCAGTTACTAATTTTAACCAGTATTCAAAAGTAAACAAATTGAAATTAATAATTATTACGTTTTCATAGTGCTTAACATAACTAGAACAATCATTTTTTTATATTTTCCTATATAAACTCGAATTCGCGAGAAAGACTAAAGCAACAATATAATCACAGTGATGCAATAATTTAGCCAAATAAAATTAAAATTTATGAATAATATCAGAGTTTCGCTGTATAAAAAATTTTAGTGAAACCTATAATAAAAAATCATAAAGTTACACTTATTTTTCTAATATTAAGCATTAGGAAAAAAATCAATATTTTTGACAAAACCGGGAAAAAAGAAATGAGAAAATGCACTTAATCCCAGAAATGGAATCGGATTCGAAAAACCAAGTGAAGATCAAAAAAGCAACTTGTGTAAAAACTAATTTTAATCATCTTTTAAAATAAGAGGAGAGCTTTTTTGTGTTCTGGCCTGACCCCCATTCAGGGACGAAGGAATTTTTTTTTTCTGGGGAACGGGGCACATCAAAAAAAAGAAAATCTGTATTTAAAAAAAAGGTTTAACAAAATTGTACTTCGTAATACGATTATTTGTTTTTAGTGACGATTAATAAAAAAACGGGGTCATTACCAGTGGTGGATACTGGGTGAGGCGAATTAGGCAGTTGCCCCGGGCCCCCTTTTTTGGCCCCCTCTCGAAAATAGCACATGCAGTTTCATATCGCTGCAGATGTTTTTCAGAGGTTATTATGAAGTCTGGACGAAAAGTGGGAAATACAAGATGGATTCGAGGTGAAGACCTTTTTTTTTAGA
This sequence comes from Diplosoma virens, assembly GCA_963680785.1. Classification (NCBI taxonomy): domain Eukaryota; kingdom Metazoa; phylum Chordata; class Ascidiacea; order Aplousobranchia; family Didemnidae; genus Diplosoma; species Diplosoma virens. The sequence goes on from OY796893.1 coordinate 18,952,049, forward strand.
GAACACCTTGATTTTGGGAGCAAAATAGGGAGATCAGAGATCAAATTAAAGTGAAGATCTTTTTTTTTAGAGATCACCACGATTTTGGGAGAAAAAGTGAAAGACCAGATAAAAGCTCTTTTTCTTTTTTAGAGAACATCAATTTTTGGAAGTCCTTACCTCGGGCCCATGAATTTAAATATCCACCACTGATCATCACTTTAATTCAGTGTCCAAATTTTCTATTAAGGTCCTGAAAATGTAGTGATGTCTAAAAAAAGATTATCGTTTTCCATCGAGTCAATGATTACTACTCTTGACCTAAAATTAAAGGTGCAGAAAAAAAAAAGGTGTCCATGGTTCCTACTTTTGTCTTGAGTTTAAGGTCCAAACAAAAATGGGGCAATTCGAAGGGGTCAAAAAGACAGGATGGGTAATGGCTCTTGCCTTTCCATTTTCGGCGTCCCCTGCTCCGATTTTAGTTTTATCAAGAACTTCTTCGTTATGTTTATGTAGGCCCTGTCAAGTAATAAAAATTTTTGAAAATTTGCTTATATTGCAAAAAAAAAAAAAAAATCAAAAATTGGAGGACATGGCCATGTCCGTGGGGACGGGTTTGAGCTACAACATTTCAACATACTTTTCATTGTATATGAAATATTAGTAAGCTGAATCAGATACTCAGAAGTCACTGTTACATTGTATTAATTCGATGATATTTTGTTCATTTGTTGCTTTATGTTGTTTATAGAGATCTCCGTATTGACTTTCCCAATTGCATTCTATCTAAAAAAAGGAACAGTAACGTGACCAACAACAGCAATAGTAAGATCAGCAATTGCAGTTTATTAAACAGTATTTTGAGCAAAAAGAAGATCGATATAAGTGATTACGATAATATCTTAATAAAAGCTTAACGACCTTTTATTGGTCATTTTAAAAAAAGATAAAAACATTTTCCTTTTGAAATGTGTTTCAACCAGAGCAATACTATGTGTAAAAAACCGACCATTGGCCTACGTCTATGCTACTTTTTAATGGTTACTTCAAAATTAATAATGCATAAATATCGCTTTAAACAAAGTCGATTTTATCGGAGCCATAAGCTTTTCGTGACGCTCTCATCAGTGGCAATCGCGTCAAAATGGGACGAACCAGAGAAAATCAAGGTATTTATAGTCTCAACAGTGGGGAGAAAGGTGCTGCAATCTCGGAAAGGAGAAAGGCACAATTGCACAGTGTGGTGCAATACAGTGTAATCTCGGAAAGGAGAAACGCACTATGTGCAATTACCCAGGAGAAACACTGTTACTCGCAACTTAGGTAAACAAATTCCTTTTGTTTACATAAAACCGGATGTTTGGTTTTGATAAAAGTTGCCTCGAGTAGACACAGATGGAACGAGTTGCGTGCCACAGCAAGAAT